>OY856411.1:621595490-621987990 GCA_963693085.1 Alisma plantago-aquatica | reverse complement strand
CGGATAAGGGGACAAGGATTTAGAGTGGTTCCAACCTTAGCAAATACTAAGGCCGTCAATCCACTACCCGGTTGGTTACCCAACCCATAATCAAATTTTATTACCTCGCAAGGACTTTACATAAAATTACAATTCTTTCACCAAACCCTTCGGACAACCTTCACCTAGAAGTAATTGCACCAACCTTGAAGCAGCCTTCTTGAAGTAACTTCAAGGTCCCCCTTGAAGTAGCCTTCCTCTTGAAGTAGCTTCCCGTTGCAATAGCCTTCTTGAAGTAGTCCGAAGTCCACCTTCTCCACCGAGAAGAACCTTCTCCAAACTGCAGCCTCCAACCCTAGGAGTAGCAAGGAGAATACAAAGGATAAAAGGAACAAGAAGGAAAAATAGAAATTACAATACCACTTTACAGCTCAAGGCTTAATTTCCTTTATCAAGCGTTTTGATCTCCTAACCAATGTATATAGAAGTGTAATTGCTGTGGATAGGAGATGCTAGCCTATAGGACACGAAATTGGAGCAAGGAGAAGAATAACCAATGCAAGTGTTGCTCAATTTCTCAAAACAGATTGACAATTGCAAGTGTAAGCTCAAGTGTATCACAAGGGTAGATTTGTGTGTTTAGGTGTCCTAAGGCATGTCCTATTTATAGGAATGACCTACAAGTGCTTAAGGACGTTCTAGACACTTTCTAGGGGGTTCTTAGTACTCAACTAGCCGTTATGTGTCCACTAATTGCATTTGCAACGGCTAGTTAATTGACCCTGAAAAGTGCAGACAGAACTCTTCTCGGTCGAAGATTTGTCGACCGAGAGTCCTTCTTGGTCGAAGATTTGTCGACCGAGGGACTTCCTGGAGCAAGTGTTTACAACGTTCATTTCCAACTCCCAACCACCTTGTCTGCTGGGTCTAACGGCTAGTAGGGTCTATTCTCGATCGAAGATGTTATTGACCGAGAGTTTCTCGATCGAAGTTTTTGTCGACCAATATTTTCTCGATCGACGATTTGTCGACCGAGAATATTACTGACTCAATGTATTCATTTACTAAGTGTGTGTATCAATGTACAATTGTGATACTATCTTGGGGAATGACCTATCTAAGTGTTGTGGGTGGATAGGGAAGATATAAATGCATGATTTACATGATATCTAATTACTTGTACATTATATACTTGTACAAGATTTTACATTTGATTACAATCATGAAAATAAAGCGATTTTATCAAATTGTTCTTCCAAGTCTTTATTATCCACCACCTTATATTCTTGTTCCTGAAATACTCAAATAGAACGTTAAAACCACAAGAATGAAATGTTTGTCATCATCAAAATAAAGGGATTATCATAATGTCCAATTTAGCCAACAATCTCCCCCTTTTTGAAGATGACAAACATTTCCTAAATATAAAATAAGGAAATATAAATCATATGAGTTTCATACCTGAAGTTTATCTTCTGTAACCTTTCTTGTTTTGCAAGTGGGTGCTGGCTGAGATATTATGAAACTCATTTTATTTTATGTTTTTTATTTTATATTATTTCTCCCCCTTTGTCATTTCAAAAAGATAACCAAGATAAATATTAAGTATGACTTTTATTTCTCCCCCTTAATTTCATAATTTGATGCTCCCCCTTAATAAGATATTCAATTTGGAAAAACTAAGGGATTAATATAATTGTAAACCATTTTTGTCGAATTTAGCCACAATTTGTTTCTCAATCATTTGCAAAGGATGTTAAGCCTTGAAATGATATGAGTGATATGAGTTTCTTTTAAGTTCATGTCATATGTGTATTTATTTCTCACCCATTTTACAAGGGATGTTAGGCCCTGAAAATGATATGAGAATCCTTTAAGCTTAGAGTACATGAAAAGTGTCTCTAACCAAATGCACGGGATGTTAAGCCCTGATTTGTTTAGAGAATTCCATTATATCACATTCATGAAATTTGTAGATTCCTTTATTTTCATAACTAAGATTAAAAATACTAAGGTCATAACAAGCTTCAAATGATGTTTATAACGTTTTGTAAGCTTCTTAATCTTATAATCAAGATAGTTTGTGTGAGCTCCCCCTTAATCTTATAGTCAAGATAATTTAAGGATTCTAAGGTCACAATCAATATTAGATCATAATAAGTTGACCTTTTATGAGAGTTATGCACTAAAATTATGTTTTCAATATGATAAACACATTTTGAATCAAGATACTAAGATTAAGTGCAGTAAAATGATGTACAAATAAGCATTTCGTCAAGCTTATTTTAGGTCGACCTTGACTACGACCATGGCGCCCCTTGGTCAATTTTAATTTCAACCAAGAGGCAAATTTTGCAGATTTCATATTTCACTACTCATTTTTGAAGTATAATTTCTGCAGATAGCTTTAAATAAATATTAATTTGAAGCACAATAAGTGATACCTGGTATGAAGACGTTTTGCTATAGGTGTATGCATTTCAATTCCTTCGATTAATTATAGTATTCTTTATGTATTTTTGAAAGCAAGATAGATATCTTAAAGTCAAGATTGTGCTTCAGATTTCTTAGAACAAAACAACTAGATAAAACATTAATGTTCTTGTTCTAAGATACATCATTTGGTTTGTCACAGCAATAATCATTATCTATTATGTCAAGATGCTTTTAAGCTAATGTCATTTTCAATGATCTGAAACATAATGATCAAGAGTAACATCCATTGATGGTTTGTACATATGAATCAAAGATTGTTTTAGACAAACCAATGAAACACAGTAATCATGGCACATAAATTATGATAAGAGCATATCCTCAATACAGTGATCAAGATATAAATGCAATGATTATGATCATTTCAACACATATGGTTCCCATAAAAGTATACCGAGGAGTACTTAGGAAAGACCATGTGGACTGTGATAAAAGAATAATTTTCTTTGCTAAAACTTATTCATAATTTTTAAGCCAAACCATGTAGAGGATAATTTCATTCATGCTTTCAATTTTGAAAACAGACTAATAAACTTTTTCAATCAATGAATAAAGTTGGTTCAAGATCAGTCTTCTTATAACACTTTTGCAATATGTTTAAGGATTTCATATTCATAATGTTAGATAATACAAAAGATCGATATGTCTCACTTAAAAATCGTCTTCCAAGGTTTTATTCTTGATTTACATGTTAAATTAATCATTAATAACAAATTGATAGCAAGCTAGGTTAATTGAAAACAACTTCAGCAGATTTATTTCAGATTTGACAACAGAAACTTGCTCGGTCGACTATTTCTCGACCGACAGTTCTTCTCGGTCGATAGTGTCTCGACCGGGAAAAGTTCTGTGCTATTTCAGAGCTATTTTCAGTAATTGCTTCCAAGTAAAACAAAGTTCATTTTCAATTCAATTATGCAATTTGAAAACTTAGCTTGGTTGAGATTGAACATATGAATATCAAAGTAATATTTAGATCAAATCTTAACTAATTATATTTAAGTGTTTATGCTTTAGAGTATTCTAATTAAGGAAAAATTTCAAAGATTTGTCTTTGCATATTTGTATATTTTCAAATTAGAAGTTTTAAATACCTGAATTAATTTGTTATCCCATTATGTTAAGTTGAGATAGACATAGAAATATACAACTAGAGTCCTTGGTCATATCCCAACTTAATCTTATTTAGTTTGGGGATTTTGGAACCCATACTAACTCAACATCCTTTTTCTTGTAAGGACATGAAAAAGAATAATGTCCAAGACGCAAACAATAATGACAACATATAGAATCAACCTCATATCTCTTTCTATGATTTTGTTCCAGGTTGTTCTTGGGTATGTATTTGCCTTTGGGTACATACATAGATTGACTCTTTGGAACTTGTGTTCTTCCCCAACTAGGTTTTTGATAAGATTTTCCTTTAGGCTCATATCCTAGTCCTCTCCTTCCAATTTGATGATAAGAATTATTTAAAATTTTATCAAGAGTATCATTATTACTCAAACTATTAACTTTTTTTTGCAGCTTAACAATATCATCCATTCTTTTATTTATGTCTAACTTTGCTTGATCTAGATTAGATAACAAGGAATCTCTTTCTTTCACTATAGTATCATAATCTAGATGTGTACACAGAACATGTTGTTTTTGAAGATCATTTACTTGAGTTTGCAAATTTAACTTTTCTAGAGAAAGAAGATTGCAATTTGCTTCTACATATTTTAGCTTAATATCATGACCTTCAATAACCTTTTTGAGATCTTCATTTTCAGATGTAAGAGCAAGAAGCTTAGCATGTAACTCATCATTTGCTTTATTAGATTTCTTTAATTTCTTCTTGCACTCAATATATTTATTGTGTGTCTCTTCAAGACTAGCAACTAGCTCTTCTTTAGATAAATAAAAAAGGCTTACCTCTTCTTCTTCTTCTTTACTTATTGTAGCAATAAGACATTCTTTATGTGTATCTTCCTTCTTTGACCTCCACAGGCAACCAAGTGTTGTGTGGCTTGTTCCTAAGCACTGCAACTTGTTGAAGATTGGTCCATACTTTTCCTTTGTTTGCAGTTGTAGACACCACCACCCTTCATACTTCAAGACTCGATTAGAGCTCCTTGAAGCCTGCTCTGATACCAATTGAAAAACCACTACAGGGGGGGTGAATAGGGTTTTTTGATAAATTTAAAGTAATTTAACTCAAACAACCAATCACAAAGATATTGGACAAGGGGACAAGGATTTAGAGTGGTTCCAACCTTAGCAAATACTAAGGCCGTCAATCTGCTACCCGGTTGCTTACCCAACCGGGATTTTGAAAGAATCAAATTTTATTATCTCGCAAGGACTTTACATAAAATTACAATTCTTTCACCAAACCCTTCGGACAGCCTTCACCTAGAAGTAATTGCACCAACCTTGAAGCAGCCTTCTTGAAGTAACTTCAAGCTCCCCCTTGAAGTAACCTTCCTCTTGAACTAGCTTCTTGTTGCAATAGCCTTCTTGAAGTAGTCCGAAGTCCACCTTCTCCACCGAGAAGAACCTTCTCCAAACCGCAGCCTCCAACCCTAGGAGTAGCAAGGAGAATACAAAGGATAAAATGAACAAGAAGGAAAAATAGAAATTACAATACCACTTTGCAGCTCAAGGCTTGATTTCCTATATCAAGCGTTTTGATCTCCTAACCAATGTATATAGAAGTGTAATTGCTGTGGATAGGAGATGCTAGCCTATAGGACATGAAATTGGAGCAAGGAGAAGAATAGCCAATGCAAGTGTTGCTTAATTTCTCAAAACAGATTGACAATTGCAAGTGTAAGCTCAAGTGTATCACAAGTGTAGATTTGTGTGTTTAGGTGTCCTAAGGAATGTCCTATTTATAGGAATGACCTACAAGTTCTTAAGGACATTCTAGACACTTTCTAGGGGGTTCTTAGTTCTTAACTAGCTGTTATGTGTCCACTAATTGCATTTGCAACGACTAGTTAATTGACCCTGAAAAGTGCAGACAGAACTCTTCTCGGTCGAGGATTTGTCGACCGAGAGTCCTTCTCGGTCGAAGATTTGTCGACCGAGGGACTTCCTGGAGCAAGTGTTTACAATGTTCATTTCCAACTCCCAACCACCTTGTCTGCTGGGTCTAACGGCTAGTAGGGTCTATTCTCGATCGAAGATTTTGTCGACCGAGAGTTTCTCAGTCGAAGTTTTTTTCGACCGATATTTTCTCGATCGACGATTTGTCGACCGAGAATATTACTGATTCAATGTATTTATTTACTAAGTGCGTGTATCAATGTGCAATTGTGATACTATCATGGGGAATGACCTATCTAAGTGTTGTGAGTGGATAGGGAAGATCTAAACGCTTGATTTACATGATATCTAATTACTTGTACATTATATACTTGTACAAGCTTTTACATTTGATTACAATCATGAAAATAAAGCGATTTTATCAAATTCTTCTTCCAAGTCTTTGTTATCCACCACCTTATATGATTGTTCCTGAAATACTCAAATAGCACATTAAAACCACAAGAATGAAATGTTTGTCATCATCAAAATAAAGGGATTATCATAATGTCCAATTTAGCCAACAATCTAGTCTTCTTATAACCTCACAAATATATACCTATAACTAAATAATACACAATCTAAATGGTTTTTAAGACATCATATATGATATCATTTGGGAATGTCCCAATATGTTTATAGGATTGAAACCTACATTGAGAAAGTAGTTTCTTGAAAAAAGGTTTATCCACAATACATAATTGTTGAATGTTGCTATTAATCCCAATCCAATAACAAAAGTGTTTTGTTGACAGGATGACTGAGCTCTGAAAGAATCAGTGGGAGTAAAGTACAACTCGAAAGGTTTGAGGTCAATAGAGAGGTACAGTGAGAACTATGTGAATCACTAGTTGTTGTGGAATCTTGAGTTTGTCCTGTAACATGGAATGAAATAGTTCTAGTAGAACACATATGAGATTGGAGGATTCTGAACCCAATAATTCAGATAGGTTAGTCATAACATGATGAACCAACTAGTCAACTAGAAGATATTAAGAACCATAACCTGAGTAATGGGTCAAGGCCATTATGTGATCCATGTAAGCTAAAAAGGTAGGACTTTGATAGCGCCACCTATAGGGGTAACACCTAAAAGGTGCAATAAGTTCTTGTGGCTAAGACCTACATGGATAATATAAAAGGACATTTTTGTTGAATAGGTTTTCAAATCAGTTCAAGTTGTTAAACGTGATAGAAATTCCTTTACCAATTGTCAAGCTTGTTGTTGTAGTTAAAATAGACCAAGAGATTTGGAATATATAGATTAAAATTGGATTCCTTAAGGGAATACATCACAGGATGTGTACATGACACAACATATAAGGTTTTATAACTTCAGGAATGCAAATAAAATCTATGAACTATAAAGTTCAATCTGGGATTGAAACAAGCATCTTAGAAATGGAATCTTTTGTTTTGACAAGATAGTCAAAGAGTTTGACTTGAATCAAGATAAAATATGGAATCTATGATTACAAAACATTTAGTGGAAATATATGGATATTCCACATATGATGAGGAGTAACATCTCAATATTGTGATAACTAGCATGGAAAACACCTTTAATAATGAAGGATAAGATGAAACATCTTATGAGATAAGAATCAAGACCTATGAGATAGTTCTTGAGTATTTCACAGTGGAAGTTTCGAGCACATGAAATAGTAATGTGTTGAAAGAGTTCAACATGGAAGGTTTCAATGAGAGATAATTCAAATTAGTCTCTCATGAACCAGATGTTCCAATTCTTATGAAGAATCAAAATGACATGATTAAGATACCATAGGCTGTACCAATGGGTCTATCATGAATGCTATTGTCCCATATAATCTTGTAAGTAGTAGACATGACAAGATAATAGTAATTCCAATAAGGGTTGTTGGAATGTCATTAAAGACATACATTAGTAATTGATAAGTACTTAAGGATATATTTCTAGTCATTAAGGATAACAATAAAAGGAATAGTTGGATGTAAAGGGTTACATTGATGCAAGCTTCCATAATGACAAACTGATCGCAATAGAATGTATTTGATTGAAAAGCAAAAATGTTGTTAGTTGGAAAGGTTCCTAACTAATATCCATTAATTATATTCTACAAAATAAGTTGAGTATGCTTGTATTATGAACATAGAGTGATACTATATGTACCTAGAAGTTCATATGATGAACTTATAGAAGTTCCAACCATTAATGACTCAATACGGATACTGTGACAATAATGGATCTACTTGTTTGGCAAGGAATATCAGATACCATATTGTGATAGTTCCATCTCATACAAGAAATCATACATTGAAGAGATAAGGAAACATGCAATATACCGACTATAAATCAAAATGTTACTTACTTGCTGGATTAAGAACTTGCACATTAGAAGCATGATTAACATATTCAGATCAATAAGAATATAATTCGTGGGTGATTGGCTCTAAGTGCAAGTGGGAGTCTGTTGGTAAGGTATACCCATAAGATCCAATCATGTTATGATTAACATGGCATATACCATAAAGGATTTGATTAATACTCATAAAGGAAAGCTTCCAAATCATTCTGTTTCACTCAATTATGAGATAATGAGGAAACATTATGAATGTCTAAAGAATGATAATACTCAATGATGTATGTCTTCATGTACATGACTTGGAGGATGAGATCACACTAATGTTAAGAGTATGTACATTCTTATTATGTCCCTAGTCGGTTGTTACTATATATGGAAGGTAGATAGACACCGGTACCACATAAGAGTAGACTATGGGTTGGTTGATGAAAAAATCTCAATAGTCATGATATGTCAATATCAAACCAAGCAAATAGATACATGTTAGAGAACAGTGTATCAGACATACCCACCTCGAGAAGTTACACATGGAAACCATTTCTGGTGGTCATAGTCATCCCTCATAGTGAAGGTGGTGATTGTGATTCTTAGAACTAAAATCACTACACTCATCACATGTTGTTGGGTACACTTTGACATCATCAAATGCAATCCCGAAACATGGGTTGTCATAAAGGTGATGATGGGGTGACTTTTACACATGGGGACTTACTGTGAGTGATAGATACAGGTTTTGTCCTTCCCACAGGAGATTGATATCCTGTCCACTTGATGACCAAGACTGATAAACACATGCGCATGCACATATGAATCAATTTATGATATTGAGGTCACATTATCTCAGAGAGTCTGGTCTTGGTTCAAGGAACATGGATTGAACATTGAGAGGATGACAATTCCATGCCTCAAAGTTCATCCTAGATGTTAGTGACAAAGGAATTATACAATCACTACAACACCGTACACTGATTTTTCGTTGAAGTTGTTCACCAACTTTCCATTCACTTGGGTAGCACTAATGTGTGACTAGGCACTACTTCCTTCTTGTGATGTTATAAATTAGTTATGGACATTTATTGCCAACATGATATGGAACATATAGGGTCACATACAAAGGAACTCATCTTGAAAAGGAGTTTGGTCTTTAATGATGATGGGATTAATTACTAAAGTGTTTAGGTACTCAATTCATGCAACAGATTGGCTGACTACATTGCCAAACAACTGTCTCATAGGGTGAGATGAGTGTTTCGACAGCCAGATGAGTGTCTCAAGTGTTGATATGGTCGTTTGGTTTGTCTGGCTAATAAAAAAATTGTATTGGCTAAGTCCTTCCCGAACTAAGGCATGAACCAATCGGTTCATTCCATTGAACTGATCAGTTCATTTTGTCGAACCGATCGACTCGACTTGGCAAACTAGATGACCATCTTGGTGAGAGAGACGAGCGTCTCTCTTGTGCGATGTGGTATACCGTTCGAACAAAACGTCATTAACTAAGCGGAAGCGATCATTAGCAACAAATTACTAAAAATCACTAAAAATTAAAATCTTTTCAAAGAGATCCAATTCTAGGAAACTCTTAACAACAAGAACCAAAGTATTACATGTACATTCTGGTCCACAAGTACATACCATATACCATCTCTTCTCGAGGATTACATACATCAGTTGCTCTGTTAAGTCTACACATGAGAAACAGACAACCTCGAGGTATTCAAGCCAAGATCTCAGATCGATTATGAAAACACTAAGTACTGACTCTAAGGACCTGAGAGTACAAAGATGACACATAGGACTCTTATCTACAAGACACGACAGTCAATATCTCCACCTGAGATGTTACTGTTGTCCTTGATGTTGCAGTCCTTCCCTTATAGCATGCTTCTTACCTCCTCGTCCTCATCCACCTAAAAATGTTGGATCCCACGGGGGTGAGACAATTGAAATTGTCCCAGCGAGAGATATAACTGTCCGCCAGAAACATTATTATTGCAGTTTCATAGAATAAAACTGATTAGAGGATAAGTAGTTTAGAACATTCTCATATCTTAAAGCATTGCATCTATCTATGATAGAGAAGTAATTCATCTATTCACTTTATAAGGAATATGAAGAACATGTATATCATTTATCCATCTTACTATATCAACATCTCAAGATTATCATGAGATACTCATTATCATGGTATGTCAACCATGAATCATTCTCATTTCTGTCTGTTGACCTTAGCCAATCTGTTAGCACAATATTGAATTGTACCAGTCATGTGAGTATACATCATCATATTCTGTTCAGGCATTGGACTATGCCAATTCTATGCAAACATTCCAGGCATTGGACTATGCCAATCATGTGCAAGAATTCCAGGCATTGGACTATGCCAATCTGGTGCAACCATTGCAGGAATTGGGTTATTACCAATCTTGTGCAATTATTCCAGGTATTGGGTTATGACCAATCCTGTGACATTATTCCACGTATTGTGTTAAAACCAATCCTGTGCAATTATTCCAGGTATTGGGTTATGACCAATCCTGTGCAATTATTCCAGGTATTGGGTTATGACCAATCCTGTGACACTATCCCATGTATTGGGTTATTACCAATCCTATGCAATTATTCCAGGTATTGGGTTATGACCAATCCTGTGGCATTGTTCTAGGTATTGGGTTATTACCAATCCTATGCAATTATTCCAGGTATTGGGTTATGATCAATCCTGTGACATTATGGCAGGTATTGGGTTATTACCAATCCTGTGCTATTATTCCAGGTATTGGGTTATGACCAATCCTGTGAAATTATTACATGTATTGGGTTGTTACCAATCCTGTGCAATTATTCTAGGTATTGGGTTATGACCAATCATGTGCAACTATTACAGGTATTGGTTTATGACCAATCCTGTGACATTATTCTAGGCATTGGACTGTGCCAATCCTGTGCATCTCATCACTATATACCACATCACCTTTACTAGGTATTACGCCTTGGCCAAGCCATCATACTTATTCACATCCTTTATGTAATTCAAGTACTCCTCTTATCTCCTTTAACCTTATTCAAAACACTTTAGCCCTTATTTGGCTATAAGCATAAAGCATGTATGATTAAGATTTCATTATTATTATTGTATCCATTTATTATAATTATTATGTTACTAAGTTTCCATTTCCTAGTTTATTTGAACATTATCATTTCTTACATGACACTTTTATAAACATCTTGTCACCTCTCACTAGGAAACAACTAACCACATGGCTCACAAGGCCCATTAAACATCTTGCCACCTCTCACTAGGCAATGACTTATTCACATGGCTCACAAGGCCATTAAACATCTTGTCACCTCTCACTAGGCAACAACTTATTCACATGGCTCACAGGGCCATTAAACATCTTGTCACCTCTCACTAGGCAATGACTTATTCACATGGCTCACATGGCCATTAAACATCTTGTCACCTCTCACTAGGAAATAACTATTAGGGTTAGGGTTTCCCCTTTATAAACGGATAGGGTTTCAAGTTCATATTATCAATCCAAACCCTAATTCATTGCTCCACACATCTAGGAGAATACATTAATATCATAAGTATTCAATCATACTTATTTATTCTCATCATTTAACATTAAATGAATTATCAACACAAGATATGAGTCTCTCTCTTATCTTTACTAGAATATGATTACACCATACTTTATTGACTGGGCTTAACCTTTTTCTTAAAGTATGTTAGCCTACACTTATCAAAGTGCATTACATCACAATGTGACAATTGACATGACCCATTTCATGTGTTATTCATCCAAGTATATTCAATTTAGGGTACATCAAGGTGTATCAACTTTGAGGTACTGGATGTGATATCTATCATGTCTTGATGTATCACTTCCCTCATCACTTTTGACTTACATAAGTTCATCAGCTTATCTTGTATTAGGATATTTCCCATCCTAATACTTTATGCACCTGCTCATCACATTATCATGTAATGTATTGGTCATAAGTCACTCATTTGATTTATTCAACCATTATCAATAATGTGGACTCATCTCATGTTAAGGCATTATTGATATAAGGTTATCCATTATCAACCATTTTAAGTGTTACACCTACCAATATGTTATTCACTATTCCATTATTAGGAATAGGGTTTCCCCTCTTTATCAACTAGGATTTTACATCACATCACCCTATGTTGGGGTTTCACATGACATCACCCTATATTAGGGTTTCACATGGCATCACCCTTGATTAGGGTTTCATACATCATTATCTTGAATTAAGGTTCCTCATAACTTTTCCCTAAATTAGGGTTTCATGTATCATTACTCGAAATTAGGGTTTCATGAAGCACCCTCTTAAATTAAGGTTTTTCATTATATTACCCTGAATTGGGATTTTTCATATCATTACCCTAGATTAGGGTTAAACTATTACCCTAGATTAGGGTTTCACCTAGCATTTCACTAAATTAGGGTTAGGGCTCATCAACCATCTCAATTAGGGTTTCATGATCTCTTTATCAAGGATCATACCCTAAATATATATTTTATTCATGTTGAAAGTGTTGAGGCTTAACCACTACATGATTATTATACATACATGAATTCCTCTCTCTCTCATCCTCTCTAGGATGTTGATTACTTCAAGCTTGATTAGATTAGGTCAACCCTTCATTCAAGTAAATACAATTAGGGTTAGCATAGTGTATTGAGATATTACTTCCATAAGAATCAAAGGTTAACCCCTCTTAAGGGTACTAATCACCCTAGTACCTCAAAGGTACAACCATTGTAATTATCTTTAATATACATCATCAGCAATCATGGGGTTAACTGTACTTACATGGTTTGAATCAATTAGACCTTCAAACAGTCTTGAGATACTAGACCGTCAAACGGTCTTGAAGTACTTTGACCTTCAAATGTTCTTGAGGTTATTAACCTCCAAACAGTCTTGAGGTTATTGACCTTCAAATGGTCTTGACCTAAGCACCCCTTAAACGGTCTTAAGAACGTTAGACCCTAAACGGTCTTGGTTCAAAATCTCTAATGGTTTGAGACCATTTGAATTAAATATTAATTAACTCCAAACGGTTTGAGACCGTTTAGTCCTCAAACGCTTTGAGACCAAATGGTCCTCAAACGGTCTAAGACCGCTTGGTCAATTCAGCTTGAAACTGTTTAACCCTAAATTAGGGTTTCTACAATCAATCGATTTAGGGTTTGCTTTATTGAATCATTCATCAATTGGACCATTGGAAATAAATCAAATTATAACCCTTGGATCTCCAACCATCCATCACAGCCCTTGACCTCCAAACGTTCTTGAGACCGTTTGAGCCATTCAACTTAGAAATCGGCTCAACCAATTTAGGGTTTCAACCATTCAATCCAATTAGGGTTTGTAATCAATGGATCACCCATTCTTGAATCCATTATAATTAAATCAATTTGAACCATTGGATCTTCATCATCCACATCAGAAATAGACCCCAAATGGTCTTGAGTCTGTTTGAACTCAAACGGTCTTGAGACCGTTTGCCCTCAAACAGTCTTGAGACCGTTTGATCACCAAACGGTCTTGAGACCATTTGGTCATCAAAGGTGCAAATTGTTTTCTCATGATATTCATTGAGGTGTGTACTAAAATGACATAATCATCTTCAAGCTTCAAACCTACGAAATTTGTTGTGATCTTTGTGGGATTTCAACAATTAATCACAAAGAAATTCCAGAAAGAAAAAGGAATCAACATATGATGAAGAAATGAAATAAATAATGATGTTTAAGGGTTCAAGTTATATAACCCACCTTCAAAGTTGAATCCAAGCTTCAAGCTTCATGTCTTTAATGGTGAATGAAGCTTCCTCAATTTTCCAAGGTCCGTTCTCAACTCTTTAGATGTAAAGGATGATCAAGGTTAAACATTGAATGGAGAAAAGAAGAAAATAAGCATTGAATTTCGATTTCCACCATGAAATCAAGGTTGAAGATGATTAAGGAGCTCACCTACAGGTTGGGGAACGTCCTCCTGTTGCTCCTAAGCTCCCTTGTGTTCGTCCAAAGCAAGGAAAGAAAGAGGATCCGAAAAAGTCTTTCATGTGGGTGAAAAATGGAATGTATATAAGGGAATTTCAAGAGAGAGAAAGTGTTATAAAAATCTTTCAACACCCTAAATTGGTGCCACTTATTCCACTCACTTCCTTGCATACGAAGCCATCATAATCCCCTTAGAAATCCTCTTCTTTATCCATGAATTAAAAGAAAACAAATTAAGCTCCTTAATTAATATAATAATAATATCCAAAAATTAAAGGATATTACTTTTTCTTTAACTAATGTGAGTGGGCTCTCCACTCACTTTAGATATCTTGGTGCCATAGCAAGACACAAGGACGTTCATGCTTATGCAAATTCAACCATAAAAATTTTTGTTGAAGGGCACTTCAATTAATATATTTATTTTTGCATTAAATTGAATTAGGGTTTCAATTATGCTTAAATCTTGATTATTTAATATCAAGATTCTCTCTCCTCCAAGAGATTCAAATGAGATGCCCCTCTGATTTTCTTGTATCTAATTGATACCAAGAAACATTAGGGACTCTCTATAAGTGGTATTTTGCATATTGAACCCCAGGTTTTGGGTAAATTGCACATTACACCAAAACTAGGTTTTAATGCACAAACATTGCTTAATTGGCTCTTTCTTGGTGCTCATGCTACCACAAGCCATACCTCTGCATCATTTTCATTCTTATGATGCTTCAACACTTGAGGAACATTTTATCATGTAATATTTTCAAGTTAACCCCTCAACTTGGGTAATTTTCACTTTGGTCCAAAACAAGTAAAACATTGTTTCAACATTATTCAAATAGCACCAAAATTGTAAGATAAGTTCCTCTTGAGCTTTAATTACTTTTCAAAAGATAAAAACAAGAATATAAATGACTTACTTAAGCAAAACTTCTAGGTTTAAAGCATAACCCAGGTTAGTGATATTACAATTATAAACCCCTAACAAGGATTTCATCCCCGGAATCCTAGGTAAAGGAAGACAAATATTATTTATTCATCATATCATCAAGTCTCCACATAACATCTTAATGTCATGGAGATGCCATATAACTTTGATCAACACAAAGTCCTTCCATACAGGGTTATCATAGAATCTGTCATACATGACACATACTCCACTATCTTTTTCATTATTGACTGTAGAGTCAATTTTGTATCAAATAACACTTTTCTTAGTTAGAGAAACATTATACATACCTTATTTAATTCTGGTGTCAAACCTCATTGATTTGTCACCTTTCTCAACTTACAACTTTATGTGACTTGATTCTTGATTCTGGGGAGTTTCCCATACTCCTCATTTAGTTTAGCATTTTACTTTCAAGGAAAGACCAGAATTACATTCTATCACCCACTGGGACTACAAGTATTATCATACAACTGTTGTGTCATCTAATCTACTGACACAACACTAAACTTTCTCACTATTTGCACCAACTATCTCATCAGTTGCACATTCTCTTGTTATAAGGGAAAATTACTTATCAATTAAGAATTTATCTTAGAGATATCTCTAGATGTTATGTATAAGCTGCCTTAACAAATCTAGATAGAGATATTCTAAGAAATTATTTTTAGCTTGATCGATTTTTTCCCAAAACAATTTTTACAATTTTTCCTTTGACTTATACATTTTGGTTGATGTCATGTTTATGCGGGGCATAAACCCCTAACATATGGTATCCATACTATCATATGTAACTGGACAAATTTCAAAATTGGCCCTTCCAGGTAACCAAACATTACTTCTTATGAGGAGTCATGTTCCCATTTTCTCATATCATTGAAAGTTCTTGGACATTAGGATTCTTTACCTTGGTATCCATTATATGTGCCAAAAACACATCACATCATCATAATGATGACTAGATTTGGGTATTCAAACCCTCAGTCCATTATTGAACATTGTTACCTCTCATCAGGTAATTGTTACCTCTAGGTCCTCAAACCAAGGTATACATTATACTATTCATCTTCTTTTGTTTATAAATTGATTCATGATTAACTCAGATTCCTTCGTATATCAATTAAGATGTGGTAGAAATATCCATGCCACATCTTGTACCTCATTATGCTCTTTAGATTGTCTCAAAATGACTACTTGATCAGAGTAATCAGAAAGATAGCAATCTAAGAGTGACATACTTACCTTATCTTCAATAGATGAATACCTGGCCAGGGTATTCAAGAACTAAAATTAGGTAGTATGCATTTGTTTTATATTATATTGTTGACTCAAGGTCAATTAGGTCAATGTTGACTCACGTCTAAATTGACTAAACCCGTGTTTTGATGATGACTAACCATTCCACATATTGGTGTCTAATGTTTCTACTTGAGTGATTTCAGATTAGGTATAGACACACTCCAATTGCCCTAACTTGCGCATATCAAATTGGAGAAAAGACAAGTCAAAGTCATGCAAGTGCACGTTTTTGTAATATGATGTATATCCATTAGAATCATGTTGTAAATCACTTGTAATGATTGTATGACTTGTAATTAAGCTTAGAAAAATATCAGGAGCACTTAGATCGAATATTAGAGCACTTTAGATGCATCTTTGAAAATTGATTACAGGCACTTGGTCGGTCGAGTTTCCCAGCATGAAAACTCGACCGATCATCCTTGATCAATTTTATGGAGATTGCATCGGTCGAGTTGTGTTTCCACAGAACTCAACCGATGGAGTAACTAACCAAATTGATTTTCATTGGTCAGTTGAGTTTCCTCAGGACAAACTTGACCGATTGTCTAAATATCAACTTTGTCTTTTACTCTATCGGTCGAGTTACACTTATAGAAACTCGACCGATTGCACTGTACGGAAAAGTGCAGAAAAGTGTTTCTGTGGCAACACATCCCATTATCACACAGATAACGAGGTGTTACGCGAAAACGTGAGGAAAACACCATAACCACAGATTATCAAAACACGGGTTAATTAAAACCGATTGCGGAAAACTGATAAACTATGAAACTATTACTTTCCAGTCCTCATCCTGCACAGAAACATGTCATATAAATATGTACACAAGATCTGACATGTGTCCACAGCTCAGGAACAGCTGTTCATCCATCACACATGAGTTCACCACCTGTTCATATATACATAAAGGCCCACATCCGGCCAACAGCAGGATATACAGATATCATCGAACGATCTTTGTGAAACATCGTCAAAACACTGCCAAGGACCTGAGAGTACAGGGATGACTCTAGACTCTACTACAAAACATCCAAAACAGCAGCATTGTAACACCCCTGACCTGGGTTATGAACTAACCCTAGAAGTTTTGCCTAAATAGGTAATTATTATACTTGTGAACACTCCCTGGCATGAAATTAAGTTCCTCAGGAACATTTACTTTCGATTTTGCTCCTTTTTGTATAAAGATGTAGCATTGTGTTGTATGCAGGGACCTATGTGCAAATTACCCAGTTTAAGGGTTAAACTTGCAAATTTCACAAGATAAGATGTTCTTTTGATGTTAAGACATCATGAAGATGTCTATGATAAAGTTTGAGGGATTTCCCAAGCTTGAGCACCAAGGTGCAGCTGTGGAAGCAATCCCCATGCTCAGAAACCCTAATTTGGGGTAAAGTGCAATTTACCCAAATTGAGGGGTCCAACTTGTAATTTTCACCATCTAGAACATCTTCTATGACTCTTGTCATCATTTAGAGTAGAAATGATGAAGGAGATACATCATTCACTAATCAGATGAGAAAAATGATCTTTGTGATAGAAATCACCTAAAATGGGTACAAAACCCTTTCATGTATGTACCCTAGTTGAAGGTTGGATTCCTTTACCCTTAGATCTTGAGTTTTCTTGAGATCTGCATAAGATTAGATGGGCTTGGACGTGCCCTTGAACAAGGAGGGACCTATATGTGAATTTTGAATTTGAAAGGTCCTTGTAGTAGAAAATAGGCTAAAGCTATAAAAGCTTTTTCCTTTGCAAACGAGCAAACGACCTTGCTCCTGTTTCATTCACTCCCTCTCATTCTCAAACCGACTAAGGAGAGCTCTGGAGCTCAGGAGGACAAACAAGGGAGTGCAAGGTAGGTTTGGATCCTTCCTTTTTGCTCAATTCTTGGATGAAACTCGGATTTAAGGTCAAATTCATGGCTAGCTCACTTAGCTCCATCTTTCTAGCCATCTCTTCTCAACCTTCCTTGGAGGATTCACCTTGGCCGACCTGTGGAGCTTCTAGGACGCCATTAAAGGCTTGGAACTCGAAAGCTTGGAGCTCAAGGAGCAAGCTTTAGGCGGGTTTTATAACTCTAAACTTTATGCTTTGATTATACATCTTTTCTATGCATATAGTTGATAGATCTTCTTCTTCCCTATCTTACCTTGCATCCTTGCAAGCAAAAACGTGAAGAACTGCTACTGTTCTTAAGGTGGAAGATAAGGGCGTTAATTCCTATGCTTATCCACAGATTTTCACTTTATCAAACGACCTCCACCTATTGCTCAAAACGGTTTCAAACCGTTTGGTGGGCAAACGGTTTCAGGGTCGTTTGAGGGCAAACGGTCTCAAGACCGTTTGGTCCCGTTGACCAAGCGAAGAACGTTTGGGAATCTTGTTCATAATTATGTAGGTTAATCACCCACGAAATTTGAGAGGTTAACTCCAAAGGAATCGTGAGATATGAGCAAATCAATTAGCAAAACGAATTGAATTAAATTCTGATTTGCAATCTGTTTAATTTGCCCTTTTTGGGCAAACGGTCTCAAGACCGATTAAGATGGTTGACTAAACGCTGACCGTTTGGGATTACTGTTCATAATGATGTTAATTAACGACTCACCAAATTTTATGGATTAATTCCAAACGAGTCATGAGTTGAAGGATGATTAATAGGGCAAACCCTAATTGAAATTAGTGCTGAATCTCCTATGAGTTAAGTTGAGATTTTGGGTTGCTTAGCCCAAACGGTTTCAAGACCGTTTGGGAATCACCCAAACGGTCTCAAGACCGTTTGGGGGTCACCCCAAGACCGTTTGGAGGTCTGGGGTCAAGTAAAGTTGATCAATTGAAGGTCCAAAGGCACCAAATCATATTGCAATTAAGTATTGATGTGATGATCAACTCAATAGATCAAACCTTGATGAATTTTCACTAAAGTCCAAAGGATGGATGGGCAAACGGTCTCAAGACCGTTTGGAACTCATACAAACGGTCTCAAGACCGTTTGGTGTCAACCCAAGACCGTTTGGAGGTCTAGGGTTAAGGTAATTGACCAATTGAGGGCCCAATTACAGTGGGTTAGTGAAACAATCAAATTGCTGTTTTCTAAGTATAGATCTTGTTGAGTTTTGGGTTGAAGGACCCAAACGGTCTCAAGACCGTTTGGGGATTCCACCAAACGGTCCCAAGACCGTTTGGGCACAACCCAAGACCGTTTGAAGGTCTAGGGTTGAGTTAATCTAATGGTTTGAGGGTCCAATTGTAGGAAATTGATGCATCGTTGAAAATTGCTGATTTTGACCTAATTGGATTTCAACCTTAGTCAAAACGACTTGGATTTTGGTCAAACTTTGGGCAAACGGTCTCAAGACCGTTTGGATGATGTCCAAACGACCTCAAGACCGTTTGGGCCAAGTTTGAGCCCAATTGGAGGTCAATTGATAGGTTCAACCTTGAATTGATTCACATTGTTGAACATTGATGACCAATCCACTTGGAACCCTAATTGAGGACGATTGAACCCTAATTGGTTTACAATTGAGTGTCAATTTGATGTATAAGTGGTTAAGGCTAACCCTAATTGGTTCAATTTATAAGTGGTTAGCATAGCTTTAGCCAATTGAGGGCTTCAACATACATATCCTTGAACTTTGGTGACCTTTGAACCCCTTTGGAGGTCCAAACGGTTTGAGCCCATTTGGACCAAACGGTCTCAAGACCGTTTGGGTCCAAACGGTCTCAAGACCGTTTGAGACCAAACGGTCTCAAGACCGTTTGGGGCCAAACGGTCTCAAGACCGTTTGGGCTCAAACGACCTCAAGACCGTTTTAGCTCAAACGACCTCAAGGTCGATTGGTCCAAACGACCTCAAACCGATTGAAGCTCCAAACGGTTTGGAAGTCAACCCTTCCAAACGGTCTTCACCTCCAAATGGTCTCAAGACCGTTTGAGGGCCAAACGGTCTCAAGACCGTTTGGGTGGTTGAAACCGTTTGAAGGTTGAAACCGTTTGGAGATTGGTGATGGTTTGTACTTAACCATTTGATGATGTAATCAGTTCAATGGTGATTCAATCTAAACCCTAATGGTAACCTAGGTCATTAAGGGACTATGTGATTAGTAAGTTAACCCATGATGGTGATCATGTGGCAAATTACCAAAATACCCTTGAGGGGTCTAAAAGGGTAAAACCTTGTTCTAAGCAAACCCTAATCACATGATGTTGATGTTTCGGCTTATGCTAGCCAATGGAAACTTATCTCAACCTGATTTAGAGTGGTGTTGTCACCATCTACTAGTGAGAGGAGAGAGGAAGTATTTCTAGAGAAAGAAAGTATCCTAGAGAGAGAAAGTACCCTTTTTAGGAGGAAACTCTAGTAAGATACTTCATATACATATGAATGTGCATGATTAGGGAATGACCCACCTATGTGAGGTCATGGAAACCCTAATTATGATATCTAATGGATCTTAATCCTAAGTAAGAGCCTTAATGATGATGTTTCTCTTACATGATGATGTAATGAGTACAATTCACCATGGAGTGAATAGTAAACCCTAAGTTTAGGGTGAAGACATGAAAAATGAATAGTAATCCCTAATTCAATTGAATAAAACCCTAGTTAATGACCAGTTGAGGGTTAACTAAGGGTCAAATCAGTTGAAGGTTGACCTATTTAACTCAATTGAAGTATGAGGGTAGGTCCAACTGATGAATGGTTCCATGAATTCAATGGTTGAAGGAACCAACATTGGAAACTCTAATTCATTTGAGTGCTTTATGTAAAGGAGGTCTAATGTGATTGAATATCTTGAGAATCAAGATGATAAATGATCCATCGACCCAGTGGTGAATAATAATGATAAACAAATAAGGTACAAAGGTTGGAACCCTAATAAGTATCTAAGGGACTAGTACCAATTAAGGAATGAATCCCTAATTGCTTACTGAACCAATGACCTGATACACTATGTTAAGCTGAGTTGTATACTCTTGATTGAAGGGTTGATATGACCTAATCAATTTAAGATGATGTTAACATGAATTCATATTTGAATATAATTCATGTGGTGTTTAAGGGTATGATCCTTAGGAAGAGAGAGATCATGAAACCCTAGACATGTATATAAACCCCTATTGTCAGGACTTTTGGGTTTTTAACCCTAGTTGAGAGTGATTCCATGTGAATCCCTAGTTGAGGGTGATTCCATGTGAATCCCTAGTTGAGGGTGATTCCTTGTGAATCCCTAGTTGAGAGTGATTCCATGTGAATCCCTAGTTGAGGGTGATTCCATGTGAATCCCTAGTTGAGGGTGATTCCATGTGAATCCCTAGTTGAGGGTGATTCCATGTGAATCCCTAGTTGAGAGTGATTCCATGTGAATCCCTAGTTGAGGGTGATTCCATGTGAATCCCTAGTTGAGGGTGATTCCATGTGAATCCCTAGTTGAGGGTGATTCCATGTGAATCCCTAGTTGAGGGTGATTCCTTGTGAATCCCTAGTTGAGGGTGATTCCTTGTGAATCCCTAGTTGAGAGTGATTCCATGTGAATCCCTAGTTGAGAGTGATTCCATGTAAATCCCTAGTTGAGGGTGATTCCTTGTGAATCCCTAGTTGAGGGTGATTCCTTGTGAATCCCTAGTTGAGAGTGATTCCATGTGAATCCCTAGTTGAGAGTGATTCCATGTAAATCCCTAGTTGAGGGTGATTCCTTGTGAATCCCTAGTTGAGAGTGATTCCATGTGAATCCCTAGTTGAGGGTGATTCCTTGCAAATCCCTAGTTGAGGGTAACTTCATGTGAAACCATAATTGAGAATGCATCCTTAATTGTTGAATTGTTTGCTATTATCTGTTGAATGAACCATGCAGGTTGTTATGAGATGATAGGCATATCCAGGTAGGGAATGCCATGTCATACTAATGATCTTTGCATATTGTTATAAGATAATGGGCATATCCAGGTATGGAATGCCATGATATATTCATTGAAAGCATGTCTTAAGCTTTATGAATAGTAACCCTTGTTGATGCACTGTGAGTGACATCTTTTGTAATTATGGGCTGTAAGAGCCATAAATGTTATCAAATTCATGCTTGACAGATGACTTGAGATGAAATAACTGATGATTGTGAAAAGTTAGGCCTGCTACATTTTAAGTATTCTCATATATAGCTGTGTTATTGTAAGATGATAAGAATACTGAATGTACCTAACCGATTAAGAGAATTAGTGAGAGGAATTGATGTAGATTCGTGTAGTCCGTCATTCCTTCACTAAAAGAGAAATGGTGAGAGGAGTTGATGTAGATTCATGTAGTCCATCATTCCCCACCGCACAGTCGAAGAGGTGAGATGCATCCCTGCACTCCCTTAAAAACATAATCAACAGCGTAGTATATCTGTTAGAGTTATCTACGAGTTATTTGATTGATGTTACTTTAAACAGCATAGAGGTTCTCATATTTTGATATTGATTGAACTCTGCTTATCATTAAAACTGCTAGTGAATATCTTGAAGGCTATTATTGCTTTAGTTATTCCCTGCTTTGTTTATAAAGCTTCTAGTGGAGAGTTATAACTCTCGCTGGGGCAATTACGTATAATTGTCTCACCCCGTAGACTTCTACTTTTTAGGTGGTCGTCGAAGACGGAGGGACAAGAACTCAGGTGACCAATCCCAGCAGCATCAGGGGCAGTAGTTATCTCAGGTGGAGATCCAACCTGCTTCATGATGTAGTATAGAGTTTGTCCTATGTGTCCTCTGTATTCTCAGGTCCTGGAGTGTTTTGAGTATGAACTTTTGAGAAGTTTTGTATCATGTTGTATATAATCACTCAAGAAGTTTTTGTTAGTGATGTAAACAGTTAAATCCTTTTTATAGAAAAGGTTTGTGGTTTCAAGCTCTTGTCTCAAAAAGTTTTAATTTCTCGTGATTTTTGGTCTTCCGCTGTTTACCGAATGCTTCCGCACATGTTTAAATCGAGATTAATTCGTGGTTTGGAGATCGGAGCCCACAAGCATGTCCATCGCTTGCCTTCTACTGCTCCTCAAGCTGCTCGTCCGCAACACCACAACCACGACCACGTCTACCTCGACCACCTAAAAAGGGTGTAAACCAGCGGAGTGAGACAATTGAACAATTGTCCCAGCGGGAAACATAGCTCCCCACCGCAACCATAGAGCCTCAGCAAGAGAAACTATAACATCAATTATAACATGAACAGATATATCAGAAGCAGTTATATATATATAGAAAGATCATTCTTACCGGCAAGCATACCAGCTGTACTAAAGCGTAAAACCAAATGTCTTTCAAAGGAACATGACTATCAAGATGAGATATATCAACATGTAACAGGATTATTAGAACAGGGTATAATGCCATATAACCTGATTATCAAGATAAGGTAGATTACCACATGACCTGCAAGGTATAACGGAATATTACACAAACAAGGCCTCAACCAATGTTTCGTATTTGATATGACTAGTAAATACTAAACGGCTGTATTGCATTTTATTATGCCCTGAGGATTTGAACCGTACCGTTCAAATCCAACCTTCGGTTACGAAACCCAAGACGGTGCCATACAAGGTCAATGGAAGAGCCGGACTCCACGACCTCCCACCTCATGGTCAGTACATGAGTACAACACAAGCAGGACCGCAGTCACATGCTGAAGTGGTCTAAGCCACAGGGTTAGCTCCATAGGCTACCCATTCTCTAGCCCGCCTTGGTACAGGTCTCGGCGCTAGTAAAACTGAGCCACGGGCCTGATCACCGTGCTCTGAGCCATGAACGCATTCATGCTCCATACATCACATATCCTGAGCCATGGGCCTATTCACCATGCTCTACACACATATCTGAGTCTGCAACCGAAGTTACACTCTTACCTCCTCATTTTCAGGCTAGGAGCAACCTACACATATTCAACAATATGCGCTTCCAGGTTAACCCGTAGGAAAACCTGTTTCACCATCACCAAGTCCTGACGATGATGGATCTATGGACAGGGCAAACTACATGATGTATTTCACTGTGATTAATTAGTATCTTTTAGATGGATTGCAAGATTCAACCAAGTTGTATGACATGCAAGGTATAACAGAAAGTAAAGAACATTATATTATGATCTATTCATATCAACCTGATCCATCTTAAGGATCCAACATCACATGTTATCACTTGGCCTCTTGCCAACCATCCAGATCCATCTCAAGGATCACCACATACCGCAGGGTCTCAACCCCTCATCATGTACTGTCACTGCCTCTTAAGGCTCACATCATCATCATGGGACCAACACATCACATACATAATCTTTTAGAACAATTATCAAAGTAATGTTACTCATTACATATGTCACATAGCCCTTTCATGGCTAAGTCATCACCTGCAAGGTTAAGGTATGCAATAATTGTAGATTCAACATAAGGAATATTCTCACTATCATGAAATATCATTCAAGATAATCTACTTATCAATATGACAGTTATTTGGTAATCAAGTATGTTAAGTACATCATTAAACAACCATACTGATACTTACCCTTATATCGAGATTGTACAAACAATCAGGGTATATAGAGATCATGTTGTGTTTACAGAACCAACACTATTATTAACAAGGTCATTACTATGTCATAAACTATTGTCATCTTTATCATGAAGCAACCTTTAACATAACTGTCACTTAGCATCATTATTACCAACATTATTATCATTAAACAAACTACTAGAGTAGTTATCATCATCTTCATTATCATTAACAATTAAGCATAACGGGTCACATCATGCATCTATTACATGAGGGCTATCATCATATACATTACTACCATTAGCATCCTTATTATTTGCAAGGAAACATATTACATATTGATGATATCACAAACACCACCATCGTTTTATTGGTTAATGTATAAACATCCACTTCTATCACATAAGGGACCGTCACCAAAGAAACTCATACCCTCACTATAGCCTCACAACCCACATCTAAAGCCTATCACCCAACATGGGTATCGGCCACCACACTAACCCTATCGGCCATCATGGCCCAAGGCATGTCGCCCAACATGGCACTACTTGGCCCTATCGTCCACCACATGGACAAGGAGATAACTCAACACAAGAGCACCCATTCTATCGTCCAACTCAAGGACATCCATGTCACCCAACACCATCATACCATATCGCCCAACAAGAGAGAGAGAGAGAGAGAGAGTATCGCCCATCTCCAAGGGTACTCACCATATTGGCCAACAAACCCTAGCTCACCCTATCGTCCAACACATGGGCAAGGGTATCGGCCACCCACAAGGACTCATCATGTCGCCCAACACCAGCTACCATATCGTCCACCAAGGGGAACACCATGCCGTCCAACTCAAAAACAAAGGTTTTGCTCAACCCAAGGAACCATATCGCCCAACATGGTCACCATGTCGGCTAACACAAGAACAAAGGGGACCATGTCGGCCAACACAAGAACAAAGGGGATCATGTCGGCCAACTCAGAGACAAAGGTGTTGCTCAACCCAAGGTTACTCAAACCCTAGATCACCATATCGTTCAACTTAAGGGCAAGTGTGTCGCTCAACACACCCACAAGGAAGGGGTATCGCCCAACCCTAGGTCACCTTCAACCTCCAACACAAAGAGCACAAACCCTAAAAAGCAAGGTATACAAGGAACCCTAAACCCTAGAGAGGGATATCGGCCACTAAGGTACATAAGCAAGATGCTCAAGAAAGGAACTAAGCTAGTCTACTCACATGTAACAAGGTTTAAGCTAGAGGTAAGAGAGTTAGGGTTAGAAGCTATGCAACCCGCCTTAAGCTCCAAGGAAGAAGATGCACTTTGAGCTCCAAGGTTGTCAGCCACCAAAGCTCCAAAGCACTCCAAGGTCCAAAGCTATCGTGCACCAGGCTGCTCCAGGAAGGTGTATCGGCCACCACTTCAGCTCCAAGGAAGTGTATCGGCCACCACTTCAGCTCCAAGGAAGTGTATCGGCCAACACAAGCAAGATGGAGAGGGATATCGTGCACCAAGGGTGGAGGGGAGACCAAAGGACCAAAGGAGACTAAGGCAAGGAGAAGAGCTACCTATATAGGAAGAAGGGGAGGAGAAACCAAGGTACAACCATGCTATGTGTCGCCCACCCAAGGGACACATGTCCACCAACTCAAGCCACCTCTCATGCAAGCCATAAGGCACTTGTCCAAGATGTGCACCATGTGTCCATCAACCAAGCCAAGCCATCTGGGCGACACAACAAGAGCTACTAGGCGACACACCAAGCAACTGGGCGACACACCACCTGCCCTGGGCGACACAAGGCTCAAGTAAGCCCAAACAAGGAACTCCAAGGCCCAAACAAGCTCAACTCAGGCCCAAAGGACTCAAACAACAAGCCCAAGCCTTCCTCTCAACCCTAGAGGAAGCAAAGAGGAAAAACACCTCACGAGATGGCAAACTTTCCCACAAAACCCTAAACTTTGGTTATTTGCAAGTAGCCCCTCGAACTCTCAACAAAGCACAACCAAACCCTAATCACCACTAAAGGTTATTAGCAAGCACCAAAGCACCAAGATCAAGCAAAACAAACAAGGTAAACCCTAAACGCAGGTCAGGGTCCTTACAACCATAAACCTCTACAAAAGGATTTCGTCTCCGAAATCCGAAGAGAAAAGTGAGGGATACTTCCTCCTCATCTCTTCCTCAAGCTCCCACGTGGCTTCCTCAATACCACGGTGATGCCAAAGGACCTTCATAAGAACCAGATCCTTTCTCTTCAACTTCTTGACTCTTCTGTCAAGGATCATCATAGGACCCTCTTCATAAGTCACATCTTTGTCAAGCTCAACTTCAACTGGTTGTATCACTGTTCCTGTATCCGGATGACTTTTCTTCAGCATACTGACATGGAATAGTGGATGTAACCTGTGCAACTCTGGAGGCAATTCTAACTCGTAAGCCACCTTGCCAACACGTGCTATGACTAAGTAAGGCCCCATATATCTAGGAGCTAACTTACCCTTCCGTCCAAACCTCAGCACACCTTTCCACAGAGAGACTTTAAGATACACCTTGTCTCCCACCTGGAACTCCAAGGGTTGTCGGCGATTGTCTGCATAAGACTTCTTCCTGTCTTGTGCCGCTTTCAACTGTTGTTGTATCACCTTGATCTTTTCTGTCATTTGCTGTACTAACTCAGGGCCCAAAAGCTGATATTCACCTGATTCATACCAACACAAAGGAGATCTGCACTTCCTCCCATACAAAGCCTCATAGGGAGCCATGTCAATGCTCCGCTGATAGTTATTGTTGTAGGCAAACTCTATCAAACTGAGATGTACGTCCCAACTTACTAGGAACTGCAAAGCACAAGCACGAAGAAGATCCTCCAAAGTCTGAATAGTCCTCTCAGACTGTCCATCTGTCTGCGGGTGGAAAGCGGTACTGAACTTCAACTGCGTTCCCATCGCCCTGTGCAACTGTTCCCAAAAACGACTTGTAAACTGAGGACCTCTATCAGAAACTATCGTTGCTGGCACACCATGCAAACGAACTATCTCATCCACATATACTCGAGCGAGCTTTTCAGTTGTATACGTGGTCTTCACAGGTATGAAATGGGCAGACTTCGTTAATCTGTCCACTATCACCCAAATGGAATCATGATTCCTAGTTGTCCTGGGTAGACCAACTACGAAATCCATGGTTATATGATCCCATTTCCCACTGTGGTATAGGCAAAGGTTGCAACGTACCTGCCGGCTTTTGATGCTCAGCCTTGACTTGCTGACACACCGAACACCTAGCCACAAACTCAGCTACATCTTTCTTCAGACCGGGCCACCAATACAAGTCCTTCAGACTATGGTACATCTTGGTGACACCTGGATGCATAGCATACATCGACGTGTGTGCTTCCTCGAGCACCAACTTCCTCAGATTATCAGCATATGGAACCACCATCCTATTATGATAGCAAACCACTCCATCCTCAGACTCATGGAACCCATCACGCTTTTTGCTGCCAAACTCTGATCTGATTAGCTGTACTGTATCATCCGTTTGTTGTGCATCCTTGATCTGCTGTCTCAACGTGGGCTTGATTTGCATCTGTGCTAAAAGTCCATCTAACGAAGAAACCTCCATCTGTACGTTCATCTGCCGTAAGGAGACTAACATGTCCCGCCTATGGCATACCAAAGAACTCATCTGTGCCTTCTTGGGAGTAGAAGACTTTCTGCTAAGCGCGTCTGCTACCACATTCGCCTTACCAGGATGATACTCGATAGTGCAATCATAATCATTGATCAACTCCATCCACCGACGCTGTCGCATGTTCAACTCTTGCTGTGAGAAGATGTACTTCAGATTCTTGTGATCTGTAAAGATCTGACACACTTCCCCATAAAGATAGTGTCTCCAAATCTTTAACGCATGAACCACTACTGCCGGCTCCAAGTCATGGGTCGGATAGTTCTCCTCGTGTTTCTTAAGCTGTCGCGAAGCAAAAGAAACCACATGATCTTCCTGCATCAGCACACAACCCAAACCTTTCTTGGACGCATCACTAGAAAACAACATAGCCTTTTCCAGATTCTAGCAAGATCAACACTGGAGCACTGGTTAGCTTTTCCTTCAAACTTTGGAAAGCTTGCTGACATCGATCATTCCAAACAAAAGGTACATCCTTCCTGGTCAACTTCGTCATCGGTAGAGCTATCGAACTGAAGTCCTTGATAAACCTCCGGTAGTATCCTGCTAGGCCAAGGAAACTACGAACTTCCGTCGGCGTCTTCGGCTGTTCTCAATCCGCAACGGATTCCACTTTCTTCAGATCTACTTTGACTCCTTCAGTAGATATCACATGACCTAAGAAAGTCACTTCATCCAACCAGAACTCACACTTACTAAACTTAGCATACAACTGATGTTGACGAAGGAGAGTCAACGCTTGACGAAGATGTTGCTCATGCTCTAGCCGGTTCCGACTATAGATCAAGATGTCATCTATAAAAACTACAAAAAACTGATCTAAGAACGGACGAAACACTCTGTTCATCAGGTCCATGAAAGCAGCAGGTGCATTGGTTAATCCAAACAGCATAACCACAAACTCAAAATGACCATACCTCGTCCTAAAGGCTGACTTTGGTATGTCATCCGCCTTTATCCTCAACTGATGATATCCAGACCGTAGATCGATCTTCGAAAACACTATAGCACAACGCAACTGATCGAACAGGTCATCTATCCTCGACAACGGGTACTTATTCTTGATCGTGACCTTGTTCAACTGTCGGTAGTCTATACACAACCGCATCGAACCATCCTTCTTCTTAACGAACAACACGGGAGCACCCCAAGGTGATGTGCTCGGTCTGATGAAACCTTTCTCCAACAACTCTTGCAACTACTTCTTCAACTCTACCATCTCTGCTAGAGCCATCCTATAAGGTGTCTGTGCAATCGGCTGCGTTCCCGGAACCGGATTGATCTCAAAATCGATCTCTCGGGGTGGAGGAACACCAGGAAACTCCTCGGGAAACACATCTGCAAACTCTCGGACCACTTACACTTCTTCAAGGTTAAGGCCTTTCGCCTTGGTATCCACAACGATATCCACAACGTGAGCTAAGAATGCCTCACATCCTTGTCGCAACAACCTATCTGCCACCATAGCTGACACCAGACACGTCAAAAGAATCTTCCTATCTCCCTGGAAGATCCACTTCTCTCCAGCAACATCAAACACCGCCTGCTTGGAACCACAGTCCAAGACAACCTTATACTTCTCTAAGGTATCCATCCCAAGGATAACATCGAAACCATGCATATCAAGTGGTATGAGATCCACCTGAATGTTGTGTCCCGAAAAAGACAAAACACAAGATGGACACTCTTCTCGAAGCAAAGAGGAACCATCAAGAGGGGTTTCTAACAACAAGCTATCCTTCTTACAACTAACAGGTAGATGACAGTTTTCAAGCATACTATAGGCGATAAAAGAGTGTGTAGCACCCGGGTCAACCAGAACAGATATAAAGCAAGAAGAAGACATATCAGAATGAAATAACTCCATCTGACCTGTCACCACTCGCGGGTTGACTATCGCCTCTGGCTGATTCATGGCATAGAATCGAGCCGTAGCTTGCTGTCCACGACCTCTGCTCCCTTGAGCAGACGATCCAGCTTGAGACGCTTGACCGCGTCCTCGTCCTCTGCTACCACTGGGCTGTGGTCTCTCAGACTTCTGGAAACTCTGCCTCGGTTGCTGCGTCACTTCAACATCTCTATTCGGGCAATTGAACTTCCAATGCCCGACTTGTCCACAGAGATGACATGCTCTATTGTCAACTCGTGGCCTAGATGGCCCTGTCACTGCCACCGAAGCTGAGCTGTGCGCCTTAGATGGTGAAGAAACATAACCTTTTCCCTTACTCGGAGACCACTGAGATGGTACACCAACACTTCTCATCACTGACGGTGCTGAAAACCTGGGTTTCTTGAAGCCACCAAACCTTTGTCCTTGAAACTGAGCAGGTCTTTTAAGAGACACCGACTCTCTTTTCTCCCTTACTGTCCTCTCGATCCGTCGAACTGATTCCACAAACGTAGCAAACCGCTCTCGGTTTTCCAGCACAGACATAGGGGTTGTCAACTCAGCACTCAAACCCTTCTCGAAACGTCTGATCCGTTCATCATCTGTCGCCACCATGTGAGGACAGAACCTCAACAGATCCATAAACTTAGCTTCATACTCGGTGATGTTCATCGTTCCTTGCCGCAACTTCTCAAACTGACTGATCTTCTCATCCAGGTACGTCTTCAGAAAGTATCTGATGACGAACTCGCGCCGAAACACTTCCCAACAGATCACCTCACCAGGCCGCTTCTCTTCATCGATGGTCCACCAGTGACCAGCACTACCCTTCAAAAGGTAGACAACATGCTTTACTTTGTCTGCTTCGGGGATGTCGAGGATCTGGAAAGCCTTTTCAAGACTCGTCAGCCACAGATCTGCATCCGCTGGATCAGCCGTTCCAGCATAATCCGAAGCTCCGACTCGGCGAAGCTGCTCAAAGGTCTTCCCAATACCCGATGCTTCTCCATGGGGAACCTGTGCTCGCGGAGGAGGCACTGGTAATCGCTCAACCATGAGATTCATCGTAGCCATTAATTGCCCCATAAGCTGTTGGTAGGCAGAGTGTTCAAGTATGGCTGGGTCTGGTTGGGGGACCTCAGGCACCCGATCTTCATGTGCCCGTCCATCTGCTCCATCAACCGATGTAGCATCACTATGCTCAGGAGCATGTTCTTCGTGGTTTCCAGACATCTTGGCTTTTCTTCTGCTGAGGGCAGAAGATATTTGTAAGATAACCTGGAGAACTCATAAGAACAGACTCAACCTAGTCCTAGATCCCTGTAGACTCAGCAAACCTAAAGCTCTGATACCAAGCTTTGTGGCAACACATCCCATTATCACACAGATAACGAGGTGTTACGCGAAAACGTGCGGAAAACACCATAACCACAGATTATCAAAACACGGGTTAATTAAAACCGATTGCGGAAAACTGATAAACTGTGAAACTATTACTTTCTAGTCCTCATCCTGCACAGAAACATGTCATATAAATATGTACACAAGATCTGACATGTGTCCACAGCTCAGGAACAGCTGTTCATCCATCACACATGAGTTCACCACCTGTTCATATATACATAAAGGCCCACATCCGGCCAACAGCAGGATATACAGATATCATCGAACGATCTTCGTGAAACATCGTCAAAACACTGCCAAGAACCTGAGAGTACATGGATGACTCTAGACTCTACTACGAAACATCCAAAACAGCATCATGTCCATCGCTTGCCTTCTACTGCTCCTCAAGCTGCTCGTCCGCAACACCACAACCACGACCACGTCTACCTCGACCACCTAAAAAGGGTGTAAACCAGCAGAGTGAGACAATTGAACAATTGTCCCAGCGGGAAACATAGCTCCCCACCGCAACCATAGAACCTCAGCAAGAGAAACTATAACAACAATTATAACATGAGCAGATATATCAGAAGCAGTTATATATATATAGCAAGATCATTCTTACCGGAAAGAATACCAGCTGTACTAAAGCGTAAAACCAGATGTCTTTCAAAGGAACATGACTATCAAGATGAGATATATCAACATGTTACAGGATTATTAGAACAGGGTATAATGCCATATAACCTGATTATCAAGATAAGGTAGATTACCACATGACCTGCAAGGTATAACGGAATATTACACAAACAAGGCCTCAACCAATGTTTCGTATTTGATATGACTAGTAAATACTAAACGGCTGTATTGCATTTTATTATGCCCTGAGGATTTGAACCGTACCATTCAAATCCAACCTTCGGTTACGAAACCCAAGACGGTGCCATACAAGGTCAATGGAAGATCCGGACTCCACGACCTCCCACCTCATGGTCAGTACATGAGTACAACACAAGCAAGACCGCAGTCACATGCTGAAGTGGTCTAAGCCACAGGGTTAGCTCCATAGGCTACCCATTCTCTAGCCCGCCTTGGTACAGGTCTCGGCGCTAGTAAAACTGAGCCACGGGCCTGATCACCGTGCTCTGAGCCATGAACGCATTCATGCTCCATACATCACATATCCTGAGCCATGGGCCTGTTCACCATGCTCTACACACATATCTGAGTCTGCAACTGAAGTTACACTCTTGCCTCCTCATTTTCAGGCTAGGAGCAACCTACACATATTCAACAATATGCGCTTCCAGGTTAACCCGTAGGAAAACCTGTTTCACCATCACAAAGTCCTGACGATGATGGATCTATGGCCAGGGCAAACTACATGATGTATTTCACTGTGCTTAATTAGTATCTTTTAGATGGATTGCAAGATTCAACCAAGTTGTATGACATGCAAGGTATAACAGAAAGTAAATAACATTATATTATGATCTATTCATATCAACCTGATCCATCTTAAGGATCCAACATCACATGTTATCACTTGGCCTCTTGCCAACCATCCAGATCCATCTCAAGGATCACCACATACCGCAGGGTCTCAACCCCTCATCATGTACTCTCACTGCCTCCTAAGGCTCACATCATCATCATGGGACCAACACATCACATACATAATCTTATAGAACAATTATCAAAGTAATGTTACTCATTACATATGTCACATAGCCCTTTCATGGCTATGTCATCACCTGCAAGGTTAAGGTATGCAATAATTGTAGATTCAACATAAGGAATATGCTCACTATCATGAAATATCATTCAAGATAATCTACTTATCAATATGACAGTTATTTGGTAATCAAGTATGTTAAGTACATCATTAAACAACCATACTGATACTTACCCTTATATCGAGATTGTACAAACAATCAGGGTATATAGAGATCATGTTGTGTTTACAGAACCAACACTATTATTAACAAGGTCATTACTATGTCATCAACTATTGTCATCTTTATCATGAAGCAACCTTTAACATAACTGTCACTTAGCATCATTATTACCAAAATTATTATCATTAAACAAACTACTAGAGTAGTTATCATCATCTTCATTATCATTAACAATTAAGCATAACGGGTCACATCATGCATCTATTACATGAGGGCTATCATCATATACATTACTACCATTAGCATCCTTATTATTTGCAAGGCAACATATTACATATTGATGATATCACAAACACCACCATCGTTTTATTAGTTAATGTATAAACATCCACTTCTATCACATAAGGGACCGTCACCAAAGAAACTCATACCCTCACTATAGCCTCACAACCCTCATCTAAAGCCTATCACCCAACATGGGTATCGGCCACCACACTAACCCTATCGGCCGTCATGGCCCAAGGCATGTCGCCCAACATGGCACTACTTGGCCCTATCGTCCACCACATGGACAAGGAGATAACTCAACCCAAGAGCACCCATTCTATCGTCCAACTCAAGGACATCCATGTCGCCCAACACCATCAGACCATATCGCTTAACAAGAGAGAGAGAGAGAGAGAGTATCGCCCATCTCCAAGGGTACTCACCATATTGGCCAACAAACCCTAGCTCACCCTATCGTCCAACACATGGGCAAGGGTATCGGCCACCCACAAGGACTCATCATGTCGCCCAACACCAGCTACCATATCGTACACCAAGGGGAACACCATGCCGTCCAACTCAAAAACAAAGGTGTTGCTCAACCCAAGGAACCATATCGCCCAACATGGTCACCATGTCAGCTAACACAAGAACAAAGGGGACCATGTCAGCCAACACAAGAATAAAGGGGATCATGTCGGCCAACTCAGAGACAAAGGTGTTGCTCAACCCAAGGTTACTCAAACCCTAGATCACCATATCGTTCAACTTAAGGGCAAGTGTGTCGCTCAACACACCCACAAGGAAGGGGTATCGCCCAACCCTAGGTCACCTTCAACCTCCAACACAAAGAGCACAAACCCTAAAAAGCAAGGTATACAAGGAACCCTAAACCCTAGAGAGGGATATCGGCCACTAAGGTACATAAGCAAGATGCTCAAGAAAGGAACTAAGCTAGTCTACTCACATGTAACAAGGTTTAAGCTAGAGGTAAGAGAGTTAGGGTTAGAAGCTATGCAACCCGCCTTAAGCTCCAAGGAAGAAGATGCACTTTGAGCTCCAAGGTTGTCGGCCACCAAAGCTCCAAATCACTCCAAGGTCCAAAGCTATCGTCCACCAGGCTGCTCCAGGAAGGTGTATCGGCCACCACTTCAGCTCCAAGGAAGTGTATCGGCCACCACTTCAGCTCCAAGGAAGTGTATCGGCCAACACAAGCAAGATGGAGAGGGATATCGTGCACCAAGGGTGGAGAGGAGACCAAAGGACCAAAGGAGACTAAGGCAAGGAGAAGAGCTACCTATATAGGAAGAAGGGGAGGAGAAACCAAGGTACAACCATGCTATGTGTCGCCCACCCAAGGGACACATGTCCACCAACTCAAGCCACCTCTCCTGCAAGCCATAAGGCACTTGTCCAAGATGTGCACCATGTGTGCATCAACCAAGCCAAGCCATCTGGGCGACACAACAAGAGCTACTGGGCGACACACCAAGCAACTGGGCGACACACCACCTGCCCTGGGCGACACAAGGCTCAAGCAAGCCCAAACAAGGAACTCCAAGGCCCAAACAAGCTCAACTCAGGCCCAAAGGACTCAAACAACAAGCCCAAGCCTTCCTCTCAACCCTAGAGGAAGCAAAGAGGAAAAACACCTCACGAGATGGCAAACTCTCCCACAAAACCCTAAACTTGGGTTATTTGCAAGTAGCCCCTCGAACTCTCAACAAAGCACAACCAAACCCTAATCACCACTAAAGGTGATTAGCAAGCACCAAAGCACCAAGATCAAGCAAAACAAACAGGGTAAACCCTAAACGCAGGTCAGGGTCCTTACAGTTTCTAGCCGTTGTGGAGTTGCAACAAGTGAAAATAGATCTGTTGCAAGCCACAAAACAGCTAGTTTTCGTTCACAAGTGTTCCCAAAGTCTAAGAGGCATCCCCATCTATAAATAGGACCCCTTGGGCTTCATTCCAAGGTTGAGCATTCATTGCAAACTCTATGTGAGGTTCCTATTCTATAGTTGAGAGCTTCCTACAGCCTCCTCTCTCTCTCTAAGCTTAATCACTTGCTACATCCATTAGAGTGAGTAGGAAATCTGTAAGAGAGCTAGTCCTACATGTATATCTTGTGAGGCTCTCACTTCCACCACCTCCTTTCTATCTTTTCAAGCATGAAGATGAAGGTTCTCTCTCTTATCCAAGAGAGGTGAAGAAGAATAAGGGAAGGCATCCCTTGGTGAAGATCAAGGCTGAAGACTTGGAGCTAGAGTGGGTAAGCCCTTGAAGAAGGCAGAAGACTCAAGCTCAAGTGGGTAAGTCCTTGGTGGAAGCTTCTCCGAGTGAAGGTGAAGTCAAAGGCGGAAGATCCAAGAAGAGTGGGTAATTCCTGCAAGGCTGAAGACTTGTGCAAGAGTAGGTAAGTCCTTGGAGAAGGCTGAAGACTCTTGCAAAGTGGGTAAGTCCTTGGTAAGGTTGAAGACTCTTTGTATTAGATAGGTAAGTCCTTTGTTTGGTCATGTATTGTAAGTCTTATGAATTAATATAAGAATGCAATAGTTTGGAAGTCCTAGAGGTTGACCTCTCTGGGCAAGTGGACTGACACACTTCTATTAAACAAATTGGTAGACATGGTTTAGGATATGATAGTAGTCAAGGGAACAACAAAGATAAAGGACCTCCAATATTCCATGGAGAATCCTCTAGTTCCAAGACTATGGGCACATGTAACTATTGCAATGATTTTGGTCATTATTCTACTTGTTGTCCTTTTAGGAAAGCACCCAAGAGCAATAGGACTTGGGTTGCTAAACTAACCCCCCCCCCCCCCCCCCCCCCCCCGTACCCAAAAACATGATTGGGGACCATTTCATCTTTCTTCTTGTAGGTACATGCAAATGGATTGACTTGAGCTATTGAATTGCAAATTGACTTGTCAATCCACATGAAAGAAGAAAGGTGACATGTGTAGAGGGTGACAACAAGTGGAAAAAGCAATGGTAAGCACAAAGGTAAAGGTTTTATTGCTTATAACCATTTTTAACTTGTTTTTGTCAAGTTAGTGTGCACTATACATATGGTTTTGAGTCAAAAGTGGTATTTTGTGATTCTCTTCACACTCTTGCTAAAAAACTGTTTCTAATTCTTCTATAGTGCATTACTAACTTGCTTAGACATGTTTGGATATAATTTGTATATTTAGCATGCCTTTAAATATGTTTTTATGAAATATATGTGGTTTTTGACAGCTGGTATGTCGGTCGAGTTTGCCCTGCTTGAAACTCGACCGATCCGCACCTATGGGTGTTGCCAACAACTGTCATCGGTTGAGTTGTCAATGCACAAAACTCGACCAATAGCACTGTGCACAGAATATACAGTTGGCTTATTGAATGAGAATTTCCCTCTCAACTAGAATTTTCTCAACCAATATCCTTATTCTTTGGCACTCTTATTTGGTACCTTTATATATGCATATTGACATGCTTTAAATTGCATATCTTGCTTACAACTCTATTTCTCTAATTGCTCTAAATTGGTATATCTATCTGTTGCAATTACTTGCTTTGAGTTGTTTTGTAGGTTTTGATGATGATCTCTTTGGATCTCTTGGTTGTGTCTTAAATTGCTTCTGTTGTGCTCTAACTTGCTACATCTATCTAGGTGTATATTTTGTTTTGATACAACCTTGAGATTCTTAGGGGTAGTCATCTTATGGTAAGGATGCATATCTAGTGAGTTATATCCTTTCATGCTTCTAAAATTGCATATCTCTTTGTTTGGATATATCTCTTCATCTACTCATAGCTTGCTTTATCTTGTGTATCTTTTGGTATCTCTTGCTATGATCTACATCCTACTAGTAGTCTTAACTTGTGATATCATCTACTAGTAGTTCATATACATGTAGTTCTAACCTTGCTTATAATTGGCATCTTTGCTCATCTATATGCTATGTTTGTATCTTGTCCCATACATGCTCAAGATTGTTCCTTGAATTGCATATCTACTATCTTGAGTTGCTTGCATAACATTGTGATGCAGGGTACATAGATCTACATTATATGTAGAAATTGGAGTATTTTTGGATTTTATGCAGATTTTGCTCCAGTTTCAATTTTTGGTGCAAGACTAGTGTTTTTCATGCAGAAATGACCTTCTGAGCAAGACTCATCACTTTGCCATGAGCTCCGATGGTTTTTGGTCAAATTCCATCATCTTGAAGGTCAAAATTGTGATTTATTGTTTTTCTGCAGCACTTTATCTTGCTTTTTGGGTTGTTCAAGTATATGCTTTAACTTGCTTTTCTTTCTATGCTTGGACAAGCCCCTATCTGTTCTCTTCTGCACTCCTTATATATATTTGTGTTATCTCTTTTCTCTTTAACAAGTGATGTTTGTTATTTCTTCAGAACCCCACTTTTTGAAATGACAAAGGGGGAGAAAGGTATGTCTTCTTTTAAAAAGAGGAATAAGGCATGTCTTACATGAAGAAGAGAAGTATGTTCATGTAAAGGGAGAAGGTAAATGGGAGAAGACATATATGTGTAGAACATATATGAGTAGAAGACATAGTTTCTATAAATGTTATGAAATCTAACCATGCAGGAGAAATAGCGTCAATTGAGGGGGAGTATGAGAACTCCATGCACATCAATTGAGGGGGAGAATATGAACTCAATTCCATTGAAACCCCTAGGTTTCTCCAAAGGTATGATTTTACTTAAAAGCTTTCAATACATTTATGGAATGGTTTGTCATCTTCAAAAAGGGGGACATTGTTGACTCAAGGTCAATTAGGTCAATGTTGACTCACGTCTAAATTGACTAAACCCGTGTTTTGATGATGACTAACCATTCCACATATTGGTGTCTAATGTTTCTACTTGAGTGATTTCAGATGAGGTATAGACACACTCCAATTGCCCTAACTTGCGCATATCAAATTGGAGAAAAGACAAGTCAAAGTCATGCAAGTGCACATTTTTGTAATATGATGTATATCCATTAGAATCATGTTGTAAATCACTTGTAATGATTGTATGACTTGTAATTAATCTTAAAAAAATATCAGGAGCACTTAGATCGAATATTAGAGCGCTTTAGATGCATCTTTGAAAATTGATTACATGCACTTGCTCGGTCGAGTTTCCCAACTTAAAAACTCGACCGATCATCCTCGATCAATTTTCTGGAGATTGCATCGGTCCAGTTGTGTTTCCACAGAACTCGACCGATGGAGTAACTGACCAAATCGATTTTCATTGGTTAGTCGAGTTTCCTCAGGACAAACTCGACCGATAGTCTGAATATCGGCTTTGTCTTTTACTCTATCGGTCGAGTTACACTTATGGAAACTCGACCGATTGCACTGTACGGAAAAGCGCAGAAAAGTGTTTCTAGTCGTTGTAGAGTTGCAACAAGTGAAAATAGATCCGTTGCAAGCCAAAAAACGGCTAGTTTTCGTTCACAAGTGTTCCCAAAGGCTAAGAGGCATCCCAAGCTATAAATAGGACCCCTTGGGCTTCATTCCAAGGTTGAGCATTCATTTAAAACTCGATGTGAGGTTCCTATTCTATAGTTGAGTGCTTCCTACAGCCTCCTCTCTCTCTCTAAGCTTAATCATTTGCTAGATCCATTAGAGTGAGTAGGAAATCTGTAAGAGAGCTAGTCTTACATGTATATCTTGTGAGGCTCTCACTTCCACCACCTTCTTTCTATCTTTTCAAGCATGAAGATGAAGGTTCTCTCTCTTGTCCAAGAGAGGTGAAGAAGAACAAGGGAAGGCGTCCCTTGGTGAAGATCAAGGCTGAAGACTTGGAGCTAGAGTGGGTAAGCACTTGAAGAAGGCAGAAGACTCAAGCTCAAGTGGGTAAGTCCTTGGTGGAAGCTTCTCCGAGTGAAGGTGAAGTCAAAGGCGGAAGATCCAAGAAGAGTGGGTAATTCCTGCAAGGCTGAAGATTTGTGCAAGAGTGGGTAAGTCCTTGGAGAAGGCCGAAGACTCTTGCAAAGTGGGTAAGTCCTTGGTAAGGTTGAAGACACTTTGTATTGGATAGGTAAGTCCTTTGTTTGGTCATGTATTGTAAGTCTTATGAATTAATATAAGAATGCAATAGTTTGAAGTCCTAGAGGTTGACCTCTCTAGCAAGTGGACTGACACACTTCTAGTTTGAAGTGTGGAACCACTCTAAATAGCTTGTCTAATTGGTGCATGTTCATTCTCTCTCATCCTTGCTATGTATGTTTTAGTTGCACATAAATTACCTATTTAGCAGCCTTATCTTGTCATATATCTTGAAGGTTTAATGAGTTTTGTTTAAGTGCTTTCAGCTCTATTCACCCCCCCTGTAGAGCATCTAATCACCCATCTAGGATCCAACAATTGGTATCAGAGCGGGTCTTTTCCAAGCATACTTCCACAAGTAGGAGAAGATGGGTGACTACCAAGGAGGGAGAATCATCCTACCAATCTTTGATGAGAGCAATTTCCTCTATTGGAGAAGAAGGCTTCAATTCTACATCCAAGGATCAAGTTTTGAGATGTGGCAGATGGTGAACAACCCATACATGCAACCAAAGACAAAGATTGAAGAATGGGATGAAGCCGCCTTGATGAAAGCAAACTTGAATGCTAGAGCAATGCATATCCTATATGCCTCCATGACCCCAACCGAGTTCAACCGGATTTCTTCTTGTGAGATGGCCTATGAGGTATGGAGAAAGCTTTGCATCACTTATGAAGGGACAGATCAAGTGAAGGAAAGCAAAGTCTACATGCTCAAAGGGCTGCTTGAGAACTTCAATATGGGAAAGGAGGAGAGTATAGCCAACATGTACTCAAGGCTCAACACCATTGTGAATGGTCTTGCTATTCTAGGACATCCTATGTCTAGTGGAGAGATCAACTCAAAGATCCTTAGAACTCTCCCCAAGAGATGGGAACCCAAGGTGGCTTTTATTGAAGAAGCAAGGTCTCTTAGGGATATTTCTATTGAAGAGCTCATTGGAAATCTACAAATACATGAAGCTACACTTGACAAGAGGGAGGAAGTAGAAAGACAAGAGAAGAAAGAGCTAAAGAGAATGAAGAAGGCTGAAATGAAGGCTCAAATTGAAGCTATCATGGAACAAGTCTCTCCATCCTCTCAAGCTAAAGAATATGCCATGTACTCCAAGGGTAAATCCTACAAAGGCAAGTCCTCCTCCATCCGGTGCTTCACATGTGGAAAGAAGGGTCACTACAATGAAGATTGCCCACAAGGCAAAATGACCCATCTTCACAAGAAGGAGAAATGGAACTCAAGCTCAAGTGGCTCCTACAACTCAAGCTGAAGTGAAGATTCAAGTGAAGGATCAAGCTCAAGCTCTAGTGATGAAGGAGAACGCCATTTTGCTCTTATAGCATCAACAAGTGAAGACTCAAGTGAGGTAAATCTAAACTCTTTAGATAAAGAATCTTTGATTGCTATTATTCATGATATTTGTGTCTCTCTTAAGTCTTCTAAAAGGAAAAGGAAAAAGCTTGCTAAAATTGTTGATAATTTGGATGTAGAACTAGATGATCTTAAACATTCTAATTCTTGCTTGCTTGATGATAAAAATGCTTGTCTTAGCCAAGTAGACTCTCTTAAACTTGAAAATGATAGTTTGCTTGATAAGATTATATTTCTAGAAGCTCAACCTCTCATGCCTAGTTCTAATGAAGAGCACACTTTGATTATTGATTCTCTCATGTATGATATTGATGTTCTTAAATCTGGAAACAAGGACAAAGATTTTGTTTTCCAAGAATTAGAAATAGAAAATGCCTCCTTGCTTGCTAAAATCAATGGGCATGAATCTTGTTCTAGTTCTACTAATAGAGATAATGATGTTGTTGCTCTTCATATTAATAGACATTCTTATTTAACTAAATCTCTTTGCTTAGAAAATGATATTTTGCATGCTTGAGATAATATCAATAATTTGTCTTCTACTATTACTTCTCTTAAGCATGATAATGACAGTTTGAGATCTTCTTTGCAAAGATTCTTAGTTGGTAAAAAGAATCTTAATGATATCCTACACCATACTACTAAACAAATTGGTAGACATGGTTTATGATATGATAGTAGTCAAGGGAATAACAAAGATAAAGGACGTCCAATATTCCATGGAGAATCCTCTAGTTCCAAGACTATGGGCACATGCAACTATTGCAATGATTTTGGTCATTGTTCTACTTGTTGTCCTTTTAGGAAAGCACCCAAGAGCAATGGGACTTGGGTTGCTAAACTAACCCCCCCCGTACCCAAAAACATGATTGGGGACCATTTCATCTTTCTTCTTGTAGGTACATGCAAATGGATTTGATTTGAGCTATTGAATTGCAAATTGACTTGTCAATCCACATGAAAGAAGAAAGGTGAGATGTGTAGAGGGTGACAACAAGTGGAAAAAGCAATGGTAAGCACAAAGGTAAAGTTTTCTTGCTTATAACCATTTCTAACTTGTTTTTGTCAAGTTAGTGTGCACTATACATATGGTTTTGAGTCAAAAGTGGTATTTTGTGATTCTCTTCACACTCTTGCTCAAAAACTATTTCTAATGCTTCTATAGTGCATTACTAACTTGCTTAGACATGTTTGGATATGGTTTGTATATTTAGCATGCCTTTAAATATATTTTTATGAAATATATGTTGTTTTTTACAGCTGGTCTGTCGCTCGAGTTTTCCCTGCTTGAAACTCGACCGATCTGCACCTATGGGTGTTGCCAACAACTGTCATCGGTCGAGTTGTCAATGCACATGATTTGACCGATAACACTGTGCACAGAATTTACAGTTATCTTATTGAATGAGAATTTCCCTCTCAACTAGATTTTTCTCAACCAATAGCCTTATTCTTTGGCACTCTCATTTGGTACCTTTATATATGCATATTGCCATGCTTTAAATTGCATATCTTGCTTACAACTCTATCTCTCTAATTGATCTAAATTGGTATATCTATCTATTGCAATTACTTGATTTGAGTTGTTTTGCAGGTTTTGATGATGATCTCTTTGGATCTCTTGGTTGTGTCTTAAATTGCTTCTGTTGTGCTCTAACTTGCTACATCTATCTAGGTGTATATCTTGTTTTGATACAATCTTGAGATTCTTAGGGGTAGTCATCTTATGGTAAGGATGCATATCTAGTGAGTTATATCCTTTCATGCTTCTAAAATTGCATATCTCTTCATCTACTCATAGCTTGCTTTATCTTGTGTATCTTTTAGTATCTCTTGCTATGATCTAGATCCTACTAGTAGTCCTAACTTGTGATCTCATCTACTAGTAGTTCATATACATGTAGTTCTAACCTTGCTTATAATTGGCATCTTTGCTCATCTATATGCTATGTTTGTATCTTGTCCCATACATGCTCAAGATTGTTCCTTGAATTGCATATCTACTATCTTGAGTTGCTTGCATAACATTGTGATGCAGGGTACATAGATCTACATTATATGTAGAAATTGGAGTATTTTTGGATTTTATGCAGATTTTGCTCCAGTTTCAGTTTTTGGTGCAAGACTAGTGTTTTTCATGCAGAAATGACCTTCTGAGCAAGACTCATCGCTTTGCCATGAAGTCCGATGATTTTTGGTCAAATTCCATCATCTTGAGGGTCAAAATTGTGATTTATTATTTTTCTACAGCACTTTATCTTGCTTTTTGGGTTGTTCAAGTATATGCTTTAACTTGCTTTTCTTTCTATGCTTGGACAAGCCCCTATCTGTGCTCTTCTGCACTCCTTATATATATATTTGTGTTATCTCTTTTCTGATTAACAAGTGATGTTTGTTATTTCTTCATAACCCCACTTTTTGAAATGACAAAGGGGGAGAAAGGTATGTCTTCTTTTAAAAAGAGGAAGAAGGCATGTCTTACATGAAGAAGAGAAGTATGTTCATGTAAAGGGAGAAGGTAAATGGGAGAAGACATACATGTGTAGAACATATATGAGTAGAAGACATAGTTTCTATAAATGTTATGAAAGCTAACCATGCAGGAGAAATAGCATCAATTGAGGGGGAGTATGAGAACTCCATGCACATCAATTGAGGGGGAGCATATGAACTCAATTCCATTGAAACCCCTAGGTTTCTCCAAAGGTATGATTTTACTTAAAAGCTTCCAATACATTTATGGAATGGTTTGTAATCTTCAAAAAGGGGGACATTGTTGACTCAAGGTCAATTAGGTCAATGTTGACTCACGTCTAAATTGACTAAACCCGTGTTTTAATGATGACTAACCATTCCACATATTGGTGTCTAATGTTTCTACTTGAGTGATATCAGATTAGGTATAGACACACTCCAATTGCCCTAACTTGCGCATTTCAAATTGGAGAAAAGACAAGTCAAAGTCATGCAAGTGCACATTTTTGTAATATGATGTATATCCATTAGAATCATGTTTTAAATCACTTGTAATGATTGTATGAATTGTAATTAAGCTTAGAAAAATATCAGGAGCACTTAGATCGAATATTAGAGCACTTTAGATGCATCTTTGAAAATTGATTACAGGCACTTGGTCGATCGAGTTTCCCAGCCTGAAAACTCGACCGATCATCCTCGATCTATTTTTTGGAGATTGCATCGGTCCAGTTGTGTTTCCACAGAACTCGACCGATGGAGTAACTGACCAAATCGATTTTCATTGGTCAGTCGAGTTTCCTCAGGACAAACTCGACCGATGGTCTGAATATCGGCTTTATCTTTTACTCAATCGGTCGAGTTACACTTTTAGAAACTCGATCGATTGCACTGTACGTAAAAGTGCAGAAAAGTGTTTCTAGCCGTTGTGGAGTTGCAACAAGTGAAAATAGAACCGTTGCAAGCCACAAAATTGCTAGTTTTCATTCACAAGTGTTCCCAAAGGCTAAGAGGCATCCTCATCTATAAATAGGACCCTTTGGGCTTCATTCCAAGGTTGAGCATTGATTGAAAACTCTATGTGAGGTTTCTATTCTATAGTTGAGTGCTTCCTACAGCCTCATGTCTCTCTCTAAGCTTAATCACTTGCTACATCCATTAGAGTGAGTAGGAAATCTGTAAGAGAGCTAGTCCTACATGTATATCTTGTGAGGCTCTCACTTCCACCACCTCCTTTCTATCTTTTCAAGCATGAAGATGAAGGTTCTCTCTCTTGTCCAAGAGACGTGAAGAAGAACAAGGGAAGGCGTCCCTTGGTGAAGATCAAGGCTGAAGACTTGGAGCTAGAGTGGGTAAGCCCTTGAAGAAGGCAGAAGACTCAAGCTCAAGTGGGTAAGTCCTTGGTGGAAGCTTCTCCGAGTGAAGGTGAAGTCAAAGGCAGAAGATCCAAGAAGAGTGGGTAATTCCTACAAGGCTGAAGAATTGTGCAATAGTGGGTAAGTCCTTAGAGAAGGCCGAAGACTCTTGCAAAGTGGGTAAGTCCTTGGTAAGGTTGAAGACTCTTTGTATTGGATAGGTAAGTCCTTTGTTTGGTCATGTATTGTAAGTCTTATGAATTAATATAAGAATGCAATAGTTTGGAAGTCCTAAAGGTTGACCTCTCTAGGCAAGTGGACTGACACACTTCTAGTTTGAAGTGTGGAACCACTCTAAATAGCTTGTCTAATTTGTGCATGTTCATTCTCTCTCATCCTTGCTATGTATGTTTTAGTTGCACACAAATTACCTATTTAGCAGCCTTATCATGTCATATATCTTGAAGGTTTAATGAGTTTTGTTTAAGTGCTTTCAGCTCTATTCACCCCCCTCTATAGCATCTAATCACCCATCTAGGATCCAACAATTGGTATCAGAGCGGGTCTTCTCCAAGCATACTTCCACAAGTAGGAGAAGATGGGTGACTACCAAGGAGGGAGAATCAGCCTACCAATCTTTGATGGGAGCAATTTCCTCTATTGGATAAGAAGGCTTCAATTCTACATCCAAGGATCAAGTCTTAAGATGTGGCAGATGGTGAACAACCCATACATGCAACCAAAGACAAAGATTGAAGAATGGGATGAAGCCGCCTTGATGAAAGCAACCTTGAATGCTAGAGCCATGCATATCCTATATGCCTCCATGACCCCAACCAAGTTCAACCAGATTTCTTCTTGTGAGACGGCCTATGAGGTATGGAGAAAGCTTTGCATCACTTATGAAGGGACAGATCAAGTGAAGGAAAGCAAAGTCTACATGCTCAAAGGGCTGCTTAAGAACTTCAAGATGGGAAAGGAGGAGAGTATAGCCAACTTGTACTCAAGGCTCAACACCATTGTGAATGGTATTTATATTCTAGGACATCCTATGTCTAGTGGAGAGATCAACTCAAAGATCCTTAGAACTCTCCCCAAGAGATGGGAACCCAAGGTGACTTCTATTGAAGAAGCAAGGTCTCTTAGGGATATTCCTATTGAAGAGCTCATTGGAAATCTACAAGCACATGAAGCTACACTTGACAAGAGGGAGGAAGTAGAAAGACAAGAGAAGAAAGAGCTAAACAGAATGAAGAAGGCTGAAATGAAGGCTCAAATTGAAGCTATCATGGAACAAGTCTCTCCATCCTCTCAAGCTAAAGAATATGGCATGTACTCCAAGGGTAAATCCTACAAAGGCAAGTCCTCCTCCATCCGGTGCTTCACATGTGGAAAGAAGGGTCACTACAAGGAAGATTGCCCACAAGGCAAAAAGACCCATCTTCACAAGAAGGAGAAATGGCACTCAAGCTCAAGTGGCTCTTCCAACTCAAGCTCAAGTGAAGATTCAAGTGAAGGATCAAGCTCAAGCTCTACTGATGAAGGAGAATGCCATTTTGCTCTTATAGCATCAACAAGCGAAGACTCAAGTGAGGCAAATCTATACTCTTTAGATAAAGAATCTTTGATTGCTATTATTCATGATATTTGTTTCTCTCTTAAGTCTTCTAAAAGGAAAAGGAAAAAGCTTGCTAAAATTGTTGATAATTTGCATGTATAACTAGATGATCTTAAACGTGCTAATTCTTGCTTGCTTGATGATAAAAATGCTTGTCTTAGCCAAGTAGACTCTCTTAAACTTGAAAATGATAGTTTTCTTGATAAGATTAGATTTCTAGAAGCTCAACCTCTCATACCTAGTTCTAATGAAGAGCACACTTTGATTATTGATTCTCTCATGTATGATATTGATGTTCTTAAATCTGAAAACAAGTACACAGATTTTGTTTTGCAAGAATTAGAAATAGAAAATGCCTCCTTGCTTGCTAAAATCAATGGGCATGAATCTTGTTCTAGTTCTACTAATTGAGAGAATGATGTTGCTGCTCTTCATATTAATAGATATTCTTATTTAACTAAATCTCTTTGCTTAGAAAATGATATTTTGCATGCTAGAGATAATATCAATAATTTGTCATCTACTATTGCTTCTCTTAAGCATGATAATGACAGTTTGAGATCTTCTTTGCAAAGATTCTTAGTTGGTAAAAAGAATCTTAACGATATCCTACACCATACTACTAAACAAATTGGTAGACATGGTTTAGGATATGATAGTAGTCAAGGGAACAACAAAGATAAAGGACCTCCAATATTCCATGGAGAATCCTCTAGTTCCAAGACTATGGGCACATGCAACTATTGCAATGATTTTGGTCATTATTCTACTTGTTGTCCTTTTAGGAAAGCACCAAGAGCACTAGGACTTGGGTTGCTAAACTAACCCCCCCGTACCCAAAAACATGATTGGGGACCATTTCATCTTTCTTCTTGTAGGTACATGCAAATGGATTGACTTGAGCTATTGAATTGCAAATTGACTTGTCAATCCACATGAAAGAAGAAAGGTGAGATGTGTAGAGGGTGACAACAAGTGGAAAAAGCAATGGTAAGCACAAAGGTAAGTGTTTTATTGCTTATAACCATTTCTAACTTGTTTTTGTCAAGTTAGTGTGTACTATACATATGGTTTTGAGTCAAAAGTGGTATTTTGTGATTCTCTTCAGACTCGTGCTCAAAAACTATTTCTAATGCTTCTATAGTGCATTACTAACTTGCTTAGACATGTTTGGATATGGTTTGTATATTTAGCATGCCTTTAAATATATTTTTATGAAATATATGTGGTTTTTGACAGCTGGTCTGTAGGTCGAGTTTTCCCTGCTTGAAACTCGACCGATCCGCACATATGGGTGTTGCCAACAACTGTCATCGGTCGAGTTGTCAATGCACAGGATTTGACCGATAACACTATGCACATAATATACATTTGGCTTATTGAATGAGAATTTCCCTCTCAACTAGATTTTTCTCAACCAATAGCCTTATTCTTTGGCACTCTCATTTGGTACCTTTATATATGCATATTGCCATGCTTTAAATTGCATATCTTGCTTACAACTCTATCTCTCTAATTGATCTAAATTGGTATATCTATCTGTTGCAATTACTTGATTTGAGTTGTTTTGCAAGTTTTGATGATGATCTCTTTGGATCTATTGGTTGTGTCTTAAATTGCTTCCGTTGTGCTCTAACTTGCTACATCTATCTAGGTGTATATCTTGTTTTGATACAACCTTGAGATTCTGAGGGGTAGTCATCTTATGGTAAGGATGCATATCTAGTGAGTTATATCCTTTCATGCTTCTAAAATTGCATATCTCTTCATCTACTCATAGCTTGTTTTATCTTGTGTATCTTTTGGTATCTCTTGCTATGATCTAGATCCTACTAGTAGTCCTAACTTGTGATATCATCTACTAGTAGTTCATATACATGTAGTTCTAACCTTGCTTATAATTGGCATCTTTGCTCATCTATATGCAATGTTTGTATCTTGTCCCATACATGCTCAAGATTGTTCCTTGAATTGCATATCTACTATCTTGAGTTGTTTGCATAACATTGTGATGTAGGGTACATAGATCTACATTATATTTAGAAATTGGAGTATTTTTGGATTTCATGCAGATTTTTCTCCAGTTTCAATTTTTGGTGCAAGACTAGTGTTTTTCATGCAGAAATGACCTTCTGAGAAAGACTCATCGCTATGCCATGACCTCCGATGGTTTTTGGTCAAATTCCATCATCTTGAGGGTCAAAATTGTGATTTATTGTTTTTCTGCAGCACTTTATCTTTCTTTTTGGGTTGTTCAAGTATATGCTTTAACTTGCTTTTCTTTCTATGCTTGGACAAGCCCCTATCTGTGCTCTTCTGCACTCCTTATATATATTTGTGTTATCTCTTTTCTCTTTAACTAGTGATGTTTCTTATTTCTTCATAACCCCACTTTTTGAAATGACAAAGGGGGAGAAAGGTATGTCTTCTTTTAAAAAGAGGAAGAAGGCATGTCTTACATGAAGAAGAGAAGTATGTTCATGTAAAGGGAGAAGGTAAATGGGAGAAGACATATATGTGTAGAACATATATGAGTAGAAGACATAGTTTCTATAAATGTTATGAAAGCTAACCATGCAGGAGAAATAACATCAATTGAGGGGGAGTATGAGAACTCCATGCACATCAATTTAGGGGGAGCATATGAACTCAATTCCATTGAAACCCCTAGGTTTCTCCAAAGGTATGATTTTACTTAAAAGCTTTCAATACATTTATGGAATGGTTTGTCATCTTCAAAAAGGGGGACATTGTTGACTCAAGGTCAATTAGGTCAATGTTGACTCACGTCTAAATTGACTAAACCCGTGTTTTGATGATGACTAACCATTCCACATATTGGTTTCTAATGTTTCTACTTGAGTGATTTCAGATTAGGTATAGACACAATCCAATTGCCCTAACTTGCGCATATCAAATTGGAGAAAAGACAAGTCAAAGTCATGCAAGTGTACGTTTTTGTAATATGATGTATATCCATTAGAATCATGTTGTAAATCACTTGTAATGATTGTATGACTTGTAATTAAGCTTAGAAAAATATCAGGAGCACTTAGATCGAATATTAGAGCACTTTAGATGCATCTTTGAAAATTGATTACAGGCACTTGGTCGGTCGAGTTTCCCAGCCTAAAAACTCAACCGATCATCCTCGATCAATTTTCTGGAGATTGCATCGGTCGAGTTGTGTTTCCACAGAACTCGACCGATGGAGTAACTGACCAAATCGATTTTCATTGGTCAATCGAGTTTCCTCAGGACAAACTCGACCTATGGTCTGAATATCGGCTTTGTCTTTTACTCTATCGGTCGAGTTACACTTATAGAAACTCGATCGATTGCACTGTACGGAAAAGTGCAGAAAAGTGTTTCTAGCCATTGTGGAGTTGCAACAAGTGAAAATAGATCCGTTGCAAGCCACAAAACGGCTAGTTTTCGTTCACAAGTGTTCCCAAAGGCTAAGAGGCATCCCCGGCTATAAAAAAGACCCCTTGGGCTTCATTCCAAGGTTGAGCATTCATTGCAAACTCTATGTGAGGTTCCTATTCTATAGTTGAGTGCTTCCTACAGCCTCCTCTCTCTCTCTAAGCTTAATCACTTGCTACATCCATTAGAGTGAGTAGGAAATCTGTAAGAGAGCTAGTCCTACATGTATATCTTGTGAGGCTCTCACTTCCACCACCTCCTTTCTATCTTTTCAAGCATGAAGATGAAGGTTCTCTCTCTTGTCTAAGAGAGGTGAAGAAGAACAAGGGAAGGTGTCCCTTGGTGAAGATCAAGGCTGAAGACTTGGAGCTATAGTGGGTAAGCCCTTGAAGAAGGCAGAAGACTCAAGCTCAAGTGGGTAAGTCCTTGGTGGAAGCTTCTCCGAGTGAAGGTGAAGTCAAAGGCGGAAGATCCAAGAAGAGTGGGTAATTCCTGCAAGGCCGAAGACTTGTGCAAGAGTGGGTAAGTCCTTGGAGAAGGCCGAAGACTCTTGCAAAGTGGGTAAGTCCTTGGTAAGGTTGAAGACTCTTTGTATTGGATATGTAAGTCCTTTGTTTGGTCGTGTATTGTAAGTCTTATGAATTAATATAAGAATGCAATAGTTTGGAAGTCCTAGAGGTTGACCTCTCTAGGAAAGTGGACTGACACACTTCTAGTTTGAAGTGTGGAACCACTCTAAATAGCTTGTCTAATTGGTGCATGCTCATTCTCTCTCATCCTTGCTATGTATGTTTTAGTTGCACATAAATTACCTATTTAGCAGCCTTATCTTGTCATATATCTTGAAGGTTTAATGAGTTTTGTTTAAGTGCTTTCAACTCTATTCACCCCCCCTCTAGAGCATCTAATCACCCATCTAGGATCCAACAATTGGTATCAGAGCGGGTCTTCTCCAAGCATACTTCCACAAGTTGGAGAAGATGGGTGACTACCAAGGAGGGAGAATCAGCCTACCAATCTTTGATGAGAGCAATTTCCTCTATTGGAGAAGAAGGCTTCAATTCTACATCCAAGGATCAAGTCTTGAGACGTGGCAGATGGTGAACAACCCATACATGCAACCAAAGACAAAGATTGAAGAATGGGATGAAGTTGCCTTGATCAAAGCAACCTTGAATGCTAGAGCCATGCATATCCTATATGCCTCCATGACCCCAACCAAGTTCAACCAGATTTCTTCTTGTGAGACGGCCTATGAGGTATGGAGAAAGCTTTGCATCACTTATGAAGGGATAGATCAAGTGAAGGAAAGCAATGTCTACATGCTCAAAGGGCTGCTTGAGAACTTCAAGATGGGAAAGGAGGAGAGTATAGCCAACATGTACTCAAGGCGCAACACCATTGTGAATGGTCTTGCTATTCTAGGACATCCTATGTCTAGTGGAGAGATCAACTCAAAGATCCTTATAACTCTCCCCAAGAGACGGGAACCCAATGTGACTTCTATTGAAGAAGCAAGGTCTCTTAGGGATATTCCTATTGAAGAGCTCATTGGAAATCTACAAGCACATGAAGCTACACTTGACAAGAGGGAGGAAGTAGAAAGACAAGAGAAGAAAGAGCTAAAGAGAATGAAGAAGGCTGAAATGAAGGCTCAAATTGAAGCTATCATGGAACAAGTCTCTCCATCCTCTCAAGCTAAAGAATATGCCATGTAGTCCAAGGGTAAATCTTACAAAGGCAAGTCCTCCTCCATCCAGTGCTTCACATGTGGAAAGAAGGGTCACTACAAGGAAGATTTCCCACAAGGCAAAAAGACCCATCTTCACAAGGAGAAATGTCACTCAAGCTCAAGTGGCTCCTCCAACTCAAGCTCAAGTGAAGATTCAAGTGAAGGATCAAGCTCAAGCTCTAGTGATGAATGAGAATGCCATTTTGCTCTTATAGCATCAACAAGTGAAGACTCAAGTGTGGTAAATCTAAACTCTTTAGATATAGAATCTTTGATTGCTATTATTCATGATATTTGTGTCTCTCTTAAGTCTTCTAAAAGGAAAAGGAAAAAGCTTGCTAACATTTTTGATAATTTGCATGTAGAACTAGATGATCTTAAACATTCTAATTCTTGCTTGCTTGATGATAAAAATGCTTGTCTTAGCCAAGTAGACTCTCTTAAACTTGAAAATGATAGTTTGCTTGATAAGATTATATTTCTAGAAGGTCAACCTCTCATGCCTAGTTCTAATGAAGAGCACACTTTGATTATTGATTCTCTCATGATTGATATTGATGTTCTTAAATCTAAAAACAAGGACAAAGATTTTGTTTTGCAAGAATTAGAAATAGAAAATGCCTCCTTGCTTGCTAAAATCAATGGGCATGAATCTTGTTCTAGTTCTACTAATAGAGAGAATGATGTTGCTGCTCTTCATATTAATAGATATTCTTATTTAACTAAATCTCTTTGCTTAGAAAATGATATTTTGCATGCTAGAGATAATATCAATAATTTGTCTTCTACTATTGCTTCTCTTAAGCATGATAATGACAGTTTGAGATCTTCTTTGCAAAGATTCTTAGTTGGTAAAAAGAATCTTAACGATATCCTACACCATACTACTAAACAAATTGGTAGACATGGTTTAGGATATGATAGTAGTCAAGGGAACAACAAAGATAAAGGACCTCCAATATTCCATGGAGAATCCTCTAGTCCAAGACTATGGGCACATGCAACTATTGCAATGATTTTGGTCATTATTCTACTTGTTGTCCTTTTAGGAAAGCACCCAAGAGCAATAGGACTTGGGTTGCTAAACTAACCCCCCCGTACCCAAAAACATGATTGGGGACCATTTCATCTTTCTTTTTGTAGGTACATGTAAATGGATTGACTTGAGCTATTGAATTGCAAATTGACTTGTCAATCCACATGAAAGAAGAAAGGTGAGATGTGTAGAGGGTGACAACAAGTGGAAAAAGCAATGGTAAGCACAAAGGTAAATGTTTTATTGCTTATAACCATTTCTAACTTGTTTTTGTCAAGTTAGTGTGCACTATACATATGGTTTTGAGTCAAAAGTGGTATTTTGTGATTCTCTTTACACTCTTGCTCAAAAACTATTTCTAATGCTTCTATAGTGCATTACTAACTTGCTTAGACATGTTTGGATATGGTTTGTATATTTAGCATGCCTTTATATATGTTTTTATGAAATATATGTGATTTTTGACAGCTGGTCTGTCGGTCGAGTTTGCCCTGCTTGAAACTCGACCGATCCGCACCTATGGGTGTTGCCAACAACTGTAATCGGTCGAGTTGTCAATGCATAGAACTCGACCGATAACACTGTGCACAAAATATACAGTTGGCTTATTGAATGAGAATTTCCCTCTCAACTAGATTTTTCTCAACCAATAGCCTTATTCTTTGGCACTCTCATTTGGTACCTTTATATATGCATATTGCCATTCTTTAAATTGCATATCTTGCTTACAACTCTATCTCTCTAATTGCTCTAAATTGGTATATCTATCTGTTGCAATTACTTGATTTGAGTTGTTTTGCAGGTTTTGATGATGATCTCTTTGGATCTCTTGGTTGTGTCTTAAATTGCTTCCGTTGTGCTCTAACTTGCTACATCTATCTAGGTGTTTATCTTGTTTTGATACAACCTTGAGATTCTTAGGGGTAGTCATCTTATGGTAAGGATGCATATCTAGTGAGTTATATCCTTTCATGCTTCTAAAATTGCATATCTCTTTGTTTGGATATATCTCTTCATCTACTCATAGCTTGCTTTATCTTGTGTATCTTTTGGTATCTCTTGCTATGATATAGATCCTACTAGTAGTCCTAACTTGTGATATCATCTACTAGTAGTTCATATACATGTAGTTCTAACCTTTCTTATAATTGGCATCTTTGCTCATCTATATGCTATGTTTGTATCTTGTCCCATACATGCTTGATAACACCAAATTTTGTGATACTTTAGACTGTTTTTCTGTTATCAAAACTGCCATTTTTAGCTATTTTCCTCTCTTTTGTATACACTTTCACAATAATTGGCCAAGCAATGCTCTTAATCCAATTTTCCTATCTTTTGCAGAGTTTTCCTCATTTTTGGGCAATAAGGCCGCTCCGGCCCATGAATAAGTCCAAGCCTGTCTCGGCCTCCCTGACGCCCGATACAACCCCTACCCGACAGGGGTTGGGCGACACAAAGACGCTCAACAAAGAGGTTCTGCGTGAGAAGAAGCTGACGGACGACACGCCTTCTACCTGACAGGGAGCCCGGCTCGCCCCGACAACCCAGCTTGTCGGGCGACACAGCCACCCACCGGCAGGCACGCCGCTCGTCACATGACCGATAGCATACACCTCCGCGCCGAGCTATACCAGTATCGGCCGTCATCGACCGGCGCTTAAGGGGGCCACGTGGCGCTTCGAGCACCATAACTCCTCCCGGCCAGCTGACTATAAATAGCAGCTACAGGGAGCTGAAAAGACAGTTGGGAGTTTTAGAATTCGGACAGTTGGGAGTTGAGCTATCTTCCGAGGAGACTGCGAGAGCATACGTGTCGTGCCCCAGTGCTTGTCTCGGGCGACACTAGGTGAGCTTCTCCTCATCCTGAGAGGGAGGGGACGGTTCACTTAGGACCGTCCCGGGCGACACTGCAGGCCAATATCAGCTGACGTAGATGAGCGACACAAGTGCCCGACAACAACAATGCGTAGCTCTTAGCCCAACACGATATTAAAACAATACACTTAGCTTGTCGAGCGTGCCGCCCGAGAGGGTGTGCCGCCCGACATGAGCATATCGGACAGGGTCCTTGAGTGATACGGTCGACAGTCGGTGTGTGCTGCCCAAGAGGGTATGCCGCCCAACACCTCTGTATCAGGCTAGGCCTCTGACCGATATCGGGAAGGAGAGCTACAACACCCTGTTGTCCTTCTACATCAAGGAGGCGACACCTATCTTTACTTTCTGTCGTTTAATTCCATACTTATGCATTGTAATTAAGACCCTTTATTTGTCTATGGAAATAGAAGATGCTTAATTACTTGTTGCTCTATGCTTGGTGCATGATGTTGGATGACTGCTATGTTTGATATCCGAACTCTAGCTTGCATGTTTGGATCGCGTTTCGCTTAGCTAACGAATCATGTTTTCCCGTCGCAACAACTTCGAGAGTTGTGTTGTGGCTCTAGTATTTGTTCCGATTCTGGAGTACGAGAGTGCCTGGAACGGAGTTTCTTTAGTGACCTTTCCACTCTAATTTTAGTCCTGTAACCTCGAGAGGGGCGCTGATGCCTTGTTAGAGGTACCCTCTTCGAGAGGAGGGGTACCAGACTTGTTCTACCGCCACTTGTTTTACCGGAGTTTTATCCTTCGTACCTCGCTTTAGCTCGAGCAATATCCTTTCATTTCTGTTGCATGAAAACCCCTAAAAACTGCTAAATGACTAAAACCTTAAATCTTTCTAGTAGCTCCAGTTGGAGATAGTTTTCTTCGTTTTATTTGTGACATCTTACTGCTTCCCTTTTTGGGAATTTACATCTCTTTATACCTACCAGAGTGTAGCGTGTCGATTCCGTGTCGTCAACACTACCCCCCTTGTCCCTGTGTTCGACCCCGTATATCTACTTCGACCCCGTAAACAAAGTTGCGGGGGCCTAGAAGGATTCAGGTTTATAAATGTAAAAGCTCGACTACCTCAAATCCGCCTCCAATTTTAGGACGCGCGATTTAGGCCGGTCAACTTTTTGGCGCCGTTGCCGGGGACAAGGCAAAAATGGTACTGTTGACGAATCTGAATCCACTAACTACACTCTTGTGCCTCGAGCTTAGCAATGAGCTTGACAACACTCTTTTTCTTATTTACTATTATTCTTTGCTTGAAATTAATAAATCTATCTTCTAAACTTGATTCCTCGTGCCACTAATAGGAACTCAGAAGAACGGTGATCTGTTCCACTGAGCACCAACTCCAACCGTCATGCCGCCTCGCATTGAGCCACCCCATTCTGAAGGCGAACGCCAAGGGAGGAGGCCTGATTCGCCCCCGCCTGAAGGCAACGACAGGTACGACGGTGACCATCAACAAGAAGATCCAGACTCAGGAGAGTATATTGCATATTTTGGAAATATGGATTCTTAGGTTTAATTTTTATGATTTTTAAGTTAATTAAATCGATTTTAAAAACACCTTTTTGAAAAACTCAAAACCAGATCTCAAAAACATTTTTATTAAATAGATCTCATTTTCCTGATTTCAAAACACTATTTATTTGTTATTTTTGACCAACGAAATAATTTATAAAAATTATTTTATCTCGACCAATGGCAGCTTGCCACGTAGGCAAGGCCAACCGCATCGAGCGGTCGTGAGCGACCGAGAGCGGTGACCCACGTCTCAGCGTCTCTCGCAACCGGTCGGGCGACCCGGCGATTAAACAGAGGTAAAGGACAGCAATGTCCTTGGCGAGAAAACGGATAGAAAAGAAACCGGAGGGGCAAAATGGTCATTTGCGCGTCGTCATCTTCCTCGGCCGATCCTCGTCGCGCGCGAGCAGGCTTGCTCGGCCGATTTGGGCAATTCCGCATTTCTTGACGAAAACTTGCGTTTAGATAGTCGAAAGAAAGAGAAGGAAGAGACGAACTCAATGGTACCTTTGATTCGAACCAAGGTGGCCGGAACAGAGAGGGAGAAGCGCCGCAAGCTAGGGACCTTCGGCTGCTCGTCGGGGGTCGAAACCTCCACGAAAATCCAAATTGGAGGTACGAACAGGTTGCTAAGGTGATGGTGGTCGCAAAGGTTGAGTTATTTATAGGCAAGGAACCCTAGACTAGGATGTGGGTAGGAGCAAGGGAAAGTGGTCGGCGGCTACATTGGGCGTTTCTCAAATACGCGTTAAAGCTCAAAAAGTTTGGGATAATCCTGTGTGTAATCTCGCAAGGAGTCCAACAAAACAAAAATCAAGGAAAATCGTTGAGTGAAACTCAAGATATCGCGATTTTAAGAAAACGAAAAATCCTATATGTTGCCTAATCCGACTCAAGGTAGAAGACGATCATGGATCGTCCGATCGATGGACCCGAGTCCATCAACGACTCTGAGCCATCCGATCTCGCGTTAGATCAGGGAAATATCCCTGAGCAAAAGTTGATTAAAACTATTAGATTTTAGATGTTTTTCTCTTTCTTCTTTTGGAGGCTCAAACGTTGCCCAAACATTATGAAAATTTATATCCTGACTTATTTCGATGCGTAAAATCCAAATATGGAGTTAGTTTTTCATTTTGAGAAAGTTTATTAGGTGAAATAATTAATATGTCATTTTCTCTTTCCTCCCTCAAACGAGGTGATACCATTATCTAAAATTATTGTAACTTCACCCATAAGTCTCCCAAAAGGTTTGGAACACGATTTTGCAATTATCTTCACAGGTTGACATTATCTTTATATTTATTAAATTAATTAGAACATTCTACACACTTTCTCTCTCCTATTTTTCTTATTATTCCTATATTATCCAAATTAGTTGCAAATTTGCACAGAGGCTTATTTTTATGTTTAGAATACGAATTTGAAGTAATTTTCCTGATTTGAGATCATTAAGTATTTCATTCCTTTTTATTGGCATATTTCCTATTTTCCATTGATAATGTTATTAATATTTTCATTTTAAATAATACTTGACCCTTAAGTTACTCTTTGCTCAAGGAAACGAATTAAACTATCAAATTATCATGATGGTTTCAGATTATCATATTTGTTGCAAAAATCTTTGTAATTATCTTCTTTACCCATAATTTCTCATATTACCATTAATTATTACATTTATCTTCTTCCTTTTACAAAATTCGGATTTTCTTCTTATTTCTTATATTCTAGGAAACACTAGAAGATTCTAGGACGAATTATTTTATTCTATTTATTACTTAATGTGAATTTGCATTTTAGACCCATTATCTAATTCTAACTAAGGCATTTGTGCATGCAACCTCAAAATAAGAATATATGGGAAACATTTAACCAATAACCTTCTTAATTTCTTTTAAATCAAAACCAAGGACAAATGGAACGAAAATGAAGGTCAAAGCTTATAGAAAAGAGTACAAAGAGGTACATAGGATATTTCAGTATGTTACAACACTCCACCCCTTAAAAAGGATTTCATCCCCGAAATCTCATACAAAGAGGGAAGGGTGAGTGCGCAACATCTCATCTCTCAACTCCCAAGTGGTTTCTTCTAATCCATGATATCTCCACAAAATCTTCACTAACTCTATCTCCTTATTCTTCAGCTGCTTTACTCGGGAGTCAAGGATCTTCACAGGTAGTTCTTCATAAGTCAAATTCTCATTAATCTCCACAGGTTCAATGGAGAGCACATGAGACGGATCCTTAACGTACTTCCTCAACACAGAAACATGGAACACATTGTGAATCTTATCATAAGCAGGAGGCAAAGCTAGACGATAAGCACAATCCCCCACTTTATCTAAGATCTCAAATGGTCCAACATAGCGAGGACTCAACTTGCCTTTTACTTTAGATCTTGCAATAGAGCGTATAGGCTTGATCTTTAGAAAAGCATAGTCTCCCACTAAGAAGCTTACATCAGACCTCTTCTTATCAGCATACATCTTCTGTCTGTCTTGAGTAGCTTTCATCCGTTTCTTTATCAACTGTATCTTCTCAAGCATCATCTGCATGTCATCAGTCTTCACTAGGGAACGTTCACCAACATCATCCCAGTGCAAAGGTGAATGACAAGGTCTACCATAGAGAGCTTCAAAAGGTGGCATACCAATACTAGCTTGGTAGCTATTGTTGTAAGCAAACTCTGCTAATGGTAGATACTGATCCCAAGCACCACCCCAATCCATCACACAAGCACGTAGCAAGTCCTCCAGAATCTGAACTGTTCTCTCGGACTGACCATCAGTTTGCGGGTGGTAAGTAGTGCTGAAACACAGATCAGTACCCATCTCTTCCTGAATCTGACCCCATAAATGAGAAGTGAATTTTGGGTCTCGATCAGAAACTATCACAGCAGGGACACCATGCAAATGAACTATCCACTCCACATACAACTGAGCCATCTCAGCAACTTTATACGTGGTTTTGAAAGGCAAGAAATGAGCAGATTTTGTAAGCCGATCAATCACCACCCAGACAACATCATAACCTCTCTTAGACTTGGGGAAACCAGTAACAAAGTCCATTGTGATCTTCTCCCACTTCCATTCTGGAATCTCAAGAGGATGAAGAAGACCACCAGGTCGTTGATGTTCAATCTTGACTTGCTGACATGTCAAGCACTTTGCTACAAACAGAGCTATATCATTCTTCATGTTCTTCCACCAGAAGCTTCGCTGTAAGTCCTTGTACATCTTTGTTGTGCCAGGGTGAATAGTGTACTTGGAACCTTGAGATTCACTCAGAACCTTCTGTCTCAGATCACCAACATCAGGTATCCACAACCTTTGTCTGAAGCGGATAGCACCATCCACTCCGACAGAGAAGTCAGATTGCGGTTTCTCAGATAAAGCTTTCAACTCTTCAAGCTCTGAACTCTCCAACTGTGCAGACACGACTTCTGAGATCCAGGTTGGTGTAACGGTCAAACTGGCCATATGAACACACAACTTATCTTCATCCACTGAATCGACAGGTTGAGGTTTCCAACTGGCCACAAGTTCAAGGTTTTCCCACACAGAACATCTCAGAGCAGCACAAACAACATCCTTCTTGCGACATAACGCATCAGCTACGACATTTGCTTTACCAGGATGGTAGGTGATGGTGAAATTGTAATCTTTAAGATATTCCATCCACCTATGCTGTCGCAAGTTCAGATCCTTCTGAGTCAACAGATATCTCAAACTCTTGTGATCAGAAAAGACTTCAAACTTTTCTCCATAGAGGTAGTGTCGCCAGATCTTCAAAGCATGAACTATGGCAGCCAACTCTAAATCATGCGTAGGCCAATTAGCTTCATTAGGTTTCAACTGTCGAGAATCATAGGCGATCACTTTCCGTCTTGCATAAGAACACACCCTAAGCCTTGTCGGGATGCATCAGTGTAGATGACATAGGGTATGCCCTCAACAGGCAAAGCAAGCACTGCAGCAGAAGTCAGACTCATCTTCAACTTCTGAAAACTGTCCTCACATTCAGGGGTCCATGAGAACTTGACCTCCTTCCGAGTCAGCTTGGTCAAAGGTAAAGCCAACTCAGAAAACCCTTTGATAATCTTCCGATAGTAACCAGCTAGACCAAGGAAACTACAGATTTCTGACGGGTTTCTCAGAGCATTCCACTTTGTCACAACTTCTACCTTTGCAGGATCAATAGCTATATGGCCAGAAGAAATCACGTGACCAAGAAACATCACTTCCTTTATCCAGAACTCACATTTTGAGAATTTTGCATACAATTGATTTTCTCGCAATGTGTTGAGTACAATCCGCAGGTGCTCGCGATGTTGATCCAATGTCTCGGAATAAACCAAAACATCATCAATAAACACCACTACAAACTTGTCGAGGTATGGGCGGAATACTCGGTTCATCAAGTCCATAAACGCAGCAGGGGCATTTGTCAAACCAAAAGGCATGACCATAAATTCATAATGCCCATAGCGAGTTCAAAACGCTGTCTTCGGAACATCATCATCTTTCACACGCATCTGGTAGTAGCCGCTTCGTAGATCCATCTTGGAGAACACGGTGGCTGACTTCAGCTGATTGAATAGGTCGTCGATGCACGGCAAAGGATAACGATTCTTCACTGTCACCTGGTTGAGCATGCGGTAATCCATACACATCCGCATGGAGCCATCTTTCTTCTTCACGAACAGGACAGGGGCTCCCCAAGGGGAAACACTGGGGCGAATGAAACCCATATCAAGAAGCTCTTCAAGATGCTTCTTCAACTCCGCCAGTTCAGCAGGAGCCAAGCGGTAAGGTGGCTTCGATATCGGTGAAGTTCCAGGTATGAGCTCGATGGAGAATTCCACCTCGCGATTTGGTGGCAACCCGGGCAACTCCTCAGGAAAGACATCTGGGAAGTCCTTCACCACATCAACATGGTCTAGGGCAGGAGGTGTAGCATCAAGAACTATGGAGGCTAGGAAGGCTCTACACCCTTGTGAGACGAGCTTTTCAGCTTTGATGGCAGAGATGACGAACTGTCGCTCTCCTCGCTTCTTGCCCTTGACGCACACTCTTCCTTCATCAGGATGAAACAAACTAACCTTGGATTCCTCACTAATCAAAACAACTTTATACATATTTAACCAATCCATACCCAGGATGATGTCAAAGACGGTCATATCAAGCAAGACGAACACTGTAGGAAACATTATTCTGGATACACAGAGGTTCAAGGTAGGAGTTTGGAGGTACGAGGAGCAGATTTTACCACTAGGAGTTTTTACATCTAACACATGATCCATAAACTCAGATTCGATTTCAAGCATAGAAACAAACTGTCTAGATATGAAGGTATTGGAGGAACCGGAATCAAATAGAGCTTTTAAAGGATGCAAATTGAGGTGTAGTGTACCTTCAATCACTTCATTGCCTTCACCATCTTCTTCAGCATTGAGAGCAAACACTCTCCCATTCCGCCTCTCAGCTAGCGGACGTCTTGGGTTCTGGTTGTTGTTGTTATTGTTGTTGTTGTTCCGCGGTGGAGGGTTCTGTCTCGGCTGCTGAGCATGATTCTGCCCTTGCTGGAAACGAGGGCAGTTGGGTCAGATGTGCCCAACCTAGTCACACTCATGGCAGGTTGGTGGAGGACGGTTTTCAACACGAGCAGGTGCATTGTTGGCGGGGCATCTTCCAGGAGGATGGTGGCGATTGCATCTGTTGCAGCGATCACGTCCACGGTTCTCATGTTGGTTCGGATTCTTCCTTTTGTTGTTGTTGAAGCCACTGGAAGACTGAAATCCTGGATAAGACTCGATGGAGAGAGCCTTGTCCACCATCTGTTGAAACGTGAGTGGCAGCTGTGGAACGAGGCTTCGACCAACATGGTTGTTCAGGCCTTCCAAGAACAAAGTTGCTCTTCTGTCAGCGCCAAGGTCGGTGGCGTAACGTTCCAACAGCAGAAACTTCTGAACGTAGTCGGCCACGCTCATGCTTCCTTGCTTGAGACTGTAAAACTCAGCGTCCTTCTTCCTCAGGAACGCAGGACAGATGTACTTCTCTCTGAACAGCTTCAGGAACTGAGTCCACTCCATGGAGGAGGTGTCTCGAGTGCGGGCAACTCCATTCCACCAAACACGCGCCGATCCATCTAGCACGTACGTCGCAAACCGAACCTTCTGGTGAGGAGGACAAGCCATACCCTCGAAGGTCCGATCCAGGGCCAACACCCAGTCATCAGCTTTGTCCACCATGTTAGGCTCACTCTCACCCTTGAAGTAGGGTGGCTGCATCTTGATGAAGTCAGTGAGGGTGAACTCCCTCGGCTTGGCGGCAACAACAGCAATGGTGTTGAGTTGTCCCATCATCGTGGAGGACAATAGTTGTCGTAGCATCGCCAGCTCCTGCTCAGAAGTGAAGGCAGGTACACCAGAGGTTGGTTGGGTAACAGCAGGAGTCGCAGGAGTGTCGAGGTTGTCAGCGTTGGACTCCTGGTTGGAGTTGTCAAACAGGTCACCTCTCCTGAAATTAGGGTTATCATATTAAATTTTCAGGAGTAAAGAATCGTAGATGAGAGGGAAAAGAAATAGAGATGAGAAAAGGATAACTAGAATGCTATTGCCTAAAAGCATACTACTTCGGGCAGTTCGTATCGGCGCAGGCCAGGCTGGATCATATGGGCACGGGAGTCCCCGTATGCCAAGCTAGTGGGTCAGAGGAAAATCTTGCCAGCCCCCATGCCCTGATCCTTTCTAGACACCCTTGCCTCAACTGCATGCCCTAATAGTCGCCTAAAGGCTCTGATACCATGTTGTAAAGAGGCGAGATCACCTCTCTACTAAAATTTAAAGGAAATACAAACATCCACAATTTTTAACAGAAATTTTAGACTTTGAGGATGATTGCATAATATTCCAAATAAATAAGCATGATTCCAGATACATAATAAAATGTCAATAGCAGCGGAAGAAAAGAAATAGCAAGCCTTCTAATGGCCTTATTGTTTATTACATCATTGCTTTCAAAAAGAAAAGATAAGATAGAATAGAGGATCTAGCTATAGCAACCTAGCCATCCTTCTTCAAGCTAACGATCACAGCAAAGGATTCTTTCTTCAAGCCCTTCCTTCACCTTGCACAGCTCTAACACCTGGGTGGTTGGGAAGACACCCAGCCAGAGGGAAAACAAGTAAAAGTATGTGTTACACTAACAATCTATCAAAGGCAAAGAAAGATGTAACAAGTAAACTAGACTAGATATTTGGTGTGAGAAGATGTCAAAGAGTATAAGGTTTTCATAAGAGAACTTTCCATTAACAAAGTAAGTAAAGGTTTTAGCATGTTTATTAATATGTCTATCTAACTAAGTAGGGTTGAGGCACCTACCGAACCTCTAACCTTAGGTGAGGGAAGAATTATAAACATTTCCAAATCACCTACAAATTTTTAATGGGGAGAATAATAAACATTCCCCTAGGGCGATTTTATACATGCCCTCTATGGGTGGTTGTACATAAGTACCACTACTTAAAGATTAAATAGAACATTTAATTCCATGCTAACAAAAGATTTATGGCAAGATAAGCAAAAGAATATATATCATGGCAGTGGGGTATGAATACCAAAACAATAAAATACTATATCTGATTTTTGAGGCAAATAAGACATTTAGGTTTCAAGAAATTCAATGGTTTAGATCAAGTTAAACCTCAAAGAAGAAATTTAGGTATTGGATTAAGTATTTCCCAACTGATAGGTAGATGCACAATCAAACTCATACTAAACACATACCTTGGCCACAGGTGTCCTAAGTTTCCCTTTTTCAACTCTTCACACGAACTATAAACCCAAACTTCCTATTACATCATTATATATATATATTAGAATTACATGTATTCATTTAAAAGATTGAAAACCCTAATTTACTAACTTTTTGCACAAACTCTCGATTCAGACTTCAAAAACCTCATAATCATCTTAGTTAGGTTTTCCTGATCAAAATAACATATAATATTGCATATTTTGGAAATATGGATTCTTAGGGTTAATTTTTATGATTTTTAAGTTAATTAAATCGATTTTAAAAACACCTTTTCGAAAAACTCAAAACCAGATCTCAAAAACATTTTTATTAAATAGATCTCGTTTTCCTGATTTCAAAACACTATTTATTTGTTATTTTTGACCAACGAAATAATTTATAAAAATTATTTTATCTCGACCAATGGCAGCTTGCCACGTAGGCAAGGCCAACCGCATCGAGCGGTCGTGAGCGACCGAGAGCGGTGACCCGCGTCTCAGCGTCTCTCGCAACCGGTCGGGCGACCCGGCGGTTAAACAGAGGTAAAGGACAACAATGTCCTTGGCGAGAAAACGGACAGAAAAGAAACCGGAGGGGCAAAATGGTCATTTGCGCGTCGTCATCTTCCTCGGCCGATCCTCGTCGCGCGCGAGCAGGCTTGCTCGGCCGATTTGGGCAAATCCGCATTTCTTGACGAAAACTTGCGTTCAGATAGTCGAAAGAAAGAGAAGGATGAGACAAACTCAATGGTACCTTTGATTCGAACCAAGGTGGCCGGAACAGAGAGGGAGAAGCGCCGCAAGCTAGGGACCTTCGGCTGCTCGTCGGGGGTCGAAACGTCCACAAAAATCCAAATTGGAGGTACGAACAGGTTGCTAAGGTGATGGCGGTCGCAAAGGTTGAGTTATTTATAGGCAAGGAACCCTAGACTAGGATGTGGGTAGGAGCAAGGGAAAGTGGCCGACGGCTACATTGGGCGTTTCTCAAATATGCGTTAAAGCTCGAAAAGTTTGGGATAATCCTGTGCGAAATCTCGCTAGGAGTCCAACAAAACAAAAATCAAGGAAAATCGTTGAGTGAAACTCAAGATATCGCGATTTTAAGAAAACGAAAAATCCTATCTGTTGCCTAATCCGACTCAAGGTAGAAGACGATCATGGATCGTCCGATCGATGGACCCGAGTCCATCAACGACTCTGAGCCATCCGATCTCGCGTTAGATCAGGGAAATATCCCTGAGCAAAAGTCGATTAAAACTATTAGATTCTAGATGTTTTTCTCTTTCTTCTTTTGGAGGCTCAAACGTTGCCCAAAAATTATGAAAATTTATATCCTGACTTATTTCGACGCGGAGAATCCAAATATGGAGTTAGTTTTTCATTTTGAGAAAGTTTATTAGGTGAAATAATTAATATGCCATTTTCTCTTTCCTCCCTCAAACGAGGTGATAACATTATCTAAAATTATTGTAACTTCACCCATAAGTCTCCCTAAAGGTTTGGAACACGATTTTGCAATTATCTTCACAGGTTGACATTATATTTATATTTATTAAATTAATTAGAACATTCTACACACTTTCTCTCTCCTATATTTCTTATTATTCATATATTATCCAAATTAGTTGCAAATTTGCACAGAGGCTTATTTTTATGTTTAGAATACGAATTTGAAGTAATTTTCCTGCTTTGAGATCATTAAGTATTTCATTCCTTTTTATTGGCATATTTCCTATTTTCCATTGATAATGTTATTAATATTTTCATTTTAAATAATACTTGACCCTTAAGTTACTCTTTGCTCAAGGAAACGAATTAAACTATCAAATTATCATGATGGTTTCAGATTATCATATTTGTTGCAAAAATCTTTGTAATTATCTTCTTTACCCATAATTTCTCATATTACCATTAATTATTACATTTATCTTCTTCCTTTTACAAAATTCGGATTTTCTTCTTATTTCTTATATTCTAGGAAACACTAGAAGATTATAGGACAAATTATTTTATTCTTTTTATTACTTAATGTGAATTTGCATTTTAGACCCATTATCTAATTCTAACTAAGGCATTTGTGCATGCAACCTCAAAATAAGAATATATGGGAAACATTTAACCAATAACCTTCTTATTTTCTTTTAAATCAAAACCAAGGACAAATGGAATGAAAATGAAGGTCAAAGCTTATAGAAAAGAGTACAAAGAGGTACATAGGATATTTCAGTATGTTACAGCCCCCATCATAACTACAAGAAGGGCTTCCTCGTCACCACCTTCTATAATGGCCTGACTCCCGATGAAAGGGTGTCACTAAATGCGGCAGCAGGCACTGATTTCCTCGGGAAGAAACCAAGCAAGTCTGAAAAGATCATCAAGAATATGGTCGAGCTGATGGCCGGTGCTGACTTTGATCGATCTGACCGAGGACAGGTCAAGAAGGGCGGTGAAGGGTCTACCCTTGAGTCTAAGGCGTTGGAGTCCATCACCTCACAGATAGAGAGGATCGCCACTGATGTTAAACAACTGCGAGAAGCTGGTGGGAAAGGTAAGAAGCCATTCGAGAAGGAGATGAAATGCGTCACATGCGGCGAAGGGGGGCATGGAGTAGACAACTGTGTTTACACCTGACCGGACGCAGACAGTGATTCTGACTCGGAAGATGAACGGACCGAAAATGTCTCCTTCGTGAACTTCAAAACGCCAAATCATCCCGGGTTTAACTACGGCAACAAAGATGCAGTTGAGAATTCTCACCAGCTGCATGTTATATCTAAGCCAATACAAGCTTTTGAGAAGAGGGGGGTTTGGTCAATATACCAAGAACAGTCAGTTCCAGTCAGCGAAGGGAAACTTTTAGGCACAAGGTAAATATCAAGGGCCGAACAAAGATCAAGACAAGGGCTTGAGCCAATCAGACGTAATCGGCCAGCTTTTCGACTTCGCAAAGAAGCAAGACACAATTAATAACCAGCTAGCGCAAAGTGCGCTATCAAATTTAGGTGTGTTGAACTCATTGCAGGTCCAGCTGGCGGATATGCAGACGCATCAATGCCAGATTGACCAACAATTAGCTCAAATGGCTGAACTGATGAAGAACCCCTCAGGAAAGATATCGTCAAACACCGAACCTGCGAAGAGGCCAGGGCTGTGACATATGGAAGGCCGAGATCAAGTTGCGGAAAAAGGATGATGCTGGAAAATAATGAGTAAACTGGAGTCGTCAAGCTGAAGACGATAACTGCGACACTTCTCGGGAGGCAACCCGAGCTTTACTTTATTTTATTTCTTAGAATAGGATTGCAATTTACTTTCCTGCAGAACAAACATTACGAACATTTGGTATGTAATAAGGCCCAAGGCGGTGCATGCGCCACATGCACTGACTCTTATGTTTTGTGGGCCACCGCCTTAGTTTTATTAACCGAGATGGGTAATACCATCTGAGGCTGGGAGCTTAGTCCTAGGCCAATGATGTTTTACTCATCAGCCGCAACATTAACCCGTTTTGTTTTCACGTTAAGGGGGGGACACCCCAACTAGCGCTTTGAGTGCACCCTTATCAGGCAGTGGGGCTTCGTGGAGCGCAACAGTCGTGCCGACGGTTGGGCTTGCCGGCTTACGCGTTGGACTGACGGTCGACGCACGTCTGGGTTTTACTGTTTAGTCGCTATAAAAGGAAAGAGAGTTTTACCATGTCGGGTTCCTTACCTTGTTGTTTTTATACTCCCGTGTCGAGCGAGAGAACTTGTGCTTCTGCTCCCGTGTCGTGCGAGACTGCAATTCTCTTGTGTCGCCCGATAGCCCAGATCACAACGAGGTATAGCCTGACAGATCGTGTCGGCCGACATGCTTCTTTTCTTGTTACAAGTAGTTTATCGGTCTCAAGTTTCCTTCACTGAGCAGCCGTGTCGCCCGATGTTGCATCGCATCGCCTGTTTTTGTTATCGGGTGATACACTACTTTTCTTTAATAAGAACGTATCGGGCACAGGGCTTCGCTGCTAAAACCAGTGTGTCGCACGATACAGGAGTGTCGAGCAGTCTTTGTACAGGATAATACAGGGTCACACGTCTATTCTTTATTATATTTCTTCCAAAGGCCAACATATTTAATCAAGATATTTCATTTGTTGACTTACAGAGATGGCCCGCATTAAGATGACCGCTGTCCCAGTCGACGAGCAAGGCAGGAGGGTCTACCCTGAGACTGCTACTGAAGGGCAGGCCTCCAGACCCAAACGCCCGAACCCAGGACAGGCTAGGACATCGGGGACAAAGAAGAAGGAAAGGGTTGGAGAAGCTGCGACTCCAGTACCAGCACCAACACCACTTGCAGCAATGCCAACACCAGCAGCAGAACTCCCGGAATCCTTTTCGGGGAGTTTCGAGCCAAGAGACGACGAGTGTGCTCACCGCTATGCTGAGCTGGTACCCAAGATGTACAAGCCAAGCAGGTTCTGCCATAGAGCCTCGTTTGATGAGCTTGGGATCGTGAAGAGGCTGAAGACCATCCTTGTGGCGGCAGGACTAAAGAAGATCTGCTTCAGCCGGACTTCTTCATACACCAAGCTGACCATGGAGTTCATGTCCTCTCTCCGCCGGGTGAGGAATTCAGCAGTAGAAAAAGAAAAATTCGGCGGGCCAGACAGACTACAGGCCCGACTGTACAATTCAGAGCACGCCATCTCCGAGAAGCTCTTAAACGAGATCTTCTCTTCCAGCGAGGAAGAGAAGAATCGAATGGACAATGGTGAGAGGATCATCGAGGAAGACGGGTTCAATCCCGTGGAGTTTTGGGGCAGGCTTACCGGCGAATCTTCGTTTAAGCCGGGAGTAAAGGTCGTGGCAGTGCACTCCTGCTTCTGGAGGATCGTGCACAAGCTGGTGGCATGCTTGCTGTTCAGCAAGAACGAATCCAGCAACATCTACACGGAAGAGCTCCACGTCATGTGGCATATTATGGAGGGTCGAGTGATCAACCTCGGTCAGTTCTTGCTGAACAGGTTGCATCCAATGAAGGAAACCACTAAGGAGTACTGCATGGGCGGCATTATCAACCTCATTGCAGCAGGACTCGGGTACCCGTTCGAGCCGCGTAGCCATACTAGAATGCAAGGCGATGAGGTGTTTGACACCAAATATCTGATGAGGACCAACATCATCAGGAAGGAGAGGGGAAGTTTCTTCTACAAGTTTTCAAGGACGGACATACTCCTTCCCCTTCCTCGCTGTGCCAACTACGACAAGGAGAAGTTGGTCTTCACTACCGCCGAGATCGAAGCTATAGCTAATAACACGACTACCGCCACCACGATCAGGGCCACAGAGAGGCCATCCCCAGAACTGCCGGTGACAACTACTAATCAAGCTGTCGTCGCTCCAACCATACCAGCCACCGCACCAACAACGACAGTGGTGGCTGAGAAAGAGCCGGTGATTGTTGAGGTCACCGGGACGGAAATTTCGGGATCTGCCACGGAAATGACGGCCGCAGTTCCCATCCGTGTTTCTAAAACTACAGAGGCGGGAGAGGAGCTTCAGCGGGGAAAAACAACGTGATGTTCGACGAGATCATGAGGGAACTCAAAAGAACACCATCCCTGCCGCCGAAGTCCCCGCCTGCAGCAGTCGAGGAGATCGTCGACAGTGCAGAGGTGGAGCAAAGTCTGCCCTCACCGCGGCCATCCCCAATCAGAAGAGAAGGCAAGGCGGCAGCACCTGAAAAAGCGCCGACTCCTCGTCTGGCGACATCTGGTTCGCGAACGATTTTTATAGATACTACCTCTCCGGATGGACCTTCACACGGGCTCGATGTCGCGAGGATGGAAGGGAGATCCATCGGACCCCCTCCGTCACTCGAAAAGATGCTCAGAAACGAACTCGACGATCTGCGAGAGGTAACAACCATCAACTCTGCTACTTGTACTTCCCTGACCTACAAACTTGTATCTTTTCAAGACAAGCAGGACAACCATGAGATCAGGCTGAACAGCCAAGAGAGCGAGCTGCTGGCTCTAGCGAGCATACCCGGGGGACTAGAAGCCTTAAATGCAACAATGCAGCAAGTTCTCCAACGGCTTGATAGGCTCGAGGAGAGGATGGACAGAAGTGACGACCATCCGCGCTGAAGGCAGCCGAGACGGTCGTCGTCACCTCCCAGTCGGAGCCCTAGTCCCGCTTCTTCAGGTTCCCCCTCGGGAACGGCGTCCCCATCCTCCTCCTCTAGCGGGCGATCATCAACGCCCGAGGACGGGACACAACAAGGATCTGCCGAAGGGTCTCCCAGCAGACAGGAGAGCTCTTTGGGTTTGGGAGATGCTAACGTCTCCATCCCCCTGGATAAAGTGGAAGATGATGGCGCATACATCAGCATCGGGGAAGACTCGTCTGATGAGTCCGAGGGAGAGGTGGGGGATGTCTACACAGTGAATAACAGACATCTACCCCGAGGAAAGTGCTCGTTTGCGGACAAATTCTGCGAGCCGTCCGAGATACCCTCCTTCGAGATGGCCGATTTCGATAGAAGAGCCGTCGGGAACCTGACGATCAGAGACCAGAAGCTGCTGAATAAGGTCTTGAGGTCGCAGGATAAGGAAGAAGACATCGTCTGGAGCGACTGCTACCTCTCCCTACGACGGGGAGATCTTCGGAAGATGTTCCGCACACCGGTTGTCGTCGGCAAATGAGTGTTCAGGGTCCTGGAGAACGTAATAATAGAGAAGATCGACAGCAGGATAGGTCGGAGACAAATATACACAGTCACCCCGACCTTGGCAAGAAGGCTGATGAAAGGAGATCAAGACTCCCGTACGGTGGTCGACATTCTAGAATACGTTGAAGAGCATAGACCAAATCTGGTGTTGGCCCCGTACAAGCATCGCAACGTGTGGTTTCTCTGTGTGGCAGACATCAGAAACCGCGACATCCAGCTGATGTGTTGCAGCAAGGGTGAAGTACCGCGCTCTGGGGGTATTTTCTGCCGCCCGGAGGATGGATAGTTGAAACGCCTGCCAATACGCCTGCTATGAGCTTTAAAGCAAGGAATCCAACGTCTTCAAGGACCTTGGAACTACTTCGCTATCAGAGACCTCCCCGAACAGGCAGAAGAGGGGAGCGGAAACAGCGCTATCGCCGTCCTGGATGCCATTGAAGCGCTCAACTCAATCGGAAACTTAGGAGTCCTCAGAGGCATGTCCTTTTATCAGTGCAGGGGCATCTACGCCATGCTCCTAATCAAGGACAAGCGCTATTTCCGGGATGCAGGTGTGCTGGAGCAGCTGCTGGATAGTGATGTAGAGGAAGATTCTTCTCGATCCAGCAGCCCAGAAGAAAAAGAAGAAGAGATAGCAACTGAAATTCATGGTGCGGGCAAGCAGCTAGAAATTCTAAAGAAAGTACATGGGGAGGAAGACACTGCTTTGCCTGAATCTTCTGAAGGGTAGATCAAAAATTTCGACCACTTTTTGTGTTCAACTCTCACAGAGGAGCAGGTCAACATCATCCAGAAAAAGCTTGCTGACTCAACCCCATCAGATGTTGCTTTTTAGACAGGAGATGTCATAGTCCTGGCAAATGATCTAAGGGACATGGTGAAGGAAGGAGGGTGCTTGGCTGTAACAGTTGCAGCCGCTTACATCCAATATATACAGCCAAAGCTAGAACATGCATATATAGCCCATCCTTTGTTTTTCAACGATATCTGCCTCGCCGACGAAACAAGAGCGAAGAAGATGTTCCTGCAAGAATTGAAGGATGGCGTCACAGGTACTATCTTCCTGCCTATTGTGCATTACAATCATTGGATGCTCCTAGCGATGTATACTGGGCAACGAGCAAGCATTTTCTACAACAGCTCGGACAGCAACAAGAACCATCATGTTCCGTGTACATCAGAACCTTTGACACCCGTCGAACGCTTAGTTCAAAAATATTATGATGAAGTGTCAAAGATGATTGAACAGTTCCTGGACATACATGGAGGCAAATGGCACGAACTCCAGTTCTGCCACCGCAGTCCGCAGCAAATTCCTTTATCCAACGACTGCGACATCTTCGTCCTGGAATGGATGGCAAGTGAAGCAACGCCTGACCAGCTCCACCACACGGGATATCACAGCAAACGAGGAGAATACATGTGGGAACTCCTATCTAATGCAGGTGCAACCTTACTGGATTAAACATTACCTCACCTTATTTACTTCACAACTCTGGGGACAGAGTGTGGAGTAAGTTTGGGGGGGGGTACCATGTACCAGTGAGGGAGGTACAAAAATCTTCTGATCTCCCTTTCTTAAATTCCTTATTCTTTTGTTCTTTATCCTTTTGTTCTTTCCTATATCATGTGTACATATATATGTTTTGCATATGTACAAAGTTACTATATTAGTAAAAACCTGATGCAACTGCTTGCCAAGTTTATTTTCTTTGTGATGAATGTGATGCAAGTCCTGTTATATCTTTCTGATAATGCTGCTTCAAACGAACAAAAGAATATGTTTTGTCATGCCAAAAATTTCGAAAAATACAATAATCTCGCAAACAGTTAAGAGACAAGTATGGAGAAGGAAAAAGATGCCCAAACAGCAGGAATCTCTTTGTTCCCCCTTACCCAACAAAAACCCCAAAAGAGAGAGAAGCCCTATGAGCGTGAATAAAAGCATGAGAGTTGTGCCCAATAAAAGAAAAAGAAAAAAATATATATATACACCACTTGTTTTCCAAAAGTACCCATCTTTAGGCATGGTAGATCCGGGGCAGTGGTACGTAGGATGTGAAATCACTGCTCTAAAGCCAACTGGCTTGGACTGTAGGGACCACTTGCCCGTTAACGGACCCTTACCTGGATGGACTGATGGGAGACAAGAATGAAAAACCCAAAAAGCCTTAACCTACCCTATACAAAACTTTCTGCACCAAAAAGAAAGTTGTTTGGTGTGTAAGCTAACTTTGGAATCATACAACAAAGTTTCGCCGAAGCTGTAGAGAAATTTTTTACTAAAATGATAAGGCAAGGAAACACATGGTCTTTTGATTGTAGTGAAGCAGCATTATCTCTAAAGGCATTATTATACTTGTTTTACCTCTTGGACTGAAAGTTATACCAAGCAAGAAGAAGCATCACAAAATATAGTTTAAATATTGATTGAGGACAATCAAAATGCTAAGTTTGGGGGAGTTGATAACACCAAATTTTGTGATACTTTAGATTGTTTTTCTATTATCAAAACTGCCATTTTTAGCTATTTTCCTCTCTTTTGTATGCACTTTCGCAATAATTGGCCAAGCAATGCTCTTAATCCAATTTTCCTATCTTTTGCAGAGTTTTCCTCGTTTTTGGGCAATAAGGCCACTCCGGCCCATGAATAAGTCCAATCCTGTCTCGGCCTCCCTGACGCCCGATACAACCCCTGCTCGACAGGGGTTGGGTGACACAAAGACGCTCGACAAAGAGGTACCGCGTGAGAAGAAGCTGACGGACGGCACGCCTTCTACCCGACAGGGAGCCCGGCTCACCCCGACAACCCAGCTTGTCGGGCGACACAGCCACCCACCGGCAGGCGCGCCGCCCGTCACATGACCGATAGCATACACCTCCGCGTCGAGCTATACTTGTATCGGCCGTCCATCGACCGGCGCTTAAGGGGGGCACGTGGCGCTTCGAGCACCATAACTCCTCCCGGCCAGCTGACTATAAACATCAGCTACAGGGAGCCGAAAAGACAGTTGGGAGTTTTAGAATTCAGACAGTTGGGAGTTGAGCTATCTTCCGAGGAGACTGCGAGAGCATACGTGTCGTGCCCCAGTGCTTGTCTCGGGCGACACTAGGTGAGCTTCTACTCATCCCGAGAGGGAGGGGACAGTTCACTTAGGACCGTCTCAGGCGACACTGCGGGCCGATATCGGCCGACGTAGATGAGAGACACAAGTGCCCGACAACAACAATGCGTAGCTCTTAGCCCGACACGATATCAAACCGATACACTTAGCTTGTCGAGCGTGCCGCCCGACATGAGCGTATCGGCCAGGGTCCTTGAGCGATAAGGTCGACAGTCGGTGCATGCCGCCCGAGAGTGTATGCCGCCCGACACCTCTGTATCGGGCTATGCCTGTGACCGATATCGGGTAGGAGAGCTACAACACCCTGTCATCCTTCTACATCAAGGAGGCGACACCTATCTTTACTTTCTGTCATTTAATTCCATACTTATGCATTGTAATTAAGACCCTTTATTTGTCTATGGAAATAGAAGATGCTTAATTACTTGTTGCTCTATACTTGGTGCACGATGTTGGATGACTGCTATGTTTGATATCCGAACTCTAGCTTGCATGTTTGGATCACATTTCGCTTAGCTAACGAATCATGTTTTCCCGTCGCAACAACTTCGAGAGTTGTGTTGTGGCTCTAGTGTTTGGTCCGATTTTGGAGTACGAGAGTGCCTGGAATGGAGTTGCTTTAGTGACCTTTCCACTCTAATTTTAGTCCAGTGACCTCGAGAGGGGCGCTGATGCCTTGTTAGAGGTACCCGCTTCGAGAGGAGGGGTACCGGACTGGTTCTACCGCCGCTTGTTTTACCGTAGTTTTATCCTTTGTACCTCGCTTTAGCTCGAGCAATATCCTTCTATTTCTGTTGCATTAAAACCCCTAAAAACTGCTAAATGACTAAAACCTTAAATCTCTCTAGTAGCTCCAGTTGGAGATAGTTTTCTTCGTTTTATTTGTGACATCTTACTGCTTCCCTTTTTGGGAATTTCAATCTCTTTATACCTACCGGAGTGTAGCGTTTCGATTCCGTGTCATCAACACTACCTCCCTTGTCCCTGTGTTCGACCCCGTATATCTACTTCGACCCCGTAAACAAAGTTGTGGGGGCCAAGAAGGATTTGGGTTTATAAATGTAAAAGCTCGACTACCTCAAATCCGCCTCCAATTTTAGGACGCGCGATTTAGACCGGTCAATGCTCAAGATTTTTCCTTGAATTGCATATCTACTATCTTGAGTTGCTTGCATAACATTGGATTGCAGGGTACATAGATCTACATTATATGTAGAAATTGGAGTATTTTTGGATTTTATGCAGATTTTGCTCCAGTTTCAGTTTTTGGTGCAATACTAGTGTTTTTCATGCACAAATGACCTTCTGAGCAAGACTCATCGGTTTGCCATGAGCTTCGATGGTTTTTGGTCAAATTCCATCATCTTGAGAGTCAAAATTGTGATTTATTGTTTTTCTACAACACTTTATCTTGCTTTTTGGGTTGTTCAAGTATATGCTTTAACTTGCTTTTATTTCTATGCTTAGACAAGCCCTTATCTGTGCTCTTCTGCACTGCTTATATATATTTGTGTTATCTCTTTTCTCTTTAACAAGTGATGTTTCTTATTTCTTCATAACCCCACTTTTTGAAATGACAAAGGGGGAGAAAGGTATGTCTTCTTTTAAAAAGAGGAAGAAGGCATGTCTTACATGAAGAAGAGAAGTATGTTCATGTAAAGGGAGAAGGTAAATGGGAGAAGACATATATGTGTAGAACATATATGAGTAGAAGACATAGTTTCTATAAATGTTATGAAAGCTAACCATGCAGGAGAAATATCATCAATTGAGGGGGAGTATGAGAACTCCATGCACATCAATTGAGGGGGAGCATATGAACTCAATTCCATTGAAACCCCTAGGTTTCTCCAAAGGTATGATTTTACTTAAAAGCTTTCAATACATTTATGGAATGGTTTGTCATCTTCAAAAAGTGGGAGATTGTTGACTCAAGGTCAATTAGGTCAATGTTGACTCACGTCTAAATTGACTAAACCCATGTTTTGATGATGACTAACCATTCCACATATTGGTGTCTAATGTTTCTACTTGAGTGATTTCAGATTAGGTATAGACACACTCCAATTGCCCTAACTTGCGCATATCAAATGGGAGAAAAGACAAGTCAAAGTCATGCAAGTGCACATTTTTGTAATATGATGTATTTCCATTAGAATCATCTTGTAAATCACTTGTAATTATTGTATGACTTGTTATTAAGCTTAGAAAAATATCAGGAGCACTTAGATCGAATATTAGAGCACTTTAGATGCATCTTTGAAAATTGATTACAGGCACTTGGTCGGTCGAGTTTCCCAGCCTGAAAACTCGACCGATCATCTTCGATCAATTTTCTGGAGATTGCATCGGTCGAGTTGTGTTTCCACAGAACTCGACCGATGGAGTAACTGACCAAATCGATTTTCATTGGTCAGTCAAGTTTCCTCAGGACAAACTCGATCGATGGTCTGAATATCGACTTTGTCTTTTACTCTATCGGTCGAGTTACACTTATAGAAACTCGATCGATTGCACTGTACAGAAAAGTGCAGAAAAGTGTTTCTAGCCATTGTGGAGTTGCAAAAAGTGAAAATATATCCGTTGCAAACCGCAAAATGGCTAGTTTTCGTTCAGAACTGTTCCCAAAAGCTAAGAGGCATCACCATCTATAAATAGGACCCCTTAGGCTTCATTCCAAGGTTGAGCATTCATTGCAAACTCTATGTGAGGTTCCTATTCTATAGTTGAGTGCTTTCTACAACCTCCTCTCTCTCTCTAAGCTTAATCACTTGCTACATCCGTTAGAGTGAGTAGGCAATCTGTAAGAGAGCTAGTCCTACATGTATATCTTGTGAGGCTCTCACTTCCACCACCTCCTTTCTATCTTTTCAAGCATGAAGATGAAGGTTCTCTCTCTTGACCAAGAGAGGTGAAGAAGAACAAGGGAAGGCATCCCTTGGTGAAGATCAAGGCTGAAGACTTGGAGCTAGAGTGGGTAAGCCCTTGAAGAAGGCAGAAGATTCAAGCTCAAGTGGGTAAGTCCTTGGTGGAAGCTTCTCCGAGTGAAGGTGAAGTCAAAGGCGGAAGATCCAAGAAGAGTGGGTAATTCCTGCAAGGCTGAAGACTTGTGCAAGAGTGGGTAAGTCCTTGGAGAAGGCCGAAGACTCTTGCAAAGTGGGTAAGTCCTTGGTAAGGTTGAAGACTCTTTGTATTGGATAGGTAAGTCCTTTGTTTGGTCATGTATTGTAAGTCTTATGAATTAATATAAGAATGCAATAGTTTGGAAGTCCTAGAGGTGGACCTCTCTAGGCAAGTGGACTGACACACTTCTAGTTTGAAGTGTGGAACCACTCTAAATAGCTTGTCTAATTGGTGCATGTTCATTCTCTCTCATCATTGCTATGTATGTTTTAGTTGCACACAAATTACCTATTTAGCAGCCTTATCTTGTCATATATCTTGAAGGTTTAATGAGTTTTGTTTAAGTTCTTTCAGCTCTATTCACCCCCCCTCTAGAGCATCTAATCACCCATCTAGGATCCAACAATTGGTATCAGAGCGGGTCTTCTCCAAGCATACTTCCACAAGTAGGAGAAGATGGGTGTCTACCAAGGAGGGAGAATCAGCCTACCAATCTTTGATGGGATAAATTTCCTCTATTGGAGAAGAAGGCTTCAATTCTACATCCAAGGATCAAGTCTTGAGATGTGGAAGATGGTGAACAACCCATACATGCAACCAAAGACAAAGATTGAAGAATGGGATGAAGCCGCCTTGATGAAAGCAACCTTGAATGCTAGAGCCATGAATATCCTATATGCCTCTATGACCCCCACCGAGTTCAACTGGATTTCTTCTTCTGAGACGGCTTATGAGGTATGGAGAAAGCTTTGCATCACTTACGAAGGGATAGATCAAGTGAAGGAAAGCAAAGTCTACATGCTCAAAGGGCTACTTGAGAACTTCAAGATGGGAAAGGAGGAGAGTATAGCCAACATGTACTCAAGGGTCAACACCATTGTGAATGGTCTTGCTAGTCTAGGACATCCTATGTCTTGTATAGAGATCAACTCAAAGATCCTTAGAACTCTCCCCAAGAGATGGGAACCCAAGGTGACTTCTATTGAAGAAGCAAGGTCTCTTAGGGATATTCCTGTTGAAGAGCTCATTGGAAATGTACAAGCACATGAAGCTACACTTGACAAGAGGGAAGAAGTAGAAAGACAAGAGAAGAAAGAGATAAAGAGAATGAAGAAGGCTGAAATGAAGTCTCAAATTGAAGCTATCATGGAACAAGTCTCTCCATCCTCTCAAGCTAAAGACGATGCCATGTACTCCAAGGGTAAATCCTACAAAGGCAAGTCCTCCTCCATCCGGTGCTTCACATGTGGAAAGAAGGGTCACTACAAGGAAGATTGCCCACAAGGCAAAAAGACCCATATTCACAAGAAGGAGAAATTGCACTCAAGCTCAAGTGGCTCCTCCAACTCAAGCTCAAGTGAAGATTCAAGTGAAGGATCAAGCTCAAGCTCTAGTGATGAAGGAGAATGTCATTTTGCTCTTATAGCATCAATAAGTGAAGACTCAAGTGAGGTAAATCTAAACTCTTTAGATAAAGAATCTTTGATTTCTATTATTCATGATATTTGTGTCTCTCTTAAGTCTTCTAAAAGGAAAAGGAAAAAGCTTGCTAAAATTGTTGATAATTTGCATGTAGAACTAGATGATCTTAAACATGCTAATTCTTGCTTGCTTGATGATAAAATGCTTGTCTTAGCCAAGTAGACTCTCTTAAACTTGAAAATGATAGTTTGCTTGATAAGATTAGAATTCTAGAAGCTCAACCTCTCATGCCTAGTTCTAATAAAGAGCGCACTTTGATTATTGATTCTCTCATGTATGATATTGATGTTCTTAAATCTGAAAACAAGGACAAAGATTTTGTTTTGCAAGAATTAGAAATAGAAAATGCCTCCTTGCTTGCTAAAATCAATGGGCATGAATCTTGTTCTAGTTCTACAATAGAGAGAATGATGTTGCTGCTCTTCATATTAATAGATATTCTTATTTAACTAAATCTGTTTGCTTAGAAAATGATATTTTGCATGCTAGAGATAATATCAATAATTTGTCTTCTACTATTGCTTCTCTTAAGCATGATAATGACAGTTTGAGATCTTCTTTGCAAAGATTCTTAGTTGGTAAAAAGAATCTTAACGATATCCTACACCATACTATAAACAAATTGGTAGACATGGTTTAGGATATGATAGTAGTCAAGGGAACAACAAAGATAAAGGACCTCCAATATTCCATGGAGAATCCTCTAGTTCCAAGACTATGGGCACATGCAACTATTGCAATGATTTTGGTCATTATTCTACTTGTTGTCCTTTTAGGAAAGCACCCAAGAGCAATAGGACTTGGGTTGCTAAACTAACCCCCCCGTACCCAAAAACATGATTGGGGACCATTTCATCTTTCTTCTTGTAGGTACATGCAAATGGATTGACTTGAGCTATTGAATTGCAAATTGACTTGTCAATCCACATGAAAGAAGAAAGGTGAGATGTGTAGAGGGTGACAACAAGTGGAAAAAGCAACGGTAAGCACAAAGGTAAAGGTTTTTATTGCTTATAACCATTTCTAACTTGTTTTTGTCAAGTTAGTGTGCACTATACATATGGTTTTGAGTCAAAAGTGGTATTTTGTGATTCTCTTCACACTCTTGCTCAAAAACTATTTCTAATGCTTCTATAGTGCATTACTAACTTGTTTAGATATGTTTGGATATGGTTTGTATATTTAGCATGCCTTTAAATATGTTTTTATGAAATATATGTGGTTTTTGACAGCTGGTCTGTCAGTCGAGTTTGCCCGGTTTGAAACTCGACCGATCCGCACCTATGGGTGTTGCCAACAACTGTCATCGGTCGAGTTGTCAATGCACAGAACTCGACCGATAACACTGTGCATAGAATATACAGTTGGCTTATTGAATGATAATTTCCCTCTCAACTAGATTTTTCTCAACCAATAGCCTTATTATTTGGCACTCTCATTTGGTAGCTTTATATATGCATATTGCCATGCTTTAAATTGCATATCTTGCTTACAACTCTATCTCTCTAATTGCTCTAAATTGGTATATCTATCTGTTGCAATTACTTGATTTGAGTTGTTTTGCAGGTTTTGATGATGATCTCTTTGGATCTCTTGGTTGTGTCTTAAATTGCTTCCGTTGTGCTCTAACTTGCTACATCTATCTAGGTGTATATCTTGTTTTGATACAACCTTGAGATTCTTAGGGGTAGTCATCTTATGGTAAGGATGCATATCTAGTGAGTTGTATCCTTTCATGCTTCTAAAATTGCATATCTCTTTGTTTGGATATATCTCTTCATCTACTCATAGCTTGCTTTATCTTGTGTATCTTTTGGTATCTCTTGCTATGATCTAGATCCTACTATTAGTCCTAACTTGTGATATCATCTACTAGTAGTTCATATACATGTAGATCTAACCTTGCTTATAATTGGCATCTTTGCTCATCTATATGCTATGTTTGTATCTTGTCCCATACATGCTTAAGATTGTTCCTTGAATTGCATATCTACTATCTTGAGTTGCTTGCATAACATTGTTATGCAGGGTACATAGATCTACATTATATGTAGAAGTTGGAGTATTTTTGGATTTTATGCAGATTTTGCTCCAGTTTCAGTTTTTGGTGCAAGACTAGTGTTTTTCATGCAGAAATGACCTTCTGAGCAAGACTCATCGCTTTGCCATGAGCTCCAATGGTTTTTGGTCAAATTCCATCATCTTGAGGGTCAAAATTGTGATTTATTGTTTTTCTGCAACACTTTATCTTGCTTTTTGGGTTGTTCAAGTATATGCTTTAACTTGCTTTTATTTCTATGCTTGGACAAGCCCCTATCTGTGCTCTTCTACACTCCTTATATATATTTGTGTTATCTCTTTTCTCTTTAACAAGTGATGTTTCTTATTTCTTCATAACCCCACTTTTTGAAATGACAACGGGGGAGAAAGGTATGTTTTCTTTTAAAAAGAGGAAGAAGGCATGTCTTACATGAAGAAGAGAAGTATGTTCATGTAAAGGGAGCAGGTAAATGGGAGAAGACATATATGTGTAGAACATATATGAGTCGAAGACATAGTTTCTATAAATGTTATGAAATCTAACCATGCAGGAGAAATAGCATCAATTGAGGGGGAGTATGAGAACTCCATGCACATCAATTGAGGGGGAGAATATGAACTCAATTCCATTGAAACCCCTAGGTTTCTCCAAAGGTATGATTTTACTTAAAAGCTTTCAATACATTTATGGAATGGTTTGTCATCTTCAAAAAGGGGGAGATTGTTGACTAAAGGTCAATTAGGTCAATGTTGACTCACGTCTAAATTGACTAAACCCGTGTTTTGATGATGACTAACCATTCCACATATTGGTGTCTAATGTTTCTACTTGAGTGATTTCAAATTAGGTATAGACACACTCTAATTTCCCTAACTTGCGCATATCAAATTGGAGAAAAGACAAGTCAAAGTCATGCAAGTGCACATTTTTGTAATATGATGTATATCCCTTAGAATCATGTTGTAAATCACTTGTAATGATTGTATGACTTGTAATTAAGCATAGAAAAATATCAGGAGCACTTAGATTGAATATTAGAGCACTTTAGATGCATCTTTGAAAATTAATTACAGGCACTTGGTCGGTCGAGTTTCCCAGCCTGAAAAATTGACCGATCATCCTCGATCAACTTTTTGGAGATTGCATCGGTCGAGTTGTGTTTCCATAGAACTCGACCGATGGAGTAACTGACCAAATCAATTTTCATTGGTCAGTCAAGTTTCCTCAAGACAAACTCGACTGATGATCTGAATATCGGCTTTATCTTTTACTCTATCGGTCGAGTTGCACTTATAGAAACTCGACCGATTGCACTGTACGGAAAAGTACAGAATAGTGTTTCTAGCTGTTGTGGAGTTGCAAAAAGTTAAAATAGATCCTTTGCAATCCACAAAAAGGCTAGTTTTCGTTCACAAGTGTTCCCAAAGGCTAAGAGGCATCCCCAGCTATAAATAGGACCCCTTGGGCTTCATTCCAAGGTTGAGCATTCATTGCAAACTCTATGTGAGGTTCCTATTCTATAATTGAGTGCTTCCTACAACCTCCTCTCTCTCTCTAAGCTTAATCACTTGCTACAACCATTAGAGTGAGTAGGAAATCTGTAAGAAAGCTAGTCCTACATGTATATCTTGTGAGGCTCTCACTTCCACCACCTCCTTTCTATCTTTTCAAGCATGAAGATGAAGGTTCTCTCTCTTGTCCAAGAGAGGTGAAGAAGAACAAGGGAAGGCATCCCTTGGTGAAGATCAAGGCTGAAGACTTGGAGCTAGAGTGGGTAAGCCCTTGAAGAAGGCAGAAGACTCAAGCTCAAGTGGGTAAGTCCTTGGTGGAAGCTTCTCCGAGTGAAGGTGAAGTCAAAGGCGGAAGATCTAAGAAGAATGGGTAATTCCTGCAAGGATGAAGACTTGTGAAAGAGTGGGTAAGTCCTTGTAGAAGGCCAAAGACTCTTGCAAAGTGGGTAAGTCCTTGGTAAGGTTGAAGACTCTTTGTATTGGATATGTAAGTCCTTTGTTTGGTCATGTATTGTAAGTCTTATGAATTAATATAAGAATGTAATAGTTTGGAAGTCCTAGAGGTTGACCTCTCTAGGCAAGTGGACTGACACACTTCTAGTTTGAAGTGTGGAACCACTCTAAATAGCTTGTCTAATTGGTGCATGTTCATTCTCTCTCATCCTTGCTATGTATGTTTTAGTTGTACACAAATTACCTATTTAGCAGCCTTATCTTGTCATATATCTTGAAGGTTTCATGAGTTTTGTTTAAGTGCTTTTAGCTCTATTCACCCCCCCTCTAGAGCATCTAATCACCCATCTAGGATCCAACAATTGGTATCAGAGCGGGTCTTCTCCAAGCATACTTCCACAAGTAGGAGAAGATGGGTGACTACCAAGGAGGGAGAATCAGCCTACCAATCTTTGATGGGAGCAATTTCCTCTATTGGAGAAGAAGGCTTCAATTCTACATCTAAGGATCAAGTCTTGAGATGTGGCAGATGGTGAACAACCCATACATGCAACCAAAGACAAAGATTGAAGAATGGGATGAAGCCGCCTTGATGAAAGCAACCTTGAATGCTAGAGCCATGCATATCCTATATGCCTCCATGACCCCCACCGAGTTCAACCGGATTTATTCTTGTGAGACGGCCTATGAGATATGGAGAAAGCTTTGCATCACTTATGAAGGGACAGATCAAGTGAAGGAAAGCAAAGTCTACATGCTCAAAGGGCTTCTTGAGAACTTAAAAGATGGGAAAGGAGGAGAGTATATCCAACATGTACTCAAGGCTCAACACCATTGTGAATGGTCTTGCTATTCTAGGACATCCTATGTCTAGTGGAGAGATCAACTCAAAGATCCTTAGAACTCTCCCCAAGAGATGGGAACCCAAGGTGACTTCTATTGAAGAAGCAAGGTCTCTTAGGGATATTCCTATTGAAGAGCTCATTGGAAATCTACAAGCACATGAAGCTACACTTGACAAGAGGGAGGAAGTAGAAAGACAAGAGAAGAAAGAGCTAAAGAGAATGAAGAAGGCTGAAATGAAGGCTCAAATTGAAGCTATCATGGAACAAGTCTCTCCATCCTCTCAAGCTAAAGAAGATGCCATGTACTCCAAGGGTAAATCCTACAAAGGCAAGTCCTCCTCCATCCGGTGCTTCACATGTGGAAAGAAGGGTCACTACAAGGAAGATTGCCCAAAAGGCAAAAAGACCCATCTTCACAAGAAGGAGAAATGGCACTCAAGCTCAAGTGGCTCCTCCAACTCAAGCTCAAGTGAAGATTCAAGTGAAGGATCAAGCTCAAGCTCTAGTGATGAAGGAGAATGCCATTTTGCTCTTATAGCATCAACAAGTGAAGACTCAAGTGAGGTAAATCTAAACTCATTAGATAAAGAATCTTTGATTGCTATTATTCATGATATTTGTGTCTCTCTTAAGTCTTCTAAAAGGAAAAGGAAAAAGCTTGCTAAAATTTTTGATAATTTGCATGTAGAACTAGATGACCTTAAACATGCTAATTCTTGCTTGCTTGATGATAAAAATGCTTGTCTTAGCCAAGTAGACTCTCTTAAACTTGAAAATGATAGTTTGCTTGATAAGATTAGATTTCTAGAAGCTCAACCTCTCATGCCTAGTTCTAATGAAGAGCACACTTTGATTATTGATTCTCTCATGTATGATATTGATGTTCTTAAATCTGAAAACAAGGACAAAGATTTTGTTTTGCAAGAATTAGAAATAGAAAATGCCTCCTTGCTTGCTAAAATCAATGGGCATGAATCTTGTTCTAGTTCTACTAATAGAGAGAATGATGTTGCTGCTCTTCATATTAATAGATATTCTTATTTAACTAAATCTCTTTGCTTAGAAAATGATATTTTGCATGCTAGAGATAATATCAATAATTTTTCTTCTACTATTGCTTCTCTTAAGCATGATAATGACAGTTTGAGATCTTCTTTGCAAAGATTCTTAGTTGGTAAAAAGAATCTTAACGATATCCTACACCATACTACTAAACAAATTGGTAGACATGGTTTAGGATATGATAGTAGTCAAGGGAACAACAAAGATAAAGGACCTCCAATATTCCATGGAGAATCCTCTAGTTCCAAGACTATGGGCACATGCAACTATTGCAATGATTTTGGTCATTATTCTACTTGTTGTCCTTTTAGGAAAGCACCCAAGAGCAATAGGACTTGGGTTTCTAAACTAACCCCCCTCCGTACCTAAAAACATGATTGCGGACCATTTCATCTTTCTTCTTGTAGGTACATCCAAATGGATTGACTTGAGCTATTGAATTGCAAATTGACTTGTCAATCGACATGAAAGAAGAAAGGTGAGATGTGTAGAGGGTGACAACAAGTGGAAAAAACAATGGTAAGCACAAAGGTAAAGGTTTTATTGCTTATAACCATTTCTAACTTGTTTTTGTCAAGTTAGTGTGCACTATACATATGGTTTTGAGTCAAAAGTGGTATTTTGTGATTCTCTTCACTCTCTTGCTCAAAAAATGTTTCTAATGCTTCTATAGTGCATTACTAACTTGCTTAGACATGTTTGGATATGGTTTGTATATTTAGCATGCCTTTAAATATGTTTTTATGAAATATATGTGGTTTTTGACAGCTGGTCTGTCGGTCGAGTTTGCCCTGCTTGAAACTCGACCGATCCGCACCTATGGGTGTTGCCAACAACTGTCATCAGTCAAGTTGTCAATGCACAGAACTCGACCGATAACACTGTGCACAAAATATAAAATTGTCTTATTGAATGAGAATTTCCCTCTCAACTAGATTTTTCTCAACCAATAGCCTTATTCTTTGGCACTCTGATTTGGTACCTTTATATATGCATATTGCCATGCTTTAAATTGCATATCTTGCTTACAACTCTATCTCTCTAATTGCTCTAAATTGGTATATCTATCTGTTGCAATTACTTGATTTGAGTTGTTTTGCAGGTTTTGATGATGATCTCTTTGGATCTCTTGGTTGTGTCTTAACTTACTTCCGTTGTGCTCTAACTTTCTACATCTATCTAGGTGTATATCTTGTTTTGATACAACCTTGAGATTCTTAGGGGTAGTCATCTTATGGTAAGGATGCATATCTAGTGAGTTATATCCTTTCATGCTTCTAAAGTTGCATATCTCTTTGTTTGGATATATCTCTTCATCTACTCATAGCTTGCTTTATCTTATGTATCTTTTGGTATCTCTTGCTATGATCTAGATCCTACTAGTAGTCCTAACTTGTGATATCATCTAGTAGTAGTTCATATACATGTAGTTCTAACCTTGCTTATAATTGGCATCTTTGCTCATCTATATGCTATGTTTGTATCTTGTCCCATACATGCTCAAGATTGTTCCTTGAATTGCATATCTACTATCTTGAGTTGCTTGCATAACATTGTGATGCAGGGTACATAGATCTACATTATATGTACAAATTGGAGTATTTTTGGATTTTATGCAGATTTTGCTCCAGTTTCAGTTTTTGGTGCAACACTAGTGTTTTTCATGCAGAACTGACCTTCTGAGCAAGACTCATCGCCTTGCCATGAGCTCCGATGGTTTTTGGTCAAATTCCATCATCTTGAGGGTCAAAATTGTGATTTATTGTTTTTCTGAACACTTTATCTTGCTTTTTGGGTTGTTCAAGTATATGCTTTAACTTGCTTTTATTTCTATGCTTGGACAAGCCCCAATCTGTGCTCTTCTGCACTCCTTATATATATTTGTGTTATCTCTTTTCTCTTTAACAAGTGATGTTTCTTATTTCTTCATAACCCCACTTTTTGAAATGACAAAGGGGGAGAAAGGTATGTCTTCTTTTAAAAAGAGGAAGAAGGCATGTCTTACATGAAGAAGAGAAGTATGTTCATGTAAAGGGAGAAGGTAAATGGGAGAAGACATATATGTGTAGAACATATATGAGTAGAAGACATAGTTTCTATAAATGTTATGAAAGCTAACCATGCAGGAGAAATAGCATCAATTGAGGGGGAGTATGAGAACTCCATGCACATCAATTGAGGGGGAGCATATGAACTCAATTCCATTGAAACCCCTAGGTTTCTTCAAAGGTATGATTTTACTTAAAAGCTTTCAATACATTTATGGAATGGTTTGTCATCTTCAAAAAGGGGGAGACTGTTGACTCAAGGTCAATTAGGTCAATGTTGACTCACGTCTAAATTGACTAAACCCGTGTTTTGATGACGACTAACCATTCCACATATTGGTGTCTAATGTTTCTACTTGAGTGATTTCAGATTAGGTATAGACACACTCCAATTGCCCTAACTTGCGCATATCAAATTGGAGAAAAGACAAGTCAAGGTCATGCAAGTGCACATTTTTGTAATATGATGTATATCCATTAGAATCATGTTGTAAATCACTTGTAATGATTGTATGACTTGTAATTAAGCTTAGAAAAATATCAGGAGCACTAAGATCGAATATTAGAGCACTTTCGATGCATCTTTGAAAATTGATTACATGCACTTGGTCGGTCGAGTTTCCCAGCCTGAAAACTAGACCGATCATCCTCGATCAATTTTCTGGAGATTGCATCGGTCGAGTTGTGTTTCCACAGAACTCGACAGATGGAGTAACTGACCAAATCGATATTCATTGGTCAGTCGAATTTCCTCAGGACAAACTCGACCGATGGTCTGAATATCAGCTTTGTCTTTTACTCTATCGGTCGAGTTACACTTATAGAAACTCGACCGATTGCACTGTACGGAAAAGTGCAAAAAAAGTGTTTCTAGCTGTTGTGGAGTTGCAAAAAGTGAAAATAGATCTGTTGCAAGCCAGAAAATGGCTAGTTTTCGTTCACAAGTGTTCCCAAAGGCTAAGAGGCATCCCCGGCTATAAATAAGACCCCTTGGGCTTCATTCCAAGGTTGAGCATTCATTGCAAACTCTATGTGAGGTTCCGATTCTATAGTTGTGTGCTTCCTACAACCTCCTCTCTCTCTCTAAGCTTAATCACTTGCTACATCCATTAGAGTGAGTAGGAAATCTATAAGAGAGCTAGTCCTACATGTATATCTTGTGAGGCTCTCACTTCCACCACCTCCTTTCTATCTTTTCAAGCATGAAGATGAATGTTCTCTCTCTTGTCCAAGAGAGGTGAAGAAGAACAAGGGAAGGCGTCCCTTGGTGAAGATCAAGGCTGAAGACTTGGAGCTAGAATGGGTAAACCCTTGAAGAAGGCAGAAGACTCAAGCTCAAGTGGGTAAGTCCTTGGTGGAAGCTTCTCCGAGTGAAGGTGAAGTCAAAGGCGGAAGATCCAACAAGAGTGGGTAATTACTGCAAGGCTAAAGACTTGTGCAAGAGTAGGTAAGTCCTTGGAGAAGGCCGAAGACTCTTGCAAAGTGGGTAAGTCCTTAGTAAGGTTGAAGACTCTTTGTATTGGATAGGTAAGTCCTTTGTTTGGTCATGTATTGTAAGTCTTATGAATTAATATAAGAATGCAATAGTTTGGAAGTCCTAGAGGTTGACCTCTCTAAGAAAGTGGACTGACACACTTCTAGTTTGAAGTGTGGAACCACTCTAAATAGCTTGTCTAATTGGTGCATGTTCATTCTCTCTCATCCTTGCTATGTATGTTTTAGTTGCACACAAATTACCTATTTAGCAGCCTTATCTTGTTATATATCTTGAAGGTTTAATAAGTTTTGTTTAAGTGCTTTTATCTCTATTCACCCCCCTCTAGAGCATCTAATCACCCATCTAGGATCCAACAATTGGTATCAGAGCGGGTCTTCTCCAAGCATACTTCCACAAGTAGGAGAATATGGGTGACTACCAAGGAGGGAGAATCAGCCTACCAATCTTTGATGGGAGCAATTTCCTCTATTGGAGAAGAAGGCTTCAATTCTACATCCAAGGATCAAGTCTTGAGATGTGGCAGATGGTGAACAACCCATACATGCAACCAAAGACAAAGATTGAAGAATGGGATGAAGCCGCCTTGATGAAAGCAACCTTGAATGCTAGAGCCATGCATATACTATATGTCTCCATGACCCCCACCGAGTTCAACCGAATTTCTTCTTGTGAGACGGCCTATGAGGTATGGAGAAAGCTTTGCATCACTTATGAAGGGACAGATCAAGTGAAGGAAAGCAAAGTCTACATGCTCAAAGGGCTGCTTGAGAACTTCAAGATGGGAAAGGAGGAGAGCATAGCCAACATGTACTCAAGGCTCAACACCATTGTGAATGGTCTTGCTATTCTAGGACATCCTATGTCTAGTAGAGAGATCAAATCAAAGATCCTTATAACTCTCCCCAAGAGATGGGAACACAAGGTGACTTCTATTGAAGAAGCAAGGTCTCTTAGGGATTTTCCTATTGAAAAGCTCATTGGAAAACTATAAGCACATGAAGCTACATTTGACAAGAGGGAGGAAGTAGAGAGACAAGAGAAGAAATAGCTAAAGAGAATGAAGAAGGCTGAAATGAAGGCTCAAATTGAAGCTATCATGGAACAATTCTCTCCATCCTCTCAAGCTAAAGAAGATACCATGTACTCCAAGGGTAAATCCTACAAAGGCAAGTCCTCCTCCATCCGGTGCTTCACATGTGGAAAGAAGGGTCACTACAAGGAAGATTGCCCACAAGGCAAAAAGACCCATCTTCACAAGAAGGAGAAATGGCACTCAAGCTCAAGTGGCTCCTCCAACTCAAGCTCAAGTGAAGATTCAAGTGAAGGATCAAGCTCAAGCTCTAGTGATGAAGGAGAATGCCATTTTGCTCTTATAGCATCAACAAGTGAAGACTCAAGTGAGGTAAATCTAAACTCTTTAGATAAAGAATCTTTGATTGCTATTATTAATGATATTTGTGTCTCTCTTAAGTCTTCTAAAAGGAAAAGAAAAAAGCTTGCTAAAATTGTTGATAATTTGCATGTAGAACTAGATGATCTTAAACATGCTAATTCTTGCTTGCTTGATGATAAAAATTCTTGTCTTAGCCAAGTAGACTCTCTTAAACTTGAAAATGATAGTTTGCCTGATAATATTAGATTTCTAGAAGCTCAACCTCTCATGCCTAGTTCTAATGAAGAACACACTTTGATTATTGATTCTCTCATGTATGATATTGATGTTTTTAAATCAGAAAACAAGGACAAAGATTTTGTTTTGCAAGAATTAGAAATAGAAAATGCCTCCTTGCTTGCTAAAATCAATGAGCATGAATCTTGTTCTACTTCTACTAATAGAGAGAATGATGTTGCTGCTCTTCATATTAATAGATATTCTTATTTAACTAAATCTCTTTGCTTAGAAAATGATATTTTGCATGCTAGAGATAATATCAATAATTTTTCTTCTACTATTGCTTCTCTTAAGCATGATAATGACAGTTTGAGATCTTCTTTGCAAAGATTCTTAGTTGATTAAAAGAATCTTAACGATATCCTACACCATACTACTAAAAAAATTGGTAGACATGGTTTAGGATATGATAGTAGTTAAGGGAACAACAAAGATAAAGGACCTCCAATATTCCATGGAGAATCCTCTAGTTCCAAGACTATGGGCACATGCAACTATTGCAATGATTTTGGTCATTATTCTACTTGTTGTCCTTTTAGGAAAGCACCCAAGAGCAATAGGATTTGAGTTGCTAAACTAACCCCCCCCCCCGGTACCCAAAAACATGATTGGGGACCATTTCATCTTTCTTCTTGTAGGTACATGCAAATGGATTGACTTGAGCTATTGAATTGCAAATTGACTTGTCAATCCACATGAAAGAAGAAAGGTGAGATGTGTAGAGGGTGACAACAAGTGGAAAAAGCAATGGTAAGCACAAAGGTAAAGGTTTTATTGCTTATAACCATTTCTAACTTGTTTTTGTCAAGTTAGTGTGCACTATACATATGGTTTTGAGTCAAAAGTGGTATTTTGTGATTCTCTTCACACTCTTGCTCAAAAACTATTTCTAATGCTTCTATAGTGCATTACTAACTTGCTTAGACATGTTTGGATATGGTTTGTATATTTAGCATGCCTTTAAATATGTTTTTATGAAATACATGTGGTTTTTGACAGTTGGTCTGTCGGTCGAGTTTTCCCTGCTTGAAACTCGACCGATCCGCACCTATGGGTGTTGCCAGCAACTGTCATCGGTCGAGTTGTCAATGCACATAACTCGACCGATAACAATGTGCATAGAATATACAATTGGCTTATTGAATGAGAATTTCCCTCTCAACTAGATTTTTCTCAACCAATAGCCTTATTCTTTGGCACTCTCATTTGGTACCTTTATATATGCATATTGCCATGCTTTAAATTGCATATCTTGCTTACAACTCTATCTCTCTAATTGCTCTAAATTGGTATATCTATCTGTTGCAATTACTTGATTTGAGTTGTTTTGCAGGTTTTGATGATGATCTCTTTGGATCTCTTGGTTGTGTCTTAAATTGCTTCTGTTGTGCTCTAACTTGCTACATCTATCTAGGTGTATATCTTGTTTTGATACAACCTTGAGATTCTTAGGGGTAGTCATCTTATGGTAAGGATGCATATCTAGTGAGTTATATCCTTTCATGCTTCTAAAATTGCATATCTCTTCATCTACTCATAGCTTGCTTTATCTTGTGTATCTTTTGGTATCTCTTGCTATGATCTAGATCCTACTAGTAGTCCTAACTTGTGATATCATCTACTAGTAGTTCATATACATGTAGTTCTAACCTTGCTTATAATTGGCATCTTTGCTCATCTATATGCTATGTTTGTATCTTGTCCCATACATGCTCAAGATTGTTCCTTGAATTGCATATCTACTATCTTGAGTTGCTTGCATAACATTGTGATGCAGGGTACATAGATCTACATTATATGTAGAAATTGGAGTATTTTTGGATTTTATGCAGATTTTGCTCCAGTTTCAGTTTTTGGTGCAAGACTAGTGTTTTTCATGCAGAAATGACCTTCTGAGCAAGACTCATCACTTTGCCATGAGCTCCGATGGTTTTTGGTCAAATTCCATCATCTTGAGGGTCAAAATTATGATTTATTGTTTTTCTGTAGCACTTTATCTTGCTTTTTGGGTTGTCCAAGTATATGCTTTAACTTGCTTTTCTTTCTATGCTTGGACAAGCCCCTATCTGTGCTCTTCTGCACTCCTTATATATATTTGTGTTATCTCTTTTCTCTTTAACAAGTGATGTTTCTTATTACTTCATAACCCCACTTTTGAAATGACAAAGGGGGAGAAAGGTATGTCTTCTTTTAAAAAGAGGAAGAAGGCATGTCTTACATGAAGAAGAGAAGTATGTTCATGTAAAGGGAGAAGGTAAATGGGAGACGACATATATGTGTAGAACATATATGAGTTCAAGACATAGTTTCTATAAATGTTATGAAAGCTAACCATGCAGGAGAAATAGCATCAATTGAGGGGGAGTATGAGAACTCCATGCACATCAATTGAGGGGGAGCATATGAACTCAATTCCATTGAAACCCCTAGGTTTCTCCAAAGGTATGATTTTACTTAATATCTTTCAATACATTTATGGAATGGTTTGTCATCTTCAAAAAGGGGGAGATTGTTGACTCAAGGTCAATTAGGTCAATGTTGACTCACGTCTAAATTTACTAAACCTGTGTTTTAATGATGACTAACCATTCCACATATTGGTGTCTAATGTTTCTACTTGAGTGATTTCAGATTAGGTATAGACACACTCCAATTGCCCTAACTTGTGCATATCAAATTGGAGAAAAGACAAGTCAAAGTCATGCAAGTGCACGTTTTTGTAATATGATGTATATCCATTAGAATCATGTTGTAAATCACTTGTAATGATTGTATGACTTGTAATTAAGCTTAGAAAAATATCAGGAGCACTTAGATCGAATATTAGAGAACTTTAGATGCATCTTTGAAAATTGATTACATGCACTTGGTCGGTCGAGTTTCCCAACCTGAAAACTCAACCGATCATCCTCGATTAATTTTCTGGAGATTGCATCGGTCGAGTTGTGTTTCCACAGAACTCGACCGATGGAGTAACTGACCAAATCGATTTTCATTGGTCAGTCGAGTTTCCTCAGGACAAACTCGACCGATGGTCTGAATATCGGCTTTGTCTTTTACTCTATCGGTCGAGTTACACTTATAGAAACACGACCGATTGCACTGTACAAAAAAGTGCAGAAAAGTGTTTCTAGCTATTTTGGAGTTGCAAAAAGTGAAAATAGATCTGTTGCAATCCACAAAACGGCTAGTTTTCATTCACAAGTGTTCCCAAAGGCTAAGAGGCATCCCCAGCTATAAATAGGACCCCTTGGGCTTCATTCCAAGGTTGAGCATTCATTGCAAACTCTATGTGATGTTCCTATTCTATAGTTGAGTGCTTCCTACAACATCCTCTCTCTCTCTAAGCTTAATCACTTTCTACATCCATTAGAGTGAGTAGGAAATCTGTAAGAGAGCTAGTCCTACATGTATATCTTGTGAGGCTCTCACTTCCACCACCTCCTTTCTATCTTTTCAAGCATGAAGATGAAGGTTCTCTCTCTTGTCCAAGAGAGGTGAAGAAGAACAAGGGAAGGCGTCCCTTGGTGAAGATCAAGGCTGAAGACTTGGAGCTAGAGTGGGTAAGCCCTTGAAGAAGGCAGAAGACTCAAGCTCAAGTGGGTAAGTCCTTGGTGGAAGCTTCTCCGAGTGAAGGTGAAGTCAAAGGTGGAAGATCCAAAAAGAGTCGGTAATTCCTGCAAGGCTGAAGACTTGTGCAAGAGTGGGTAAGTCCTTGGAGAAGGCCGAAGACTCTTGCAAAGTGGGTAAGTCCTTGGTAAGGTTGAAGACTCTTTGTATTGGACAGGTAAGTCCTTTGTTTGGTCATGTATTGTAAGTCTTATGAATGAATATAAGAATGCAATAGTTTGGAAGTCCTAGAGGTTGACCTCTCTAGGCAAGTGGACTGACACACTTCTAGTTTGAAGTGTGGAACCACTCTAAATAGCTTGTCTAATTGGTGCATGTTCATTCTCTCTCATCCTTGCTATGTATGTTTTAGTTGCACACAAATTACCTATTTAGAATCCTTATCTTGTCATATATCTTGAAGGTTTAATGAGTTTTGTTTAAGTGCTTTCCGCTCTATTCACCCCCCCCCCTCTAGAGCATCTAATCACCCATCTAGGATCCAACAATTGGTATCAGAGCGGGTCTTCTCCAAGCATACTTCCACAAGTAGGAGAAGATGGGTGACTACCAAGGAGGGAGAATCAGCCTACCAATATTTGATGGGAGCAATTTCCTCTATTGGAGAAGAAGGCTTCAATTCTACATCTAAGGATCAAGTCTTGAGATGTGGCAGATGGTGAACAACCCATACATGCAACCAAAGACAAATATTGAAGAATGGGATGAAGCCGCCTTGATGAAAGCAACCTTGAATGCTAGAGCCATGCATATCCTATATGCCTCCATGACCCCCACCGAGTTCAACCGGATTTCTTCTTGTGAGACGGCCTATGAGGTATGGAGAAAGCTTTGCATCACTTATGAAGGGACAGATCAAGTGAAGGAAAGCAAAGTCTACATGCTCAAAGGGCTGCTTGAGAACTTCAAGATGGGAAAGGAGGAGAGTATAGCCAACATGTACTCAAGGCTCAACACCATTGTGAATGGTCTTGCTATTCTAGGACATCCTATGTCTAGTGGAGAGATCAACTCAAAGATCCTTAGAACTCTCCCCAAGAGATGGGAACCCAAGGTGACTTCTATTGAAGAAGCAAGGTCTCTTATGGATATTCCTATTGAAAATCTCATTGGAAATCTACAAGCACATGAAGCTACACTTGACAAGAGGGAGGAAGTAGAAAAAAAAGAGAAGAAAGAGCTAAAGAGAATGAAGAAGGCTGAAATGAAGGCTCAAATTGAAGCTTTCATGGAACAAGTCTCTCCATCCTCTCAAGCTAAAGAAGATGCCATGTACTCCAAGGGTAAATCCTACAAAGGCAAGTCCTCCTCGATCCGGTGCTTCACATGTGGAAAGAAGGGTCACTACAAGGAAGATTGCCCACAAGGCAAAAAGACCCATCTTCACAAGAAGGAGAAATGGCACTCAAGCTCAAGTGGCTCCTCCAACTCAAGCTCAAGTGAAGATTCAAGTGAAGGATCAAGCTCAAGCTCTAGTGATGAAGGAGAATGCCATTTTGCTCTTATAGCATCAACAAGTGAAGACTCAAGTGAGTTAAATCTAAACTCTTTAGATAAAGAATCTTTGATTGCTATTATTCATGATATTTGTGTCTCTCTTAAGTCTTCTAAAAGGAAAAGGAAAAAGCTTGCTAAAATTGTTGATAATTTGCATGTTGAACTAGATGATCATAAACATGCTAATTCTTGCTTGCTTGATGATAAAAATGCTTGTCTTCGCCAAGTAGACTCTCTTAAACTTGAAAATGATAGTTTGCTTGATAAGATTAGATTTCTAGAAGCTCAACCTCTCATGCCTAGTTCTAATGAAGAACACACTTTGATTATTGATTCTCTCATGTATGATATTGATGTTCTTAAATCTGAAAACAAGCACAAAGATTTTGTTTTGCAAGAATTAGAAATAGAAAATGCCTCCTTGCTTGCTAAAATCAATGAGCATGAATCTTGTTCTACTTCTTCTAATAGAGAGAATGATGTTTCTGCTCTTCATATTAAAAGATATTCTTATTTAACTAAATCTCTTTGCTTAGAAAATGATATTTTGCATGCTCGAGATAATATCAATAATTTTTCTTCTACTATTGCTTCTCTTAAGCATGATAATGACAGTTTGAGATCTTCTTTGCAAAGATTCTTAGTTGATAAAAAGATTCTTAACGATATCCTACACCATACTACTAAACAATTTGGTAGACATGGTTTAGGATATGATAGTAGTCAAGGGAACAACAAAGATAAAGGACCTCTGATATTCCATGGAGAATCCTCTAGTTCCAAGACTATGGGCACATGCAACTATTGCAATGATTTTGGTCATTATTCTACTTGTTGTCCTTTTAGGAAACCACCCAAGAGCAATAGGATTTGGGTTGCTAAACTAACCCCCCCCCCCCCCCCCCCCGTACCCAAAAACATGATTGGGGACCATTTCATCTTTCTTCTTGTAGGTACATGCAAATGGATTGACTTGAGCTATTGAATTGAAAATTGACTTGTCAATCCACATGAAAGAAGAAAGGTGAGATGTGTAGAGGGTGACAACAAGTGGAAAAAGCAATGGTAAGCACAAAGGTAAAGGTTTTATTGCTTATAACCATTTCTAACTTGTTTTTGTCAAGTTTGTGTGCACTATACATATGGTTTTGAGTCAAAAGTGGTATTTTGTGATTCTATTCACACTCTTGCTCAAAAACTATTTCTAATGCTTCTATAGTGCATTACTAACTTGCTTAGACATGTTTGGATATGGTTTGTATATTTAGCATGCCTTTAAATATGTTTTTATGAAATATATGTGGTTTTTGACAGCTGGTCTGTCGGTCGAGTTTGCCCTGCTTGAAATTCGACCGATTCGCACCTATGGGTGTTGCCAACAACTGTCATCGGTCGAGTTGTCAATGCACATAACTCGACCGATAACACTGTGCACAGAATATACAGTTGGCTTATTGAATGAGAATTTCCCTCTCAACTAGATTTTTCTCAACCAATAGCCTTATTCTTTGGCACTCTCATTTGGTACCTTTATATATGCATATTGCCATGATTTAAATTGCATATCTTGCTTACAACTCTATCTCTCTAAGTGCTCTAAATTGGTATATCTATCTGTTGCAATTACTTGATTTGAGTTGTTTTGCAAGTTTTGATGATGATCTCTTTGGATCTCTTGGTTGTCTCTTAAATTTCTTTTGTTGTGCTCTAACTTGCTACATCTATCTAGGTGTATATCTTGTTTTGATACAACCTTGAGATTCTTAGGGGTAGTCATCTTATGGTAAGGATGCATATCTAGTGAGTTATATCCTTTCATGCTTCTAAAATTGCATATCTCTTCATCTACTCATAGCTTGCTTTATCTTGTGTATCTTTTGGTATCTCTTGCTTTGATCTAGATCCTACTAGTAGTCCTAACTTGTGATATCATCTACTAGTAGTTCATATACATGTAGTTCTAACCTTACTTATAATTGGCATCTTTGCTCATCTATATGCCATGTTTGTATCTTGTCCCATACATGCTCAAGATTGTTCCTTGAATTTCATATCTACTATCTTGAGTTGCTTGCATAACATTGTGATACAGGGTACATAGATCTACATTATATGTAGAAATTGGAGTATTTTTGGATTTTATGCAGATTTTGCTCCAGTTTCAGTTTTTGGTGCAAGACTAGTGTTTTTCATGCAGAAATGACCTTCTGAGCAAGACTCATTGCTTTTCCATGAGCTGCGATGGTTTTTGGTCAAATTCCATCATCTTGAGGGTCAAAATTGTGATTTATTGTTTTTCTACAGCACTTTATCTTGCTTTTTGGGTTGTTCAAGTATATGCTTTAACTTGCTTTTCTTTCTATGCTTGGACAAGCCCCTATCTGTACTCTTCTGCACTCCTTATATATATTTGTGTTATCTCTTTTCTCTTTAACAAGTGATGTTTCTTATTTCTTCATAACCCCACTTTTTGAAATGACAAAGGGGGAGAAAGGTATGTCTTCTTTTAAAAAGAGGAAGAAGGCATGTCTTACATGAAGAAGAGAAGTATGTTCATGTAAAGGGAGAAGGTAAATGGGAGAAGACATATATGTGTAGAACATATATGAGTAGAAGACATAGTTTCTATAAATGTTATGAAAGCTAACCATGCAGGAGAAATAGCATCAATTGAGGGGGAGTATGAGAACTCCATGCACATCAATTGAGGGGGAGCATATGAACTCAATTCCATTGAAACCCCTAGGTTTCTCCAAAGGTATGATTTTACTTAAAAGCTTTCAATACATTTATGGAATGGTTTGTCATCTTCAAAAAGGGGGAGATTGTTGACTCAAGGTCAATTAGGTCAATGTTGACTCACGTCTAAATTGACTAAACCCGTGTTTTGATGATGACTAACCATTTCAAATATTGGTGTCTAATGTTTCTACTTGAGTGATTTCAGATTAGGTATAGACACACTCCAATTTCCCTAACTTGCGCATATCAAATTGGAGAAAAGACAAGTCAAAGTCATGCAAGTGCACGTTTTTCTAATATGATGTATATCCATTAGAATGATGTTGTAAATCACTTGTAATGATTGTATGACTTGTAATTAAGCTTAGAAAAATATCAAGAGCACTTAGATCGAATATTAGAGCACTTTAGATGCATCTTTGAAAATTGATTACATGCACTTGGTCGGTCGAGTTTCCCAGCCTGAAAACTCGACCGATCATCCTCGATCAATTTTCTGGAGATTGCATCGGTCGAGTTGTGTTTCCACAGAACTCAACCGATGGAGTAACTGACGAAATCGATTTTCATTGGTCAGTCGAGTTTCCTCAGGACAAACTCGATCGATGGTCTGAATATCGGCTTTGTCTTTTACTCTATCGGTCGAGTTACACTTATAGAAACTTGACCGATTGCACTGTATAGAAAAGTGTAGAAAAGTGTTTCTAGCCGTTGTAGAGTTGCAACAAGTGAAAATAGATATGTTGCAAGCCACAAAATGGCTAGTTTTCGTTCACAAGTGTTCCCAAAGGCTAAGAGGCATCCCCAGCTATAAATAGGACCCCTTGGGCTTCATTCCAAGGTTGAGCATTCATTGCAAACTCTATGTGAGGTTCCTATTCTATAGTTGAGTGCTTCCTACAGCCTCCTCTCTCTCTCTAAGCTTAATCACTTGCTACATCCATTAGAGTGAGTAGGAAATCTGTAAGAGAGCTAGTCCTACATGTATATCTTGTGAGGCTCTCACTTCCACCACCTCCTTTCTATCTTTTCAAGCATGAAGATGAAGGTTCTCTCTCTTGTCCAAGAGAGGTGAAGAAGAACAAGGGAAGGCATCCCTTGGTGAAGATCAAGGCTGAAGACTTGGAGCTAGAGTGGGTAAGCCCTTGAAGAAAGCAGAAGACTCAAGCTCAAGTGGGTAAGTCCTTGGTGGAAGCTTCTCCGAGTGAAGGTGAAGTCAAAGGCAGAATATCCAAGAAAAGTGGGTATTTCCTGCAAGGTTGAAGACTTGTGCAAGAGTGGGTAAGTCCTTGGAGAAGGCCGAAGACTCTTGCAAAGTGGGTAAGTCCTTGGTAAGGTTGAAGACTCTTTGTATTGGATAGGTAAGTCCTTTGTTTGGTCATGTATTGTAAGTCTTATGAATGAATATAAGAATGCAATAGTTTGGAAGTCCTAGAGGTTGACCTCTCTAGGCAAGTGGACTGACACACTTCTAGTTTGAAGTGTGGAACCACTCTAAATAGCTTGTCTAATTGGTGCATGTTCATTCTCTCTCATCCTTGCTATGTATGTTTTAGTTGCACACAAATTACCTATTTAGCAACTTTATCTTGTCATATATCTTGAAGGTTTAATGAGTTTTGTTTAAGTTCTTTCAGCTCTGTTCACCCCCCTCTAGAGCATCTAATCACCCATCTAGGATCCAACATATATTTCATACTTTTAACATCTCTTTAAATTTACTATTTAGTATCTTAGATTTTCTCTAGGTGTTTCTTTTACATCTCTTCTACATGAAAAGAGAAATTTCAAAACATATAAGAGAATATTATTCTGAATATAGGTTCCCATCCTTTTTATCTCTTCCTTATTGTAAGGACCCTGACCTTCATTTTGGGCTTACCCTGTTTGTTTTGCCTAAACCTTGTGCTTAGTTGCTTGCTAATCACCTTTAGTGGTGATTAGGGTTTTCTTGTGTTTTGTTGAGAGTTGGAGGTGCTACTTGCAAAATAACCTAAGTTAGGGTTGAAGAGCAAGTTTGCCACCTTGAGAGATGTCTTTCTCTCTCTTTGCTTCCTCTAGGGTTGAGAGGAAGGTTTGGGTTCGTGCCTTGAGTTGCCTTGGGCTTGGTTGAGATCTTTTGGGCCTTGTTTTCCCTTGTTTGGGCCTTGCCTTGCTTGGTTGTGCCTTGCATCGGGCAAGTATGCCTTGTGTCGGCCATGGGGTGTCGCCCATGGATGTGTCGGCCAAGGTGGTGGTGGTGTGTTAGCCTTTGACCTTGTTTGACCTCCTTGCCTTGGTTGTGTCACCCTAGCTTAGACATGTGGCCGAACCTTGGTTGAGTGGTGGCATGGCATGTGCATGAGGTTTGAAAGGTGGTAAAATGTGTGGACAAGTGTCCCTTAGTAAGGTGACACCTTGCCATGGTTTAACCTTGACCCTATATATGCCTTGCCATTCTCTTCCTTGGGAACCGTTTAGCTCTTTTGTTGCTTTTCCCTCCTTGTGTGCATGACACACCTTCCTTGGAGAGCTTGGTGGCTGATCATTTCCCCTTGGTGGAGATCTCTTCTTCTTCCTCTAGCTTGGTGGTCGAACCCTAGGTGGGTCTTGTTCTTTGGTAAGCATCTTCCCTCTCTCCTTAGCATCTTCGTATCCATCTTGCCTACCCTTCGGACATAGTGGTTATGGTTCTTGTTCCTTTTTCTTGAGGTGGATGAAAGAGGTGTGCTTGGAGCTAGGAGCTAGAAGCTTGGAGATTTGGGGCTTGAAGAGTTTGCTTAAGGTAGGTTACATAACTTCTAACCCTAGCTATACTACCTTCTTTATGTTGCATAATTCCTATATGTTAATGATCGCCATTGCATGTTATGTTTCTTGCTCTAGTACATGTTGTTGATCTTATGGATATAGTGTGCATGATGTTGTGATGGTTTATATACCTTTGGATCTAGTTGTCCGAACCATAGTTTAGGGTTTCCTTTGGTGGCAACACCCCTTTCTCTCCTTGGTCTAGAGAAGTGAGTTTGAGCTCTAGTAATGTGGGAAATACCCCTCTCTCGTTTAAGTTGAGAGGTGAGTCTACATTCTAGTTGCTTTGGCAACACCCTCCTCTCACCATGGATTTGAGAAGTGAGCTTTTGGAGAGATGATGACCTATGTTGAGGTTGGTCCTTATGGTTTCCTGATTTGTGATAGAGGTTGTGCAAAACCCCTCTCTCTTGATTTTTGAGAGGTGAGCTGATCCTCTTGATCAATTAGGGTTTGGTGCCCTTGTGCTTGAGGTTGAAGATGACCTTGTTGGGTTGTGCCTTACACGATATGACCTTGGAAGAGTGCTGCCCGATAGCCTTGTCTTGGGTTGTACCATTGTTCGATATGCCTAGTTGATCTTGGATGATACCCTTTGTGGAGTGGGAGCTTGGGTGATGCATTTTGATGTGTGAGCTACACGACACACCTTGTTGTGAGGTTGCGTACCTCCTTGTCTTGGATGTGCTTTGGCTGATATGAGGTGTTGAGTATTATGGAGTAGTACCTGATATGATGGTTGTACAAAGAACCCTAGATGATTCCTTGGTGGTGGCCAATATAAGATGCTTGACCTAGTTGGACGATAGGCCTTTTGTGGTGCCTAGGTTTTGTTTGTTATAGGTGGGTGACATCCTAGCCTCTTCCTTGGATGATATGAGTAAGATGGGTGACCTTGTGTCGAGCATGAGGTGTGTTTGCCCGACATACCCTAAGTGAGTTGGCCGATATGGTGCCTTAGTGGTTACCATGCCTTGTATGATAGGGCGTCTTGGCCGCCATGATCCTGGTCGACATGTCTCTTGTTGAGAGGGTTGGCCGATAGAACTCTAAACCTAACCCTAGTTCGTGTGCACAATAGGCTTTTGTTGACAGCTCCTGCTGGTGATGCACGATTCATCCTTGGATCTGGTTGCCCGACACCATGTGAGCTGGTTGCACGATAGGTTGAAGTGTGGTTGGTCGTTTTGATGGCACAAGTGCTTTAGGGTTTGGAACCCTAGCAGATACATCCTTTGGTGAGGGTTGGCACTTCTCGCCATACCTATAGTGAGGGTTGCAGGAGCTTTGGTGAGGGTTCTGATAACCCTGAATGTTTATAGTTGATAGTTCTTTGTTTATAATGATAATACAAGTGATATGATGTAATCACATTGAATCCTGTATATATGATAATGGGTTAAGATGATAGGTTGTGAACCAAGAAGTTTGATAGCATATGATGTTTCTTTACATGATAATGTGACACATGTATATGGTCACAAGTATAAGGCATAATATAAGCTCATGATTGATAATAATACTATGAATGATAAAGCTTATGTGTGATATAATCATAGATGTTGCTCTATACTTGATAGTATAATAATCATGTTAATCCATGATTGCTTAAGTTATCTCTTTGAATGAGTATACTAACCATGCAGGTATACTATGTGGATTCATAGCCTGGTAAGAGGTATGAGAAATATGTGCTTTGACTAGCACAATGAGATGATAATCCTTGTTAATGAGACAACAAGTTGATAGGTCTGAGGACCTGATATAAGGCTGAGTGCCTAGTAGAGGTGTTATCCTCTGATGATGAGATAAGGGATGCGTTCCCAGAATGTTGATGCATGATTATGATGCCTTGAGAGGTAGTGGTTGATATTTTGAGGGATTGAGATCCCAGGATAGTATGATGATGGCATTGATGATATAATTCTAAAAGGCTATGTTATACTTTGGTTGTCTCAATAATTGGCTTAAAATATACTAATTAATTATAGATGAACATATCATGTAGTTTTCCCTGGACATAGATCCATCATCATCAGTATTGGGTGATCGTGAAATAGGTTTATCCTGCAGGATTACCTAGAGCGCATATTGTTGAATATGTGAGGTTTCCCCTAGCCTAAAATAGGAGGATTTGAGTGCAGCTGTGGTTGCAGACTCTGGATATATGGAGCATGGTGAACATACCCATGGCTCAGAATATGTGATAATGAGCATGATGCGTTCATGGCTCAAATGTATATATGGGTAGCTTGCGGAGCTGGCCTAGAGGTTGAGGCCCTATAAGCATAAGATTGTAGTCTTGCTTGATGATTTGTGTACTGACTACGAGAAGGTGAGGTCATGGAGTCAGGATCTCCTTAGAACTTGTATGGCACCGTATTGGGCTTCGCAGCCAATGGTTGGATTTGAGCAGGGAAGTCTCACTTCCTCAGGGCATAATAAAACATAATCCAGCCAAATAGTATATCTTTCTTAGAGAAAAATACAGAACATTGATTGAGGCCTCGCTTATATACCCGATCTAGTTGTACTATGCAGTTGTGTGTATGAACTTTATACCTTGTGATAAGTTCTCATAAAGCTTATCTTGTCAATCATGTTCCATAAAGAAATACTTGGTTATATGCCTCCCGGATATCTTGGTCAGATTGACTGTAATAATAGCCTTGCTCTGTATGCTACTTTTGTTATATGCTTTATCAGTTATCTATTGTTATCTACTATAACCTTCTGAGGTTTTACAGTTTCGGTAGGGAGTTATGTTTCTCGCTGGGACTGTGTGTCTCACCCCGCTGGTTTACACCCTTTTTAGGTGATTTCTCTAGATGTGGTGGTGGTCGTGAGGTTGTGTCCGAGTAGAAAGAACATCAGTAGAAGGCAAGAGATGGACATGCTGCAGTTTTGGTGGTTTTTTAGTAGCGTAATAGAGTTATCCATGTACTCTCAGGTCGTCAGAGGTGTTTGACGACGTTTCACGATGATTAGCTTTTGTAATTTTTGTATATCCTATTGTTGGCTGTATGTGTCTTGTTATGTATGTATAAACTGGTGATGAACCCTGGTGCTGACAGTACAGCTGGTTCCTAAGAGCTATGGACATATATCAAAGCTTGTAATATTCTTATAACATGTTTCTCTGTAGGATCTAGTTGCAAAAGTTCTCTCATGTATGCTTTCCGCAATCGGTTTTAATTAACCCGTGTTTTCGGTAATATGTGGTTCCGCATGTTTTCATGTGTCATCTCGTTGTCTGTGTGATGGCGGGTTGTCAGAGTTGGTTTGGTATCAGAGCTCTAGGTTCACTGAGTCTACAGGGATCTAGGACTAGGTTTGCGTAGTTCTTATGAGTTTTCTATATTTTCTTACAATAACCTTCTAGTCTCAGCAGAAGATAAAGCTTAAAGATGTCTGGAAACCATGAAGAACATGCTTCTGAGAGCAACGATGCTGCATCAGTTGATGGAGCTAGATGGCAGGCACATGAAGATCAGGTACATGAGGTCCCCCAACTTGACCTAGCCATTCTTAAAAATCCTGCCTACCAACAACTTATGGGGAAGTTGATGGCTACGATGAATCACATGGTGGAAAGAGTGCCAGTTCCTCTGCCAAGAGCACAGGCTCCCCATGGTGAAGCATCGGGTATTGGGAATACCGTTGAGAAACTTCACTGAGTCAGAGCTTCCGATTATGCTGGAACGGCTGATCTGGGAGATGCAGATCTGTGGCTGACAGGTCTCGAGAAGGCCTTCCAGATCCTCGACATCCCCGAAGCAGATAAAGTCAAGCACGCTTTCTACCTTTTAAAAGGTAAAGTTGGGCACTGGTGGGCCATTGAGGAGGAGAAGCGACCCGGTGAGGAGATCAGTTTGGAGGTTTTCTGACGAGAGTTCATCAGCAAATACTTTCCAAAGACGTATCTGGATGAGAAGATCAACCAGTTTAAGCGTCTATGCCAAGGATCGATGAGCATCACCAAGTACGAAGCCAAGTTCATGGACTTGTTGAGGTTTTGTCCTCACATGGCGGCGACAGATGATGAGTGGATCAGGCAGTTTGAGAAAGGTTTGAGTGCTGAGTTGTCGACACCTACTACTACTTTAGAGAATCGGGAGCGGTTTTCCAGGTTCGTAGAGTCCGTCTGCAGGATTGAACGATCTGTTAGGGAGAAAAGGGAGTCCATGACCAGGAAAAGGCCTGCTCAATCCCAGGGACCGAGATCGGGTGGCTTCAAGAAGCCAAGGTTTTCAGCATCTTCAACGATATAGAGTTCTCGTGCACCATCTCAATGGCCTCTGAGTAAGGGAAGAGGTTATGTTTCTTCACCGTCAAAGGTGCATAGTACAACTTATGTGGCAGTGACAGGGCCATCTAGGCTGCAGACAGAAGGCAAGTCATGTTATCACTATGGACAGACTGGACATTTGAGGTCAAATTGTCCAAAGAGAGATGTTGAAGTGACACAGCAGCCGAGGTAGAATCCACAAGGGTCAGATAGACAGCAGCCTAGTGGTAGCAGAGGGCGAGGACATAGACAAGTGTCGTAAGCTGGATTGTCTGCTCAAGGTCAGATTGTCGTAAGCTCGATTCTATGCTATGAGTCAGCCAGAGGCGATAGTCAATCCGCGAGTGGTGACATGTCAGATGGAGTTATTTCATTCCGATTCGTCTTCTTCTTGCTTTATATATGTTCTGGTTGACCCGGGTGCTACACACTCTTTTATCGCACATAGTCTGCTTGTTAGTTGTCCTTTACCTATTAGTTATAAGAAAGATAGCCTGTTGTTAGAAACCCCTCTCGACGGTTCCTCGATGCTTCGAGAGGAGTGTTCATCTTGTGCCCTATCTTTCTCAAGACACGGTATACAAGGGGATCCTATACCACTTGATATTCATGGATTCGATGTGATCCTTGGGATGGATACCTTAGAGAAGTATAAGGTTATGTTGTACTATGGTTCCAAGAAGGTAGTGTTTGATGACGGGGGAGAGAAGTGGATCTTCCAAGGAGATAGGAATATTCTTCCGACCTGAAATGTCTAGTGTCAGCGTTGGTGGCAGAAAAGTTGTTTCGCTAAGGTTGTAAGGAATTCTTAGCTCACGTTGTGGATACCAAGGCGAAGGGTCCTAGCCTTGAGGAGGTAACGCTTGTCTGAGAGTTTGCGGATGTGTTTCCTGATGAGTTCCCTGGTGTTCCCCCACCTCGAGAGATTGATATTGAGATCAATTTTGTGCCAGGAACACATCCAGTTGCACGGACACCATATAGGATGGCTCCAACAGAGATGGTAGAGTTGAAGAAGTAGTTACAGGAGTTGTTGGAGAAAGGTTTCATCCGACTGAGCACGTTACCTTAGGGTGCTTCAGTGTTGTTCGTTAAGAAGAAGGATGGGTCAATGCAGTTATTTATAGATTACCGACAGTTGAACAAAGTCACGATTAAGAATAAGTACCCGTTGCCGAGGATAGATGATCTATTCAACCAGTTGCGTGGCACTATAGTGTTCCCAATGATCGATCTACGGTCTGGATATCACTAGTTGAGGATTAAGGTGGATGACATACCTAAGTCAGCGTTTAGGACGAGGTATGGTCACTTTGAGTTTGTGCTTATGTCGTTTGGGCTAACCAATGCACCTACTACTTTCATGGATCTAATGAATAGGGTATTCCATCCGTTTCTAGATCAGTTTGTTGTAGTTTTCATAGATGACATCTTGATCTACAGTTAGGATAGTCAAGAGCATGAACGACATCTTCGACAAGCGTTGACTCTTCTTCGCCAACATACGTTGTATGCCAAGTTCAGCAAATGTGAGTTCTGGTTGAAGGAAGTGACTTTCTTGGGTCACGTGATATCTGCAGAAGGAGTCAGAGTGGACCCTAAGAAGGTGGAGTCAGTTGTAGATTGGGAGCAACCAAAGACGCCAACCGAAGTTCGTAGTTTTCTGGGTTGGGCAGGATACTATCGGAGGTTTATCAAGGAGTTCAGTGCGATCGCGTTGTCGATGACAAAGTTGACCAGGAAGGATGTATCTTTTGATTAGGATGATCGTTGTCAGTAAGCGTTCTAAAGTCTGAAGGAGAAGCTGACTAGTGCTCCAGTGTTGGTACTGCCAGAGCCTGGGAAGGGCTATGTTGTTTTCTATGATGCTTCCAAGAAAGGCTTAGGTTGCGTGCTGATGCAGGAGGATCATGTGGTTTCTTTTGCTTTGTGACAGCTTAAGAAACATGAGGAGAACTATCTGACACATGATTTAGAGTTGGCAGTGGTGGTCCATGCATTAAAGATTTGGAGACACTATCTTTATGAGGAAGTGTGTCAGATCTTTACTGATCATAAGAACTTGAAGTACATCTTTTTGCAGAATGAGTTGAACATGTGACAACATCGTTGGATGGAGCTAATAAATGATTATGATTGCACCATTGAGTATCATCCTGGTAAGGAAAACATGGTAGCTGATGCGCTTAGCGGAAAGTGTTCTTATCTCTCCACGAAGAAGGCACAGTTGAATTCCTTAGTATTCCATAGGCGAGATATGTTTGTCTCCTTATGGCAGATGAATGTGGAGTTGGAAGTTTCCTTGTTGGTAGGACTGTTGGCACAAATGCAAATTAAGCCTACACTGAGATAGCAGATCAAAGATGCACAATAGGTGGATGATATAGTGCAGTTGATCAGGTCAGAGTTCGGCAATGAAAAGCGTGATGGGTTCCATGAGTCTGAGGATGGACTAGTTTGCTGTCATGGTAGGATGGTGGTCCCCGATGTTGATAATATAAGGAAGCTAGTGCTCGAGGAAGCACACAAATCAATGTATGCTATGCATCCGGGAGTCACCAAGATGTAGCATAATCTGAAAGACCTGTATTGGTGGTCTGGCTTCAAGAAGGATGTAGCCGAGTTTGTGGCTAAGTGTGCAGTATGTCAACAAGTTAAAGCTGAACATCAGAAGCTGGTAGGTACGTTGCAACCCATCTCGATACCACAGTGGAAATGGGATCACATAACCATGGATTTCGTGGTTGGTCTACCAAAGACAGCTAGGAATCATGATTCCATTTGGGTAATAGTGGATAGACTGACAAAATCTGCTCACTTCATACCGGTAAAGACGACATATACAGTAGAGAAGCTTGCTCAGGTGTATGTAGATGAGATAGTGTGTTTTCACGGTGTACCAGCAACAATAGTCTCCGACAGAGGCCCCAGTTCATGAGTCGTTTCTGGGAACAGTTGCACAAAGCGTTGGGAATGTAGTTGAGGTTTAGCACTACCTTCCATCAACAGACAGATGGACAGTCGGAAAGGACTATTTAAACTTAGGAGGATCTTCTCCGAGCTTGTGTTTTGCAGTTCCTAGGTAGTTGGGACGTGCATCTCAGTCTGATAGAATTCACTTACAATAATAGTTACCAGTGGAGCATTGACATCGATCCTTATGAGGCTCTATATGGAAGGAAATGCATATCTCCTTTATGCTGGTATGAGTCTGGTGAGTATCAGCTTTTGGGTCCTGAGTTAGTACAGTAGACAACAGAAAAGATTAGAGTGATACAACAACAATTTAAGGTGGTACATGACAGACAAAAGTCTTATGCGGACAATCTCCGACGACCTTTCGAGTTCCAAGTGGGAGACAAAGTGTATCTCAAGGTCTCACCTTGGAAAGGCGGGCTAAGGTTTGGCTGGAAAGGCAAGCTGGCACCCAGGTATATGGGGCCATACCCAGTAATAGCATGTGTTGGCAAGGTAGATTACAAGTTAGAGCTGCCGCCAGAGTTGCACATGTTACATTCAGTGTTTCATGTCAGTATGCTGAAGAAAAGTCATCCAGACACAGGAACAGTGATACAGCTGGTTGAGGTTGATCTTGATGAAGACGTGACCTATGAGGAAGATCTAGTGGCAATCCTTGATAGAAGAGTAAAGAATATGAAGAGGAAAGACCTGGTTCTTGTGAAAGTTCTTTGGCATCATCGTGGCGTTGAGGAAGCCACATGGGAGCTTGAGGAAGAGATGAGGAGGAAGTATCCCTTGCTTTTCTCTTTGGATTTCAGGGATGAAATCCCTTTGTAGAGTTTTATGGCTTGTAAGGACCCTGACCTTCATTTTGGGCTTACCCTATTTGTTTTGCCTAAACCTTGTGCTTAGTTGCTTGCTAATCACCTTTAGTGGTGATTAGGGTTTGCTTGTGTTTTGTTGAGATTTGGAGGTGCTACTTGTAAAATAACCTAAGTTAGGGTTGAAGAGCAAGTCTTCCACCTTGAGAGATGTCTTTCTCTCTCTTTGCTTCCTCTAGTGTTGAGAGGAAGGTTTGGGTTCGTGCCTTGAGTTGCCTTGGGCTTGGTTGAACACTTTTGGGCCTTGTTTTCCCTTGTTTGGGCCTTTCCTTGTTTGGTTGAGCCCTGTATCAGGAAAGGATGCCTTGTGTCGGCCATGGGGTGTCGCCCATGGATGTGTCGGCCAAGGTGGTGGTTGTGTGTCAGCCTTTGACCTTGTTTAACCTCCTTGCCTTGGTTGTGTCACCCTAGCTTGGACATGTGGCCGAACCTTGGTTGAGTGGTGGCATGGCATGTACATGATGTTTGCAAGGTGGTAAAATGTGTGGACAAGTGTCCCTTGGTAAGGTGACACCTTGCCTTGGTTTAACCTTAACCCTCATCTATATATGCCTTGCCTTTCTCTTCCTTGGTAGCCCTTTAGCTCTTTTGTTGCTTTTCCCTCCTTGTGTGCACGACACACCTTCCTTGGAGAGCTTGGTAGCCGATCCTTTCCCCTTGGTGGAGATCTCTTCTTCTTCCTCTAGCTTGGTGGCTAAACCCTAGGTGGGTCTTGTTCTTTGGTAAGCATCTTCCCTCTCTCCTTAGCATCTTCTTCTCCATCTTACATACCCTTCAGACATAGTGGTTATGGTTCTTGTTCCTTCAGTTGAGGTGGCCGAAAGTGGTGTGCTTGGAGCTAGGAGCTAGAAGCTTGGAGCTTTGGGGCTTGAAGAGTTTGCTTAAGGCGGGTTACATAACTTCTAACCCTAGCTATACTACGTTCTTTATGTTTCATAATTCCTATATGTTGATGATCGACCATTGCATGTTATGTTTCTTGCTCTAGTACATGTTGTTGATCTTATGGATATAGTGAGCATGATGTTATGATGGTTTATATACCTTTGGATCTAGTTGGACGAACCGTAGTTTAGGGTTTCCTTTGGTGGAAACACCCCTTTCTCTCCTTTGTCTAGAGAAGTGAGTTTGAGCTCTAGTAATGTGGGCAATACCCCTCTCTTGTTTAAGTTGAGAGGTGAGTCTACATTCTAGTTGCTTGGGAAACACCCTCCTCTCACCATGGATTTGAGAAGTGAGCTTTTGGAGAGATGATGACCTATGTTGAGGTTGGTCCTTGTGGTTGCCTGATGTGTGATAGAGGTTGTGCAAAACCGATCTCTCTTCATTGTTGAGAGGTGAGTCGATCCTCTTGATCAATTAGGGTTTGGTACCCTTGTGCTTGAGGTTGAAGATGACCTTGTTTGGTTGTGCCTTGCACGATATGACCTTGGAAGAGTGTTGTCTGATAGCCTTGTCTTGGGTTGTACCTTTGACTGATATGCCTAGTTGAGCTTGGTCGATACCCTTTGTGGAGTGGGAACATGGGCGATGCACTTTGATGTGTGCTCTACACGACACACCTTGTTGTGAGGTTGCCTACCTCCTTGTCTTGGATGTGCTTTGGCTGATATGAGGTGTTGAGCATTATGGAGTAGTACTCGGTATGATGGTTGTACAAAGAACCCTAGATGATGCCTTGGTGGTGGCCGATATAAGATTCTTGACCTAGTTGGACGATAGACCTTTTGTGGTGCCTAGGTCTTGTTTGTTATAGGTGGGCAACATCCTAGCCTATTCCTCGGATGATATGAGTAAGATGGGTGACCTTGTGTCGAGCATGAGGTGTGTTTGCCCGACATACCCTAAGTGAGTTGGCTGATATGGTGCCTTAGTGGTTACCATGCCTTGGACGATAGGGATTCATGGGCCCCATGATCCTGGTCGACATGTCTCTTGTTGAGAGGGTTGGCCGATAGAACTCGAACCCTAACCCTAGTTCGTGTGCACAATAGGGTTTTGGTTGACAGCCCCTGCTAGTGATGAACAATTCATCCTTGGATCTGGTTGCCCGACACCATGTGAGCTGGTTGCACGATAGGTTGAAGCATGGTTGGTCGTTTTGATGGCACAAGTGCTTTAGGGTTTGGAACCCTATCTGATACATCCTTTGGTGAGGGTTGGCACTACTCGCCATACCTATAGTGAGGGTTTCAGGAGATTTCGTTAGGGTTCTGTTAACCCAGAATGTTTATAGTTGATAGTTCTCTGTTTATAATGATAATACAAGTGATATGATGTAATCACCTTCAATCATGTATATCTGATAATGGGTTAAGATGATAGGTTGTGAATTAGGAAGTTTGATAGCATATGATGTTGCTTCACATGATAATGTGACACATGTATATGGTCACAAGTATAAGGCATAATATATGCTCATGATTGATAATAATACTATGAATGATAAAGCTTATGTGTGATATAATCATAGATGTTGCTCTATACTTGATAGTATAATAATCCTATTAATCCATGATGGCTTAAGTTATCTCTTTGAATGAGTATACTAACCATGCAGGTATACTATGTGGATTCATAGCCTGGTAAGAGCTATGAGAAATATGTGCTTTGACTAGCACAATGAGATGATAATCCTTGCTAATGAGACAACAAGTTGATAGGTCTAAGGACCTGATATAAGGCTGAGTGCCTAGTAGAGGTTCTATCCTATGATGGTGAGATAAGTGATGCGTTCCCAGAATGTTGATGCATGATTATGATGCCTTGAGATGCAGTGCTTGATATTATGAGGGATTGAGATCCCAGGACACCATGATGATGGCATTGATGATGTAATTCTATAAGGCTATGTTATACTTTGGTTGCCTCAATAATTGTCTTAAAATATACTAATTAATTATAGATGAACATATCTTGTAGTTTGCCCTGGCCATAGATCCATCATCGTCAGTATTTCGTGATGAAGAAAGAGGTTTATCCTGCGGGATTACCTGGAGCACATATTGTTGAATATGCGAGGTTTCCCCTAGCCTAAAATAGGAGGATTTGAGTGCAGGTGTTGTTGCAGACTCTAGATATATGGAGCATGGTGAACATACCCATGGCTCAGAATATGTGATGATGATCATGATGCGTTCATGGCTCAGATGTATATATGGGTATCTTGTGGAGCTGAACTAGAGGCTGAGGCCCTATAAGCATAAGACTACAGTCTTGCTTGATGATTTGTGTACTGACCACGAGAAGGTGAGGTCATGGAGTCCGGATCTCCTTAGACCTTGTATGGGACCAGATTGGGCTTCACAGCCAATGGTTGTATTTGAGCAGGGAAGGCTCACTTCCTCAGGGCATAATAAAACGTAATCCAGCCAAATAGTATATCTTGCTTAGAGAAAAATACAGAACATTGATTGAGGCCTCGCTTATATAGCCAATCTAGTTGTACTATGCAGTTGTGTGTATGATCCTTATACCTTGTGATAAGTTCTCATAAAGCTTATCTTGTCTATCATGTTCCATAAAGAAATACTTGGTTATATGCCTCCCAGATATCTTGGTAAGATTGACGGTAATAATATCCTTGCTCCGTATGCTGCTCTTGTTATATGCTTTATCGGTTATCCTTTGTTATCCGCTTTAACCTTCTGAGGTTTTATAGTTTCGGTGGGGAGTTATGTTTCTCACTGGGACTGTGTGTCTCACCCCGCCGGTTTACACCCTTTTTGGGTGATCGCTCTAGACGTGGTGGTGGTCGTATGTGGCCCGTTATTTTTTGACGACGTTTCACGATGATTAACTGTTGTAATTTTTGTATATCCTGCTGCTGGCCGTATGTGGCCCGTTATGTATGTATAAACATGTGATGAACCCTGGTGCTGACAATACAGTTGGTTCCTATGAGCTGTGGACATATATCAAAGCTTGTAATATTCGTATAACATGTTTCTCTGCAGGATCTGGATGCAAAAGTTCTCTCATGTATGCTTTCAAAAATTGATTTTAATTAACCTGTGTTTTCAGTAATATGTGGTTCCACACATTTTCACGTGTCATCTCACTATCTGTGTGATGGCGGGGTGTCACCCTTATGTCCTCATAGGACTAATTAAAGGAAACTCAACAATAACTACCTTTCTTATAATCAGTAGGAAGAGAGAGGAAAAAGGAAAGATAATTCTAAATGAAAAGTTTCATCTGACATGTTACCTTTACTGGTTATCTAGTGTCTCATCTGACCCAATACATGGAGTCAGTTGTCATTTGCTATTGCCTTTGTCCTCTACTACCAGAGGTAGATGGACCAAACTATGACACTTGTCTTCATCCTCATCCTTCTACTTCACCAACCTGGGGTCCTTGTGGGTTTTGCAGATTATGCCTTGACTGTTGGGTCACCACATTATTTCTTCTTGGACACTGCTGCCTAAAATGTCCTATCTGTCCACATTTATGGCAAGTTCGGCCCCCACTTGATGACCACTGCATTGGTATACTATATTGTGGTTGAACCGGTGTTACCGAAAACATTGGTTGTTTAGTACCACCAATCCACTATTCCTGTGACTGTGTAGACCTCCTTTTGAGGTTTACCTCATGTTTCTTTGTCATAGACCTTTCTATCCTCTAAATTGACTCCACAAATGTGGAAAATCTCTCTCTACTTTCTAACGCAGCTGCCGAGATAGACACCTCAACATTCAGTCCTTTCTCAAAACGTCGAATCTGCTCCTGCTCAGTATTAGACATTTGAGGACAAAACCGTAAAAGTTTCATAAACCTAGCCTCATATTCATTTATTGACATGGTTCCCTGCCGAACCTTCTAAAACAGTGAGATCTTTTCGTCTAAGTATGTTCTTGGAAAATACTTATTGACAAATTCTTGACAAAATTCCTCCCAACCAACCTCTTCATCATTCCTTTTTACTTCTTCTATGGCCCACCAATGGCCAACACTACCCTTCGAAAGGTATACAACATGTTTGACTTTGTAAACATCTAGAATACTAAGGATCTTAAAAGCCTTTTCTAACTCATTGAGCCATAGATCAGCATCTGTTGGGTCAGTTGTCCCAACATATTCTATAGCTCCTACACGACGTAGTCATTCAAAAGTCTTACCAGACCCATGTCCCTCATTGAGAGTTGGTGCCCTAGGTGTTGGTGCGGGCATCCGGTCTTCCATATGCCTCATTGTGGTCATGAATACCCTAAATAGAGCATGAATGGTTGGGTTTTCTATCATAGCCTCATCAAAATGGGGATTCTCAGGCACTGATTCCTCTCTTGTCTGATCCCTTGCACCTCCTACTGGTCCAACAACATTGATTTTAGTGACGTGATCCTCATGTTCTCCAGACATCTTTAAGCTATCTCCCTTCTTCTGCATAAGCAGACGTCACTATAAGATATATTGGAGGACATTAGAACACACTCAACACCTTAGCCCTATGTCTCTGTAGACGCAGCAAACCTTAAGCTCTGATACCACTAGTTGTGGTATACCATTCGAACAAAATGTCATTAACTAAGTGGAAGCGATCATTAGCAGTGGATTACTGAAAATCACTAAAAATTAAAACCTTTTCAAAGAGATCCAATTCCAAGAAACTCTTAACAACAAGAACCATAGTATTACATGTACATTCTGGTCCACAAGTACATACCATATACCATCTCTTCTCGAGGATTACATACATCAGTTGCTCTGTTAAGTCTACACATGAGCAACACACAACCTCGAGGTATTCAAGCCAAGATCTCAGATCGATTATGAAAACACTAAGTACTAACTCCAAGGACTTGAGAGTACAGAGACGACACATAGGACTGTTATCTACAAGACACGACAGTCAGTATCTCCACCTGAGATGTTACTGTTGTCCTTGATGCTGATGTCCTTCCCTTATAGTATGGTTCTTACCTCCTCGTCCTCGTCCACCTAAAAACGTTGGATCCCATGGGGGTGAGACAATTGAAATTGTCCCAGCGAGAGATATAACTCTCCGCCAGAAACATTATTATTGTAGTTTAATAGAATAAAACTGATAAGAGGATAAGCAGTTTAGAACATTCTCCTATCTTGAAGCATTGCAGCTATCTATGATAGAGCGGTAATTCATCTATTCACTTTATAAGGAATATGAAGAACATGTATATCATTTATCCATCTTACTATATCAACATCTCAAGCTTATCCTGAGATACTCATTATCATTGTATGTCATCTGTGAATAATTCTCGTTTCTATCTGTTGACATTAGCCAATCTGTCAGCCAGATATTGAATTGTACCAGTCATGTGAGTATACATCATCATATTCTGTCCAGACATTGGACTATGCCAATTCTATGCAAACATTCCATGCATTGGACTATGCCAATCCTGTGCAACCATTGCAGGCATTGGATTCTACCAATCTTGTGCAACCATTCCAGGCATTGGGTTATTACCAATCATGTGCAATTATTCCAGGTATTGGGTTATGACCAATCCTGTGACATTATTCTCGGTATTGGGTTATTACCAATCCTGTGCAATTATTCCAGGTATTGGGTTATGATCAATCTTGTGCAATTATTCCAGGTATTGGGTTATGACCAATCCTGTGACATTATTCCATATATTGGGTTATTACCAATCCTGTGCAATTATTCCAGGTATTAATTATGACCAATCATGTGACATTATTCTAGGTATTGGGTTATTACCAATCCTGGGCAATTATTCCAGGTATTGGGTTATGACCAATCATGTGCAGTTATTCCAGGTATTGGGTTATGACCAATCCTGTGACATTATTCCAGGTATTGGACTGTGCCAATCCTGTGCATCTCATCATTGAATACCAAATCACCTTTACTAGGTATTACACCTTTACCAAGCCATCATACTTATTCACATCCTTTATGTAATTCAAGTATTCCTCTTATCTACTTTAAGCTTATTCAAAACACTTTAGCACTTATTTGGTTATAAGCATAAAGCATGTATGATTAAGATTTCATTATTATTATTGTATCCATTTATTATAATTATTATGTTACTAAGTTTCCCTTTTCTAGTTTATTTGAACATTATCATTTCTTACATGACACTTTTATAAACATCTTGTCACCTCTCACTAGGAAACAACTAACCACATGGCTCACAAGGCCCATTAAACATCTTGCCACCTCTCACTAGGCAATGACTTATTCACATGGGTCACAGGGCCATTAAACATCTTGTCACCTCTCACTAGGCAACAACTTATTCACATGGCTCACAGGGCCATTAAACATATTGTCACCTCTCACTAAGCAATGACTTATTCACATGGCTCACAGGGCCATTAAACATCTTGTCACCTCTCACTAGGCAACAACTATTAGGGTTAGGGTTTCCCCTTTATAGCCGAATAGGGTTTCAAGTTCATATTATCAATCCAAACCCCAATTCATTTCTCCACACATCTAGGAGCATACATTAATGCATAAGTATTCAATCATACTTATTTATTCTCATAATTTAATATTAAATGAATTATCAACACAAGATATGAGTTTCTCTCTTATCTTTACTAGAATATGATTACACCATACTTTATTGACTTGGCTTAACCTTTTTCTTAAAGTATGTTAGCCTACACTTATCAAAGTGCATTACATCTCAATGTCAAAATTGACATGACACATTTCATGTGTTATTCATCCAAGTATATTCGATTTAGGTTACATCAAGGTGTATCAACTTTGAGGTACTGGATGTGATATCTATCATGTCTTGATGTATCACTTCCCTCATCACTTTTAACTTACTTAAGTTCATCAACTTATATTGTATTGGGATATTTCCCATCTTAATACTTTATGCACCTTCTCATCACATTATCATGTAATGTATTGGTCATAAGTCACTCATTTGATTTATTCAACCATTATCAATAATGTGGACTCATCTCGGGTTAAGGCATTATTGATATAAGGTTATCCATTATCAACCATTTTAGGTGTTTCACTTACCAATATATTATTCACTATTCCATTATTAGGAATAGGGTTTCCCCTCTTTATCAACTAGGATTTTACATCACATCACCCTATGTTGGGGTTTCACATGACATCACCCTATATTAAGATTTCACATGGCATCACCCTTGATTAGGGTTTCATACATCATTATCTTGAATTAAGGTTCCTCATAACTTTTACCTAAATTAGGGTTTCATGTATCATTACTCAAAATTAGGGTTTCATGAAGCACCCTCTTAAATTAGGGTTTTTCATTATATTACCCTGAATTGGGATTTCTCATATCATTACCCTAGATTAGGGTTACACTATTACCCTAGATTAGGGTTTCACCCAGCATTGCCCTAAATTTGGGTTAGGGCTCATCAACCATCTCGATTAAGGGTTTCATGATCTCTTTATCAAGGATCATACCCTAAATACATATTTTATTCATGTTGAAAGTGTTGAGGCTTAACCACTACATGATTATTATACATACATGAATTCCTCTCTCTCTCATCCTCTCTAGGATGTTGATTACTTCAAGCTTGATTAGATTAGGTCAACACTTCATTCAAGTACATACAATTAGGGTTAGCATAGTGTATTGAGATATTAATTCCATAAGCATAAAAGGTTAACCCCTCTTAAGGGTACTAATCACCCTAGTACCTCAAAGGTACAACCATTGTAATTATCTTTAATATACATCATCAACAATCATGGGGTTAACTGTACTTACATGGTTTGAATCAATTAGACCTTCAAATGGTCTTGAGATACTAGACCCTAAAATGGTCTTGAAGTACTTTGACCTTCAAACGGTCTTGAGATTATTAACCTCCAAACGGTCTTGAGGTTATTGACCTTCAAACGGTCTTGACCTCAACACCCCTTAAACGGTTTGAAGATCGTTAGACCCTAAACAGTCTTGGTTCAAAATCTCTAATGATTTGAGATCGTTTGAATTAAATATTAATTAACTCCAAACGGTTTGAGACCATTTAGTCCTCAAATAGTTTAAGACTGAATGGTCCTCAAATGGTCTAAGACTGTTTGGTCAATTCAGCTTGAAACTATTTAACCCTAAATTTGGGTTTCTACAATCAATTGATTTAGGGTTTGCTTTATTCAATCATTCATCAATTGGACCATTAAAAATACATCAAATTATAACCCTTGGATCTCAAACCATACATCACAACCCTTGACCTCCAAATAGTCTTGAGACCGTTTGTCCTCAAATGGTCTTGAGACTGTTTGAGCCATTCAACTTAGAAATCGGCTCAAATAATTTTGGGTTTCAACCATTCAATCCAATTAGGTTTTGTAATCAATGGATAACCCATTCTTGAATCCATTATAATTAAATCAATTTGAACCATTGGATCTTCATCATCCACATTATCAATAGACCCCAAATGGTTTTGATTTCGTTTGACCTCAAACGGTCTTGAGACCGTTTGCCCTGAAACGGTCTTGAGACTGTTTGATCACCAAACGGTCTTGAGACCATTTGGTCGTCAAAGGTGCAAAATGTTTGCTCATGATATTCATTGAGGTGTGTAATAAGATGACATCATAATCTTCAAGCTTCAAACCTACGAAATTTGATGTGATCTTTGTGGTGATTTCAACAATTAATCATAAATAAATTCGGGAAAGAAAAAGGAATCAACATATGATGAAGAAATGAAATCAATACCGATGTTTAAGGGTTCAAGTTATATAACCCACCTTCAAAGTTGAATCCAATCTTCAATCTTCACGTCTTTAATGGTGAATGAAGCTTCCTCAACTGTCCAAGGTCCGTTCTCAACTCTTTAGATGTAAAGGATGGTCAAGGTTGAACATTGAATGGAGAAAAGAAGAAAATAAGCATTGAATTTCGATTTCCACCATGAAATCAAGGTTGAAGATGATTAAGGAGCTCACCTACAGGTTGGGGCACGTCCTCATGTTTCTATTAAGCTCCCTTGTGTTCGTCCAAATCAAGGAAAGAAAGAGGAGCCGAAAAAGCCTTTCAAGTGGGTGAAAAATGGAATGTATATAAAGGAATTTCAAGAGAGAGAAAGTGTTATAAAAATATTTCAACTCCCTAAATTGGTGCCACTTATCCCCCTCACTTCATTGAATACGAAGTCATCATCCTCCCCTTCGAAATACTCTTCTTTATCCATGAATTAAAAGAAAACAAATTAAGCACCTTAATCAATATAATAATAATATCCCAAAAGTTAGTGGATATTACGTTTTCTTTAACTAATGTGAGTGGGATCTCCACTCACTTTAGATATTTCGGTGCCATTGAAAGGCACAAGGACGTTCATTCTTATATAAATTCAACCATCACATTTTTGGTTGAAGGGAACTTCCATTAATATATTTATTTTTGCATTAAATTGAATTAGGGTTTCAATTATGCATAAATCTTGATTATTTTAATATCAAGATTCTCTCTCCTCCAAGAGATTCAAATGAGATGACCCTATGATTTTCTTGTCTCTAATTGATACCAAGAAACATTATGAACTCTCTATAAGTGGTATGTTGCATATTGAACCCTAGGTTTTGGGTAAATTGCACATTACACCAAAACTAGGTTTTAATGCAGAAACATTGCTTAATAAGCTCTTTCTTGGTGCTCAGGCTACCACAAGCCATACCTCTGCATCATTTTCATTCTTATGATGCTTCAACACACCTGAGGATCATTTTATCATGTAATATTTTCCAGTTAACCCCTCAACTTGGATAATTTGCACTTTGGTCCAAAATAAGTAAAACATTGTTTCAACATTATTCAAATAGGACCAAAATTGAAACATAAGTTCCTCTTGAGCCTTAATTACTTTTCAAAAGATAAAGACAAGAATATAAATGAATTACTTAAGAAAAACTTCTAGAGTTAAAGCATAACCCATGTCAGGGATATTACATGAGATATGGCTCAGTCGGGGCTGAACGAACATTTTGAAAGTTTCCCAAACTTGTTTTGATTGCACAATACTTGTGGTTCAAGAAATTAATAGTCAACATTAATTGGAATTGAATTTCCAATTTTGTTTACAATTTGGAAACCATCAGACGACCATTTTGTAGAATGAGACGACTGTGTTGTGTGACCGAAAGACCATTTCTTGTCTGTAGGTTACAAAAATTCATGATCTTCCAGTCCCTTCCACTCCCACACAAGTCCCGAATAGACTGGGAACCCTGGCCCTAACCATACTATAAATAGAGGGGTACTGAGGGCTTCCCAGTGCACAACAACACATCAATTGAGAATTAATTTCTTTAGCAATTGTTTTCCTCTCTGGTTGTGGTAGCCACGAGTGCGCAAGCAAGTCTTACCTGACAAGGGAGGGATAGCGACATGAGAGAACAATTGAGATTCATTGTTGTAGGAGAGCATGTTGGGGACTAGTACGTCAATGGGAGGCACAACTCCATGTTGTCTATTCTACTTGAATGACATGAGTTTTTGTTGGTCCATGTGGACTAATGTAGAGGCACATTTCCTTTGTCTACTACTCAGTGAGGAAACTAAGCCTCCAGTTCATGGTGTGGCCACAATAGCACTACAGAAGCCATTCTATTCGTCATTTGTGGTGAAGACCTGAAGATGCATAACCACTATCCAAGAGCAACTAGTAGACTGTTGCATTGAAGTGAGTTGTTGTCGTTGGACTTGCTCTAGGATACGATATAACTTTTAAACCATCCATCCTATTTCATAGTAGTTGATGCGATCTTGCTGTTATGGGAATATAGATAGATAAAATTTTTGTTTCCCCTGCTATACTCTATGCTCATATTTCCCAATTGTAATTTTAAAAGAAGATACACTGTATTCAAGACTCTATTCTTTGAAATGAAACACTAATGGGTTATCATGATATAGAAATGAGTAAATATCTCTATATTCATCTTTAATAGTTTGTTATCTCTCTTATTGTTACTACTTCTACATATATACTCCTTGTGTGAAATATTTGTTCCATTCTATGGAGGGACTCCCATGTCCACTTACCCTTGTCTTTATAGCCATTATGAGTGTGGAATTAGGGTAATGATTAGTTCCATGAAGAATAGTATCATAGCCGAACACATACACCTCTACATATGTTTAAGCCATAACACATATTAAGAACCCATGGAGGACTAAAATCCTTTCCTTAGAGCTTAGATAGTCTTCTAACATCTCATCTCATGTTTAAGAATCATCTATGCCTCCCAAGTAGATGATTAGTTCGTCTTCTTATCCCCTAATGCGATTCTTCCTTATTGACTACTAATCACATGACGTCTCGATTATGGGTTGTTTATGCACGGGAAAAGTAAAATACATTTGAAATCATGAAAGTTGATTAAAACGATTATGGCATGATCTGATCTTAAATTGAAGACCCTATTTTATGCAAGAAAATACTTTTGAAAGTGATGTACTCATGCAATCTCACTATTACCAAGTTGGATATAAGTGCTTTCCATGTTTGAGGTAAATTTTTGATATGGTGAAATAAGCTAGAACTCATGTTTTAAACCTTACGTTTGATGAGGTCCCTATTGATTAAATCTATGTTTCCCTATTATTCTTCAAACCTCAAACATAATTAAGCAAACAATTTCCCCTATTTGATATCTATAATGATCATGCCACAAATTGACCAAGTCTTTGGAACCCTAGATCATGACGTGAACATTTGTTACCAGAGGAAAATCCACTACCAACTATTATTTTCCTCTTTGTAGACTCAATTTGAATGATATGATGGACTTAGATATAATCATGCACTATTCTTCTCAAACACTCGAGTTCTCAATTTGAATTCCTGATTTCCGAAATCTACCTTTACCTTGTTCTTGAAGGGAAGGGAATGAAATTGTGACCTAGATCTTACAAAATATTGAAATATGTCTACCCTATTCATGATCTTGATGTTTGACTCGTGATCTTGTGAAATACAATTTGATAGTTGATACTCACCATATTTGGATAGATTGATGACTCCTTATTAATATGAACTAATGTTCTAGATTAGGTGGTAGTTGACCTATGACTCCCCTAACCTAGGTCACATCTCTATTATGATCATCTCTAAATTTTCATCTCATTGATTCATTTAGAGTTTGGAAAGGTAACCCATTTCATACTATTATGATTTCTTGACTGAAGTCTATAATAGGTCAAGTCCATGACGATATTGATACTCAATATGAATCACAATTTGATGATGATCCTAGAATATGGTGACATTGATTATAGTAGGTGGTTAGGTTCCTAGAAAGACATAGGCCTAGATCATTCATCAACCTCAAATACCATGAAAATGAACCCAATATTGATGCAACAAAATATTGAATAATGCTTGAAATATTTCTCAATTGTTGCCTGATTGTTGCATATGGTTGAATGATCACCCCTAATGTCTAAATAGCAATCTAAAATCTAGCTTTAAAATTTTTGGATATATGACTTTAATGTCCAAACTTCACTGTCAGTATTAGATATTGACATCTTGACTCATGATTATTGATCTTAATATTGATTCAACTCTTATGATCACCCTATTTGGGTCATGAGATCACCCTTGATATATGATTAATGACTTTCGTGTTCCAAAACCTTGAAAATGTGAAATTATGATTATGTTAACTCACTCGATTATTACTTAGGGCTACTCTCCATGTGGACTCGACCGGAACCTTCCATTGATTTTGAGCACAAAATCATGATGTTGAAATTGGACACGTGTCTCAAATTGTTGAAATATGAAATCTCAATCGTGGATATATACCCCACATAGGCCAATGTAGAAGCTAGAAGCCTAAACATTGGGGTAGAAAGTCATGTTGTACTCTTGAACTCAAGATCTCTATTTGTTGACCTAAAATGTGATCTCTCCAATGATTTTGATCATGACGATAATCTCTCTAAATTTGTGATTTATGTAATGATCTCCCCAATTTGATGATCAATGTGACTTCACCTTGATCGTGATGCTCGATAGCTTGATTTTAAAAGGTATAGTTATTGAGGAATATTGAGTATATTATTATTTGGAATATGACAAATCAATCTCGATTGATGAATTGATTTATTTTGGGGGAAAAAATTCATTTAAGGTGGGGATGATGTGATAACCTAGAACTTCATCCCTTTTATATAATTTCCAATTTTGACCTGACTCTTGTCCTCACCTCCAATTCAATTTTTCAATGAGTTTTGATGAACTATTAGTCCATCTAGTATACATGTATCACTAAGATGCTGCTCAATTTGATTAAAATCTTGTTTTCCTTCATGTAACACATCATCATCTTTCCCTTGATTTTGATCACATCCTTCTATAAATATATAATCTTTTCTTGTGTTCATGTTGTATAGGACAATCTCACATTTCTGAAGGACCTAATTTTTCTCAATTCTGAGCTAGGATCAGAGAAATGTCCCCCTTAGACTATTCCTTGGTTTATCTTTGTTTTAGCTCATATGAGTCAATTTTTACCCAAATTGGGCCCAATAGTGGGCATGACCCAATTTGCCCTTGCCCTTCACCCATCTCGCTTGGGTGATCTAGACCATAAACTATGGGCCAATCAAGTGTCTCTTTTTCTTGCTCCACAAATAATGATTGGTGGATCTTTAAACTATAGTTTTTCCCCCTGATCCAACAGTCAAGAGGCCTTCCCTAACCTCCATACTCCCTCCTAGCACCAATGGAAGAGGCACCTACTCCATTTTTGGCTCCTCCAATCATCCTCATTCTAGCTTCCTTTCTTCAAATTGAACCCTTCTTTCAACTCCTCTTTTTGGCCACTTTGTTTCCCCTCTTTTCTCTCTTGCTACCAAGAACCCTAGCCCCACCTCTAAAATGTGTGACACCTCCCTACACACAACAACTCTGTCCCCTTGCTACAACTTCTCTTCTCATGACTGAAGGAATCTAACCTCAATCCTAGCTTTGTCGAGCCCTTACCAACACACTCGGCTACCTCTCGAGCCCTCACCACCCTCCTTTTCTCTTTCCCCCTTTCTTGCTGGTGAGGGCTCTACTACAGTCATGATGCCCTTGCTCAATAAAGGTGATGATTGGTAGACCATCTGATCGGGCACTTACGACCCAAATTGTGTGGCCCACGGGTGCCTTCCCCTACCTCTTTATCTATGTCTCTCCCTCTCTCTCACCCACTCACCTCATGCCATGTGTGCCTCAACAGCGACGCGAGCTCCTTCCAGGAAACTCATGCATGCCATGAGTCTCACGTTAGCCCCACTTGCATTAAGAGATGCAACTGTGGACTGAAGACTAGCTAGTACATGACACTGCATCCCATCCACACGTGACCTCCCGCACCTGCTCGCCACTACTCAGAGTACCGACACTAAGAGAGGAGCCAACTTCCCATAATTTTCACCCCAAACGATGACCCTATCTCACCCAGTGCAAAGAGAGAAGCCTCCCCGGCCGGACCAGCCCATTATAGGTTCACAACCCTTTTATTGTCCAAAAGGTATTTCTCACCCAAAAATCATCTTAAAACCCTAATCTCGGTCCTATATCTTAATGATTGAATATTTTACATCTCCTAACCAAATACCCTAATGTAATATACCATTCTGATCAAAAGATCGTCACCTTTCTATTGAAGTTGTTAAATTTTACTAGTTTTGCATGTTTCAATCTTATTTTAAGTAAACATTATGCCTTTGTAATGTTTTAATTAGTAATCAAAATCAACCATGTACTTTATATATTATTGATGATCCCTAGCTGCTCTAATCCTCTAAATCAGTAATTTTAGTTCACTTTCACTATGGTTGATGTTTTGAACCTTCTAAATGCCCCCTAATGACCATCTTGACCTCCTATGGCTATACTTGCTCTACAAATGGCTCATTTATGTGCATATATGATCAAGTTTAAGAGTTTGTCTTAGATTGTCATCATCTAATATTTTAATCTTGAAATCAGTAAACTCTTGTAACTTTTTGAACCAAGGGATCTATTTTGATCATTTTTATCTTGAGTGATGGCTTCATGTTGTACCACATGCTACATGTTGTGACTTTTATGTACTTTAGTAACTATATCTTCAATCTTGTGCAAGTATTGATCAATAATGATTGGAAATCTATTTATGACTTCAAATCAATAATCTTTGTATTTTATGTGACTTAGACCACCATGATTTTATACTTTCCATGATTTCCTCTTTAAGTCTCAAAAGACCTACTTTATAAATGAATTGATCTAGTATGATTAATTATGATCCTGCACACTTAAACCATGATAAATCTCATGTTTTCCCTACATCTAAATCAGACTTATCTCTATTTTGTATCACTCATCATGTCAATGATTCACCTAGACCTAGGGTTTAATCATGATAGTTGAACTATGTCAAATAATACATGCATGTTTGGGAATCTGGAGACTACATTGGATCTAATTGAAACATAGGTCTAAGGGAACATCCAAATGAATCATATGATGTATAGATTATCAAAATCATATTGATTCAAGAACCCATGTTATATATTTTGAGTCTTAGGTCCCCTTGGCATGGACCATCTCTATAGATCTTATCATAACTTGCTCACTACTCATAAGGTATGCTTAATCTCTTGACCATACTATGATACTGTCTTGTTTATATGTATGCTCGTATGAATGCTTGGCTAGATAAATACTTGTCAGAGCTACTATTCCCTTTGAATACTAGTTTCATGTTTATTATAGTATGTTGATAAACCTTAAACATAATTTAGAGAAATCCATTATATATCTTGGTGCACCTGCGTGAAGTTTTGGGGTAAGGACACCATGTTGGGTGCCTTACTTGAGATATTAAGACAAGGAAACCAATACCATACAAGGGTTAGATCTTGGCGATGGGCTTGAGGGCTGAATAGGGTTATCTTTGTTAGAACCCTTATAGACTCTTCAAATGGGAAGTTAGTCAAAAGTCCTACGGTTGATGTAATTGATAAATGAACCTAAAACATGCTTTGTATAAAACAATATCGCTATTTGTTCTCACCTTGTTTCTACTTCTTGCTTATTATGTTGTTTCTAGCCAAGCAACTTCGATATTACTCTTAAATTGTGACTACATGTTTTTCATAGTGTACTAAGTGCACTCACATTGATATATTTTGTTTATCAAATTTGTAGTTTCCAAATGAAGATCTGCTGCACTCTAGACTCTAAGTTGGGAAATGAAACCCCAATGGGAAATCTTGGTATAGAAATGGGTAAATATCTTTATATCCATATATAATAGCTTGTTATCTCTTGTTGTTACTGCTATTACATATATACTGCTTGTGTGAAATATTTGTTCCATTCTATTGACGGACGCCCAAGTCCACTTGCCTTTAGTTTTGTAGCCATTAGCAAAGTGGAATTAGGGTAACAAATATTTCTGTGATAGCAATCATATATCACTCTGTATGTGGTTAAACATCATTTGTCCCCATGAACCTCCGCTTGGTTACAACTAGAAATCAACCAACATATCTCACCATCAACCCTCTCACTGGTCATTAATGACCACATACATTCATTATTACCTTCTCACATCATCAACAACCTTGATGTACTTAATCTATAATACCAAATGACTATCACATATTGTCCATGACCAAGTTTAAATTTCTATTGGGGCATCTTGGGTCAACACTGGTTCAAGACATAAACCATTGAGTATAAATTTTTACTTTAAGATTATATCTCTCTTGATAAACATCCTCACACCTTCATGAATTTCTTTAACCTTGTAACTGATCGATCTTATCTTTAGAGTTTAACTCTAGGAAATTGAATTGCTTTGGTGGTGAGTAATAGAAGATTTGTAATGAACGACCTGTGCTCACCATCGACCCATGTCAACATATACACTATCAAAAGAACAGATAACCATAACATCAATAAAATCTAGAATACTTTTGTTATCCTATGTTAGTCCACATACTCATACAACATTTAAGCCTTCAAACTTCATATCAATGCTCATTCAGGAGAATTGAGATCTTATATGAAGTATAACTCATTTCCTGATAAGAAACACTATAAATGTATAGGTGATTCCTTTATACAATATTTTATTAGTAGTTGTCATATTTTTACTCGTCACATAATTTATTTAAGGGGCATTTCTTAATGATGACTCCCAACTTTAAACTTAAAAAGGGTTATGGTAACACCCCATTTTTATAAAAAAGCCATAATACTAATTGGAAGCATAAATCCCATTGGGATGTCAAAAAAATGATTATCATTGTATAAAAATAGAGTTCAGATATAAACCTACATAGGATATCATACAAAATGCTCATAGTCAAGTCCTCAACATAACTCATACATGAACAAAAATAAACATGTTGACCCTTAAACACCATAGAGTTCTCATAAACATGAAAAGAAATCTAAACTAAGTATAGAAGCCACCCAACCATGTCTTTTATTCTAAAGATTCTTGATTTACTCCTCGCATGTCAAGTGGCTTTATCCTCAATGCTTGCTCCTTACCTATAGGTATCATGCCCCCAACTATGCATCAAACAAATTGGTAAGTGGAATTGAACATATTTTATCTTTAAGAAAGAATGTAAATTGAAAATAAAATTTAAACATTAAACATTGAAAAAGGGACACAATTGCTTTTAAATTATTTATTTTCACTTGACTACATAAGAATCCTTGGGTTTTGCACTGAAGTACCTCTTCTGCACTGAAGTGCCTGTTGGGTTGCACCAAAGTGTCTATTCTCTTATGCACCAAAGTGCTTCTTAGTTTTTCTCTGAGGAGCCTCTTAGTGAGTATCATATATAAATTATCTTTTAACATTGTCATTCTTTTAAAACTCTTAACTTCGTTCTTAATTCTTAATTTTGACTTTATTCAAAATTTTCACCAAGATGATATAATAATATCGAGAGTAATCTTGACATTTGATTTCATATAAATTTAGTAACTATTATCAATTGAATAGTAAATAATAAATACATAACATTCATTGTAGATACATATATGCAATCAATCAATTACTTATGTTCAAAGTGCATGGACCACTTAATTTTATCTAGTTTCTCTTCTTAGATTGATGAAACTCTACTCACTTCTTGAGGTCAATTGATATCCTAGTTACCCAATTTAACAAATTAACCATCATTAATGATAATATTCATTTTGGTTTCTAGGGTTTTATGGTTCTTTAACTATTCGTCAAAACTCACAGTTAAAATAGGCTTTGAAATTACTTTAGTATTATTTCTTGTTCCATTATCTTTCCATTGACTATTTATTTGCATTTTTTGACATCATATGAATTTTCTGTGAATACATGAAGTTTTGACCAATCAAAAACATGAGAAATCCATGTGTAAAGAGTTATCCACATAATTCACAATGGACCAGGATCCACTCTGAGGTGGCTCAATTAGGAATAGCCCACCTAGTACGAAGGGAAAACTAGTCACCACTTGTGTTAAACAGGAAGGGAGTGTTGAAAACTAAAAATTACCCATAATGAAATAATACATAAATCTTCATCACTAGGGAAAAATTGGAAAACAATGTATGTGATTCTTCTTCCTCAAGATGAAGAATGCATCAAAGTGGGTCTGGATTTCATGAACCTAGAAAATGATCTATTTCTCTCCATGGAAATCCAAGGTACATGACACGTACAAGACTTCTTGTCGGGTCTAGCAAGCCCAAGATTCAGCTGTTGTGAGGTAAGGAACTCCAAGTATATTAAACCATGTCAAGATAACACAAGAAGGTTAAGGCAAGAATCCATAAGAGTGCAACTCGCAATGGAAACTAACTATGCGCCATTTATCGATGCAAACATAGGCTTATGGTGAAGAAAACATGTGATGGTAGTAAGAGATATGGGTATTTCAGGCTATGCCATTGAATCTGTATACATGTTCAAGATGGGGGAAACATAAGTTATTGAAGAAGAGATAGAATTGGACCTGGGGAAACCTTCCTGGGATTGCGAGGAGGTTGTACTACCTTGCAGGTTGCAACGAAGTCAGACTTTCCTTAGCAAAAAATAGGTCCATCTACAACAAGGTAGTCTCATGGGGAATATAGATGACAGTCAACCCAGGGCAAAGCAATGAACCTAATGAATTCTTGGATGATCCCAGACTGTTTGAGGGGGTTTGCATATATAGGCCATGGTGGATAGATGCTATAATCCCAACCAGAGTGGGAACTAAGGGAGAGATAAGGGAGTCTTGTCGATCGGGAAATCTAGGGCACAAGAGTTAGTCAAGCGAGGATTTCAAAGCTTCATAAGAAATCACTCTTGCAAAAAACCTACCATATCCTGATGAGGGAAATCATTGAGAGATATCGGAGGGCCAGAATAAGCAAGATATTATAATTTCTATCTAACCTAAGAGTCAGGCAAAGGAGGAAGCCTCCGTGCTTTGTGGAAGACTCAGGGTCCGAAAGTCTGACTCAGGCTCTGACAAGGGTGCATGACAAATGAATTAATTCATGTAGTTAGCTGGACCAAAGTCTAGATAGACTTAGATTATATATTTTAGGATTATGTATTAGAATTAGGTTAATTCCTTCCTAGTTCAATTTTATTATCTAGATAGGTTCAAATCCTCTCAAATTTTATGTATTACTTGGGACACAAGGAATCCAAAAATAGAGTTAGTTTCCTAATTTGACCAACTTAGCTTACTATATTTCTCTTTTTAGGATAAACGTTTGAGTAATCATATAAGATTACTTAAAATGAATTTGGGGACAATAATTTTGGGAAAATATGAGCATTATCTAAACCAACTTATGTAAATATTATGAGGCCATAAAAGAACATTGGTTGGTTTAATTTCATTTAAAACCCTAAATGTCAATTATTGGATAGTTAGGAAGAAGTTGGTGATATTAAGTTTCAAATGAACTGATTAAATAAAAAAGTTATCTATATTAGTTGAAGTAACATTAATGAGAAACACCATTACATTAGTCTATGTATTAAACATAAATTTTGAAATAATAAAAAAGATAAGGTTTCAGATTAGGGTCATTTTATAATATTCAAAATTTTCGAGTGTTACAATTCTACCCACCATATAAAAATTTGATCCTCAAAATTTTTAAGGTACCAACCAACTTAAGGTTTTCCTTAACTTGAAAGGTTCAATATATTTGGATTATCATGAAATTTTTATAATTTTACTTGTGCATTCACAAGATGAGACTACCACAACTATAACCATAAAGAGATTCCATAACTTCAGCCATACCTTACTCATTCTTATCATCCTCATCATTATCCACCATGGAGAAAATTATGGTACGTATCTTCTCTCTAGGTGCTTGATTGAAATTGGGTTCTTTCTTTTGAAACATAGGGAAGTTGGGTCACATGTGGTCTGTTTCACCACATCCATAACACACTCTTTTTCCAAACGCGCATTCTCCTAGATAATACTTGGAGGACTTGGCACACTGTGACTTCACAGGTTGATTTGCAACAACCTTAGATGGATCCTTACTCTTCTTGTCATTATGGTGGTTATGGTTGTGGGAGTGGTTGTCCTTCTTCCATGCTCTTCCTGGGTGGTCTTCTAATTCTAGGGAAGCATCTAAGGAAGCTTGGAGGGTGCGGTGTCATCGTCCATACAAAGCAAAATCAAGGTCTTCCTTGAGACCCCTAATGGACTTCTTTGTCTTGCATTGTTCATCATAATAGTATCCATACTTCTACAAGATTCTTAACTTCATGGTATATTGTGTGACTGTCATGTCACCATGTTGTCTAAGGTTTTGAAACTCCTCTTCATTCTTCTCAACCATAGCCTCAAATATGTAGTGCCCTTTAAAGGGTTCTATGATTTTCTCCCATATGAGTGGAGGAGCATCTACTTAAAGGGATCCTAAAAGGATCTCCCACAAAGTCCTAGCATCACCTTTGAGCATGTGAGTCCCTAAAAGAACCCTGGACTGGTTAGGGCAATCTAGGTCACAAAAATAATGTTCCATGTTCTGCAACCATCTTTTAGCTTTTCCCACCACATCCAACTCTCCCTCTCTAGAAAATGAATTAGTGTTGATCTTCAAGAAGTAACCTAGGGAGAGATCGAGGTTGACCCTAGGGTTGCCCAACGGGTCCTCTCCTCTCTCGATGATAGTGGCAAGGGCCTTGACCAAGATGTCAAAAGGCACCACAGGAGTTTCTCGATGTGCATACTTTTGACGGTTTCCTATGTTGAGAGAGTCATTGTCTTCCCTGACCATGGGTATCTCACCTTTCTTATTAGGTGCCATCTACGAAAGAGGACATAAACTAGATGATATTTTGAGAAAAGCCTAGAGGCCAATTATATTTTTAGCTCTGTACCATTATTGTAACACTTTAATTTTATAAAACATGCACAATACTAAGAGGAACCATAAATCTCATTGGGATGTCACATAAATGATTATCATTTCCTAAAGTAGAGTTCATATATAAACTAACATAGGATATTACAACAATTCTCATACTCAATTCCTTAACAATACTTATACATGAAGAAAATTAAATAAGTCCCCCCTTACATACCATACACTTTCTAATAAATATGAAAAGAAATCTAAACTAGGTATAGTTGGCACCTCACTGAGTCTTTTTTATTGAAGATCCTTAATCTACTCCTCGCACGTCAGGTATATTTATCTTCTATGCCTTCTCCTTACCTACGGGCATCACACCCCTAACCTTGCATCAAAAAAATTGTAAATGTAATTGAACATATTACACCTTTAAGAAAGTATGCAAATTAAAAATAAACTTTAAACATTGTAAAAGGGACACAATTTCTTTTAAGTTATTATTTTTTCTTGACCTACATAAGAATCCTCTAGTTTTGTAGTGAAGTGCCTCTTCTCTTATGCATCCAAGTGACGCTTGGGTTGTACCAAAGTGCCTCTTATCTTATGCACCAAAGTGCCTCTTAGTTTTTCTCTAAGGAGCCTTTTGGTGAGGATCTTATATTAGTTATCTTCTAACATTATCTTTCTCTTAAATCTCTTGAATTTTCTCTTAAATCTTAATTTTGATGTTACTCTAAATTTCATGAAGTTGATACAATAATATTGAGAGTAAACATGACATTCAATTTATTATAAATCTATTGATTTCCAACAATTGGAATAGTAAATAATAAATCCATAGCATTCATTGTACATACATTTACGCAATCAATCAATTACTTATGTTAAAATTGCATGGACCACTTACCTTTCTCTAGTTGTTCTTATTAGATTGATGAAACCCTACTCGCTTCCTAAAGTCAATTGAAACCCTAATTGCCCTATTCAACCAATCAACACTCACTAATGATATATTCACTTTAGTTTCTCAGGTTTCATGGTTCTTTAATTATTCATCAAAACTCATGATCCAAATAGGTTTTGAAATCACTTTAGTATTATTCCTTGTTTCATTATCTTTCCATTGACTATTTATTTGCATTTTTTTACATTAGATAAAATTCTCTATGAATATACGAAGATTTGACTAATCAGAAACTTGAGAAGATTCATGTGTAAAGAGTTATCCACATAATTTACAATGGATTAGAACCCTTTCTGAGGTGGTCCAATAGGGCATAGCCATCCTGGAACAAAGTCTAACCTAGTCAGCTCACACGTCAGATAGGAAGGGTGTTGAAAACCCAAAATTACCCATAATAATATAATACATAAATAGTTTTCACAAAGGAAAAACTAGAAAACAACGTCTACGATTTTTCTTGCTCAAAATGAAGAAGAACATATCAAAGGGTTCTGGATTCTATGAATCTAGAACACAATATGTTTCTCTTCATGGAAATTCAAGGTAGAAGGCACCTACATTACTTCCTATCAGGTTTAGCAAGCCCCAGATTCTGATGCTACAAGGTCAGGAGCTCCAATGGCAATTCATCCATGGAAAGACAACATGAGAAGGCTAAGACACAAATCAACAAGAGTTCCACTCAATATGGAAACTAACTATGTGGCTTGCTTTATCAATGCAAATTGAGGTTGATGGTAAAGAAACTAAGAAACAACAATAAGAAATACATGTACTATGTCGTTGAAACTATAAATAAGTTTAGGAAGGGGGAAACATAACTTACTTGTGAAGCAATCTAATTGGGCCTCGGGAAACCCTCCTAGGATTGCAAGGAGCTGTCTAGTGCCTTGGAGGTTGCTGCTAAGGACAGACTTGCCTAGATGGCAAACCGATCTAGCTACAACAAAGTAATCTCACATGGATTAAAGATGGAAGTCAACTTGGGGCGAAGTGATGACCATATTGAGTTTGTGGATGCTCCCAAACTATTTTTGGGGATTTTCTTATATAGGTGGTGGTGGAGAGATGCTAGAATCCTACACCGGGTGGGAACCATGGGAGAGTTAGGGGAGTCTTTTTGACCAGGAACTTTAAGGCGCGAGAGTGAGTCAAACTGGGGCTTTGAAGCTTGAGGAGAAATCATTTATTGTGAAAAACTTATCATATCCTGATGAGGGAAAGTACTGAGAGAGATTAGAGTTCTAGAAGAAGTGAGACACTGTGAGTTCTATATAACCTAAGAGTCAGGAAAGGAGGACGTATCCACACTTGCAGAAGACTCTGGGTTTGCGAGTCCAACTCAATCTCTAACAAGGGTGCTTGATAAAATAATTAATCATGTAGCCGACTGGACAAAAGTACAAATAGAGTTTGGGATTAGATATTTAGGATTATTTATTAGAATTAGGTTAATTATTTCCTAGTTCAATTTTATTTTCTAGGAAGGTTCAAATCCTCTCAAATTTTGTGTATTCCTTAATTAGGATACAAGGTATCCAAAGATTAAGTTAGTTTCCTGGTTTGACCAACTTAGCTTACTATATTTTTCTTTTTCGCATGAACATTTAACTAACCATATATGATTACTTAAAATGAATTTGGGGACAATAATTTTGGGAAAAAATTGAGCATTATCTAGACCAACTTATGTAAATATGATGAGGCCATAAAAAGAACATTTGTAGGGTTATTCATCTAAACCCCAAAATATCAATAATTGGATAGTTTGAGCTCAATCAATGATATTAAATTTCAAATGAACTGATTAAGTACAATAGCTATCTATATTAGTTGAAGTAACATAAATGAGAGACATCATCATATTAGTCAATTCTTCAACATTAATTTTGGAAAAATAAAAAGTATGGTTTTTTATAAGGGTCATTTCATAATATTCAAAACATTTGGGTGTTCCAATTCTACTCACCTTATAATAATCCCAACCTTGAAATTTTTAGGGTACTACACACATTAGGGTTTTCCTTAACATGAAAGGTTTAACTTGTTTGGATTATCATGTAATTTTTATAATTCTAAAAATGTTCTTCATAAGATGAGACTAACCACAACTATAACCTTGAAAAAAAATCATAAATTAAACCATACCTTGCTCATTATCATCATCTTCATAATCATCCATCATGGAGAAAATTCTAGCATGTTACGTCTCTCTAGGTGATTGATTGACATTGGGCTATTTTTTTTAAACATAGGGAAGTTGGATCTAACGTGGCATGTTTCACCACATGCATAACACACTCTGGTTCCAAACCTACATTCTCCGAGATGATACTTGGAGCACTTGGCTCATTGGGTCATCACAGTTTGATTTGAAACAACCTCATATGGAGCCTTCCTCTTCTTGTCATTATGGTGGTTGTGGTTGAGGGAGTGGCTATCCTTATTCCATGTTCTTCATGGGTGGTCTTCTAGTTCTAGGGTTGTATGTAGGGCACCTTGTAGGTTGTGGTGTCCTTGTCTAGAATAAAAAAAACCAAGTTCTTCCTTGAGATCCCTAATGAACTTTTTTGTCTTGCGTCGTTCATCATAATCATATTTGTACTTCTACAAGATTCTAAACTTCATGGAGTATTATGTGACTGTCATATCACCACATTGTCAACGGTTGCAAAACTGCTCTTCTTTCTTCTCAACCATAGCCTCAGATATGTAATCATCTTTAAAATTTTCTAAGAATTCCTCCCATATGACTGGAGGAGCATCAACTTCACGAGATCCTAGCAGGTTCTCCCACCAAGTCCTAGTAGTACCTTTGAGCATGTGTGTCTGAAAACAAATCATGGATGTGTCAGGGAAATGTAGGTCTCAGAAACGACATTCCATGTTCTGTAGCCAACTTTGCCCACCACATTCAACTCTTCCTCTCTAGTAAAAGAATATGGCTAGATCTTTAGGAAGTCAAATAGGGAGAGCTTGTAGTTGATACTAGGGTTGGGTTACTGGTCCTATCCTCTTCCCATGGAAGTGGCAAGGGCCATGACCAAGACATCAAAATGCACCATGGTAGTTTCTCAATGTGGAGACAATCAAAAGTTTCCTATGCAAAGAGAATAATACTCTTCTTATCCAATGGGTATCTCACCTTTCTTCTTAGGTTCCATCTGAGAAAGAGGATATCAACTACATGTGATTATATTAAAATCCCAGTAGCCAGCTATATTTTTATCTCTGATACCATTATTGCAACACCCCATTTTTCTAAAACATGCACAATACTAAGAGGATGCATAACATGATCGAGATGTCAAAAAATTAATTATAATTATAGAAAATTAGCATTGATATATAAACTGACACATGATATTATAACAGTTCTCATACTCAAGTGCTCAGCAAAACTTATTCATGAACAAAAATAAACATGTTCACCCTTAAACACCATACACTTTCTCATAAACATGAAAGGAAATCAAAACTAGGTTTAGTTGGCACCCCACTAGGTCTAATTTCTCAAGAACCTTGAGCTACTCCTTGCACGTCAGGTGGCTTTATCCTCTATGATGGATCCTTACATGCAGGCATCACACCCCAACCATGCATCAAACAAATTGGTAAGTGGAATTGAACATATTATGTATTTAAGAAAGCATGCAAGTTAACAATAAAATTTAAACATTAAACATTGAGAAAGGGACAAAATTTCTTTTAAATTATTTCTTTTACCTTGACATAGATAAGAATCCTCGGGTTTTGCACCGGAGTGACTCTTCTTTTATGCACGAAAGTGCCTCTTAGGGTTGCACCAAAGTGCCTCTTCTCTTATACAACAAAGTGCATCTTAGTTTTACTCTGAGGAGCCTCTTTGTGAGGATCTTATATAAGTTATCTTTTAATATTATATTTCTCTTAAAACTGTTAACTTTGATCTTAAATCTTAATTTTTACTTTATTCTAAGTTTGCATGAAGATGATACAATAATATTGAGAGTAAACATGACATTTAGTTTCTTATAAAATTATTGAGTTTAACCATTGAAATAATAAATAATAAATCCATAGCATTCATTGTACATATGTATATGCAATCAATCAATTACTTATGTTCAATGTGCATGGACCAATTACCTTTCTCTAGTTGTTTGTCTTACATTGATGAAGCCCTACTCACTTCCCTAGGTCAATTGAAACCCTAATTTTCCTGTTCAACCAATTATCATTCATTAATGATAATATTCAATTTAGTTTCTAGGGTTTCATGGTTCTCTAATTATTCATAAAAACTAATGGTAAAAATAAGATGTGAAATCACTTTATATTCCTAGTTTCATTATCTTTTTTGTTGACTGTTTATTTGCATTTTTTTGACATCAGATGAATTTTCTACAAATATATGAAGATGTGACCAATTAGAAACTCAAGAAATCCACATGTAAAGAGTTATCCACATAATTCACAATGGCCCAGGACCTACTCTGAAGTGGCCCAATTGGGCATAGCTTGCCTGGCACAAAGGCCAATCTAGAGAGCATGCATGTTAGAGAGGAAGGGTGTGTTGAGAACCCAAAATTACCCATATCAATATAATACATAAATCTTCATCACAAGGGAAAAACAACATCTATAATTCTTGTTCCTCAAAATGAAGAAGAACACATGGAGGGGGGTATGGGTTCTGTGAATATAGAACATGTTCTATTTTTCTCCATGGAAATCCAAGGTACAAGGCTCCTACATTACTACCTGTCGAGTCTAAGAATCCCCATATTTTGGCTATTGCAAAGTCTGGAATTCTGACCGCAATTCTTCCATGGCAAGACAATAGGACAAGGCTAAGGCAAGAATCAACAAGAGTGCAAATCACGATGGAAACTAACTTTTGTGACTTTCTTTATCGATGAAAATTAATGCTGATGGTGAAGAAAACATGAGACAATGATAAAAAGTATGGATATTTTAGGCTATGCCGGCTAAACTATAAACAAGTTTAGGAAGGGGGAAACACAACTTACTGAAGAAGTGATCTAATTGGACCTTAGGAAACCTTTCTGTGATTGCAAGGAGGTTTTTTGGTGCCTCAAAGGTTTTTGCAAAGGTCATACTTGCCTAAACGGAAAACAGTCCGACTACAACAAGGTAATCTCGTGAGGATTATATATGGAGGTCAACTCAGAGAGAAACGATGACTAGATTGAGTTCGATGATGCTCCCAGACTATTTTCACGTCTTAACATATATAGATGATGGTAGAGAGATGCTAGAATCCCAACCAGTGTGGGAACCAGGGAGAGTCATAGGAGTGTTGCCGATTAGGAACTCTAAGGTGTGAGTGTTAGTCAAATTGGGGTTCTAAAGCTTCTGGAGAAATCATTGATTGCAGAATACCTATCAAATATAGATGAGGGAAATTGCTTAGAGAGATCAGAGGGCGAGAAGAAGTGAGGCATTGTGAGTTCTATCTAACCCTGGAGTCAGGTGAAGGATGAATTCTCTATGCTTGTGGAAATCTCTGGGTTTGAGAGTCTGACGCTAGCTCTAACAAGGGCATTTTATAAAAGAATTAATTCATGTATCTAGCTAGTCCAAAGTCCATATAGAGTTAGGATTAAATATTTTAAGATTATTTATAAGAATTAGGTTAATTCTTTCCTTATTCTATTTGATTAGTCATAAAGGTTCAAATCCCCTCAAATCTCATGTATTACTTAATTGGGACACATGGAATCCAAAAATAGAGTTAGTTACCTGATTTCACCAATGTAGCTTATTATATTACTCTTTTTTAGATAAATGTTTAACTAATCATATAAGATTACTTAAAATGAATTTTGGGACAATAATTTTGGCAAAAACCGAGCATTATCCAAACCAACTTATGTAAAGATTATGAGGCTATAAAAAGAACATTGGTTGGGTTAATTTCATTTAAAATCCAAAATGTCATTTATTGGATAGTTAGGGATAAATCAGTGATATTAAGTTTCAACTGAACTGATTAAGTGCAAAATTTATCTATATTATTTGGAGTAACATAAATGAGAGCCATCATCACATTAGTCTATGTATTAAACATTGATTTTGAAATATTAAAAAAAAAACTAGGGTTTTAGATTAGGGTCATTTAATAATATTCAAACTTTTCAGGTGTTGCTGTTACACAAGGGGCATCATATAGTATATACATTCATAGATATTCTTTCAATGATAAGGTTAGTATTATTAATGTAGTAATTATTTTTATTGTTAACATGTTTATATTTAAGCCATTAGATTGGATTCTCTTTATAACCTAGAAAAGAGAATAATAGAGCTTGAGTGGGAACAAAATTAAGCCTTATTCACTACAGCAAACATACTCATTAGCGGCCTTTCAGAAAAGCCACTAAAATAAAATAAAAGCCAGTAAATAGGTTTAGCGGCATTTGTTGACATTTAAAAAAATGCCTCTAGTTCCAATGCCATTAGGAAGATAGCGGCTTAAGTTGTAAAAGCCACTAAAGGTTTGTCTTTAGTGGCTTCGAATAAATGCCACATAAAGGCCACTTTACCATCATTTGGCATTTATAAAAAAGCCATTATTCATCAATTGGCTTTTATACAAATGCCACTATTTTGTATTATGTTGGTGTATGAAAATGTTCTTATTGAGTTTAATGGCGTAAGCCACTAATGACTACTAGTTCTGTATTACTACATTTTCATGGCTTTTAGTCATTCAGTTTTCAACTTATTATCAGGTTTTCTAATTGAATGCCAATTGCAACCAAACTCAGTTTTTTGAAATTATGAATATTTTTTATTTATAAACAAATGACAATTACATGAGGAGGACATTTTATCTTGCCCCTTATATTGAATACAACACCAATGACATACTTTCATACAATAGTTTTCTATACAGTACAATAATTTATGATTGAAGGAACTTGTCTTCAATAGAACAAACATACTTGCAGCCTACATGACATCTTCCACGTCTTCAAATGTATCTTTCTAGTGGATTCCCATCAACCATGCAGCCTCCACCTGCAAGCCAACTTGTCATTTTGGGCATCATGTTACCTTCTTCCCAGCCAATTGTGCCTCAAGGGTTGTCGTCTACTTTGCATAGTTCAGTAAATGTACAAGGAGTAGTGGCTAATGACAATGAACAACAATTACATGGATTGAGTATAGCACAGTTGATTCAGCAGCCCATTCAGCAAGCACCTTCTCATTCTAGATTAAGTAGACCTACCAAAGGACTGAATCAAGTTTCTCAATGGCCTCCCTTCATAATGCACCTCTACAAAATATAAAGCAAGCATTAACAAAAAGAAGTATCAACCACTTCATTTTACCATCAAAATAATTCCATACATGCTATGGTGCCAATGATAAGCACACTGAATCCCATGACCAACTTTCCTTCAGGATCTATCCGGCTAAAGGTCACTGAAGAGTGGAAATTATAAGCATCAACTGGAACATTCAAATCTGAATAACAAATTGATCGATGTATAGCCACTTGACTTAGAAAAAGAAATAACAAATCAGCTGTAAACTAGCATCTAATATAAAAAATCAACTGGAAACCGACATCTAGAATAAGAAATAAATTGGAAAACCAGCAACTAGAAATGCAGCAAAAAAGAAGGGATCTAGCACATGAAGATACCTCTACTGATTGGAATGACTTTTGCTTATCAGGGAGCTCAATAGTAGTTAGCCCCCCAGATTTCATTCTTACATGGAAGCAAAGGGTAGATTACAGATAAACAAGCAGCCATTCTCAAGAACTTGCTCATTTTCATCCTACAAATCCATTAGAGCCTACAACATCAAACCGCCACTATCAATTTCAAGATTATCACATTTAGCACCATGTATAGGAAATAAACAAAAAAAATCCATACCTATAGATCAAACTATTGGGCTTGGCCATCCCCCATTCTCATTCTTGAGCTTCATTCACATCATCAAGAGGTATTTGCACTCGCTATAGCCATCCTTGAACAGTACAAATCTGTTGATAATCACACCACTAACACAGAAATATACCACATATGCTCAATTAATAGATGTGTTGAAACAAATGTGATGATCCTTGTAGAAGCAAATAATTTACCTGCTGACTCATCTCAACAATGCCACCTGCATTATCAACAATAGGTCCAAACATATCCATAGTCAATACATATACAACAGTACTCAACATCCAGGTTGAATCCACCAAGTGGCCTAATACAGAGCAGCTGCAACATCCATGTCGAATCCACCAACAGACTAACTGACAGTACATTCATTCATCAAATTAAAAAGAAATTTACATTCCATCTCTATCAAAGCAATGTTCATGTTTTCTTATTCATAAAATTAAAAAGAAATTTACATTCCATCTCTATCAAAGAAATAAGAGAACTAACTTCAATAATTATGAGTGATGTTTTCTTATTCAACAGAGAACAATATAAAAACTCCCCAATAGATGAAATTCTCTTGGCAATATGTATGAAGGCATGTGAAGAATGAGACATAATAATAAGGTAAATAATGATTCCTGCTCTACAAAAAATGTGTGGAATATGCAATGGTAAATTCATGAGTTAATTATTAAATAGAGATGTAGAAAAGATGTGCACCAAACATGGTTGTCCTACAGGGAAGCCGAGCATACTCCTCATAAGCATGTAGTTATTAGCCAAAGATGTGGCTGCCACAGCTCATTGTACAAAGTGCAATGCTTCCCTCAATGCAGAAGGAAATTCCACCATCTGACCTATAAACCAGTCATTATCTCACATATTTCACAAGGCTGCAACTGGGTTGTCTTGGATTGTATTCAGCCACTATAGTCCTCCCTATAGCTAAAAACTAGTTTGGTCTTGGTTGGCTCCACTTCTAACCTGATCATGTCCAGTTCAAGAACATGAAAGTAACTATACATAAAAAGGCCTGGAAAGTTTGTATTTTCCTCAATCCACCACTTTGGGTGCACCTTTGGAGTTATGTGTGTTAATCAGAAAGAGATCAGGGATAGGAATGCAGAACTGCAGGGCTTTTGGCCGTATTTGGCTTAAAGTAGATGCAAAACAGAGCATGCACAATTCATATTATATACATAGGAAGCCTTGTCACCCCTAATGGTGCAATCCTCATAGACAGATGGACCTCCAACAAAATCTAGCATATGCAAAAACACATGTGATTGTTCAACTATCACAACAGCTGGAGTGGTCACTTGAAGGCAATTTATAAAAAATTACAATTACACTTACAAAGTGACATGTTGAATAACCTTCCCTCTTCAGCTCATCCTTGTCTTCTAATTGAGCACTCAACACATTTTTCTCCACTCTAACATTCTCCAATGGAAACTGAAATGATATGTAAATAAGTTTGGTATCTTTAAAAATCAAATGATGGGCATAGAAGCACTAAAGCATGGGCAGAAATAATGATGGTAACTTCTGGTTCACTTGTATGATATGTATCATTATAAGTTAGTAGCATACCATCTTTGTGCACACTTAGCATCAATAGAATGTATGTCATGCCCATGGAAAGCTTCAGACATGCATTCAACAAAAGGAGTCTTTGAAATTAAATGCAACTCGATCTTCACAAAAATGTACATGTATACATGTCCCTTTCCAACATCAAGATAGAACTGTAACACAAAGGGATAAAGATCAGCCTCCAATTCTAAAGTGGATTACATAAAAACAACTATAGCTCTCCTCTCTTTAGATAGTATCCAAGAATTCATACTATAGCATGATGATTTTGTGTTAGCTTAATGACACTGAAGGACACCAAAATAAAATAACTTCATGGATGACAAAGGAAAAAGTGAAAAATGTACCTAACTCTTAAATTATGGTTAGGTTTTAGTTAACTTGTATCTCTTAAGCATTCAGAAACCCATACATATGTTAAGTAGTCAAAATTCAAAACTTACATCAGCTATTGATGGCTTGTCCGACTCCCAAGGCTCCCATGGGACGCATCCATTCCTAGTATAATAGTTGGCTCTTAGGAGATCTTTTACATGGATGGAGGATGCTCAACTGTGGTGAACTTCTCTGTAGGCTTATTCAGGATCTCATTCGTTGTGGAAACATTAAGTGTGTTGTCAATAAATTTTTTTATGTATTTCGTTTAACTAATTTAAACGAAATACATTAAAACATTTTACTTACAACGCCCTTCATGTTTCCACAGCAAATGAGATCCTGAATATGCCTACGGGTGTCACATTGCGCAGAGAAGTTCACCACAGCTGAGCATCCTCCATCCATGCCAAAGATCTCCAAAGTGCCAACTATTATATTAGGAATGGATGTGTCCCATGGGAGCCCTAGGCAGTCAGACAAGACATCAATACAGAGGTTGTCAGCTCTCGAGATTGGCCTTTAATTAATCTCCAAGTACAAAGCTGCAGTTAGCAGAGGATCATTACCATAGTTATTGTCTTTTAGGGCCTGCATCATAACCACATGTTACCAAAAGGGTATTATTTTAGATGGAGGGGGTAAAGGAAAAAATACAAATATACAAATGTTGTTTTAACAATTAAGAGGAACAAGGAGGAACCCACATTACTAAGAACACCCATTCTTTCTTGAGGCTTCTGCCTAGACTTCTCAACCAGAGAAGACCTCTGAAATGTTGACAATGACTTAGTTTGCCTCTGCAAAATGCAAAAACACCAGGCTATATTATACTTAGTACCAAAAACAAAACATTCAAAAATAACGCAGTGAGAAAACAGAACACCACTCGTACAAGTAACGCACCTCATCCGTACCCACAAATAAGAATCTAAAACACTGCCCATAGCTAAAAACCACAAACCAATCATAATGCGTGTATCATCCATAATACTAAGATTCTCCATAACAAAATTAAAAGTAGGACAAAACAAAATAGGATTGTTCTTTGGCAACATTGTCTACGACAATGGACATGAAACACCATTACTTTGGATTGGCATGTACAAATAACAAAGTGGATTACATAAAAACAACTATAGCTCTCCTCTCTTTAGATAGTATCCAAGAATGCAATTAAATTTAAACTTCATGTCCTGCAACAAATGGAAACGACTTTAGATACTATTTTTGTTTTCAATTATGTAACAGTATAAGCAATACTTTATGCTGACCTTGGCAACATATGTGTTTTTGGCCATGCTATGACATTGCCAACAGCATGATCAACAGATTGATATTGATCATAAGGTCTAACTAGAGGATCATTGCCCAACAGAGCAACCTCTACATAAACAACAACAAATGATGAGCCTAAAATTGCACCTCCCAACCTTTTCATGGGGTCAACCTCAGAGACTCGACCAAATGCAATTCTTGCATCTGGATCTATAAAACTCAACAGATACACATCCTACAAAAAAAATACAGTTGACATAACAAATTTATATAAACGTAAAATGAAGTGCAATTCACAGTAATACAAACATACTTGTCCCTTTTGAAATGATGAATGTCTTATATGGAGTGGAGTTTGCATTGATAAGTTTGTCTGCACAATTATTTTATTTTTGTCATAAGTCCATAAAAGTTAACATGGAAAATAATTGATACCACACATCTTGTATAAAAAGTATTCATACTTGGCCAGTGCCAACATGTTGTGCTTGACTGTTTCCTTCTCTAGTTACGACAAGTAACTCCTCTAATTTTTGGTTGAATTCATCCTTTTGTTGTTGAAGTTTTGCATCAAATTCCAACCGTTATTCTTCAAGATTATCCTGGAAATGCTTCCTTTGTGCTTCTTCAACTTCTCGGGATTTACGGTTCTTGCTCCAGATATCAGAAGGTGATGGTCCAAGTCCATAACCATGAACATATCCTGGTCTCTCTTCTCCCATAACATTCCTATAAATTTCATCTGAAGTAACATCAGGTTGTTTTCTTCACAGCTCTTCTCGTACCTCAGAACATTTTTCCTACATACAACAAATCATACGAGATGCAATTTATACCAAATATATACCTCTATGAAATTAGTAAATGTAACATAATACTATAGGATATTATGTGTTGTACCAAAATTTTGGCGGATTCAACATCAACTATGCTCCCATCTTTTTTACGATGAGTTTTCTCAAAAAAGATTATGGGATCCACTTCTCCGCCTATTTCCTTCTCCATCTTTATCATTCAAACAAGGTTATTGTAAACATCAAATTAACAGATGCCATCAAATTATCTAAATGGATCACAAAAATTACTAACTTACATCATATTTCAGACATGCAAACGACTTGGTTCCTGTTGTGTGGCTAACCTTTTGAAATTTTATGCTTGTCTTGTTAGTAATATACTTCCTCTGTGGAAAACATTGCAGTATTATGCATAGTAATTATCTGTGCGGTACTGTAAGTATCAACAAATAGAAAAAATAATATTACCTTTCCTTTATTACTCCTCCAATAATCGACAAGAAATTTCCAATGTGACTTGTCCATGCGGGGAACAACTTGTTCAAGCTGTTATTCGTATGGACTATCTTCTACGAAGTATAGTCTCCTTAACTCGCACTTGTGGCCCTTCCATTTCTTTCCTAGTCTCTTCATTGTCCACTCCTTCAGATCTGAATCCATTGTGAATTTACTCTACCGACATAAAGGATATCAATTAGATGCTTCATTTAACCATTTAAAAATAAAATTGAATAATATACCTTCACAAAATTCCATATAGAATCTTTTTTATTTGCTGGAAATTGTCTCCAATCCTCATAGTTTAGTGGACAAAGATTGGGATCTCTTGCAATGGTTGTCAGAAAACTTGATAAGTGACTTTGGTTTTCACCTACTGGTTGTCCAAATTGCTTTTTCTCAATGGGAATTGGATTGTCGGGCTTTCTTTTCCAAACTTTCAAACATTGTGTTCGGCCGCGTGCTCGATGTTTTTGACCTAAGCATTCATTCATAAAGGATAATATATATATATATGCATAATTATATATGATTAAATGCAGCACTATAAATACAATGATATGAATGAAATGATTACCTAGCCCATCAGAAGGTGTTGTTGTAACATTCAATGACTCAACATGGTGATCAAAGATGTTATTTTGGTCCATGTTATCAGGAAATACATTGCTATTTTGGTTACGGGCAGCTCTATTCTCTACAATTCTTGAATGAATAGACACGGAAGCATTGACATTAGGCACACGAGGTAGCTGTGAAATTCTTGATCTTGTAACTTTATCGCCACTTTTTTTATTTTGCTGATTTTGGAACCTTGTTCCCATCTCCTTTTCAGTTGTGCATGTTTGAGAGTCTTGGGGAGACGTGGCTGATTGGGCATTATTGGCAGAGCTAGAAGCAATTTTATTGAATTTGTTTGATCAATGTTTTTGACCTAAGCATTCATTCATAAAGGATAAAATAAATATATGCATAATTATATATGATTAAATGCAGCACTATAAATACAATGATATGAATGAAATGATTACCTACCCCATCAGAAGGTGTTGTTGTAACATTCAATGACTCAACATGGTGATCAAAGATGTTATTTTGGTCCATGTTATCAGGAAATACATTGCTATTTTGGTTACTGGCAGCTCTATTCTCTACAATTCTTGAATGAATAGACACGAAAGCATTGACATTAGGAACACGGGGTAGCTGTGAAATTCTTGATCTTATAACTTTATCTCGATGTTTTTGACCTAAGCATTCATTCATACAGGATAAAATAAATATATGCATAATTATATATGATGAAATGCAGCACTATAAATACAATGATATGAATGAAATGATTACCTAGCCCATCAGAAGGTGTTGTTGTAACATTCAATGACTCAACATGGTGATAAAAGATGTTATTTTGGTCCATCTTATCAGGAAATACATTGCTATTTTGGTTACTGGCAGCTCTATTCTCTACAATTCTTGAATGAATAGACACGGAAGCATTGACATTAGGCACACGGGGTAGCTGTGAAATTCTTGATCTTGTAACTTTATCTCGATGTTTTTGACCTAAGCATTCATTCATAAAGGATAAAATAAATATATGCATAATTATATATGATTAAATGCAGCACTATAAATACAATGATATGAATGAAATGATTACCTAGCCCATCAGAAGGTTGGGCATTTTTTGCCATATTAGAGTCTTGGGGAGACGTGGCTGATTGGGCATTTTTTGCAGAGCTAGCAGCAATTTTATTGAATTTGTTTGCTCTATCATTATGAATTTCAGTTGGAAGGGAAGCTAAAAATTTTTTTGAGCGATTTGAGGTTGACCTGTTCAAAGATTGCCAACACGCATGTCGAGTAATGCTAGGCAAATGAGTCGCAGTACAAGAGTCATTGTTGTTGTTCTTATCATTGCTTGCGGTTGTCATGTTATGGCAGTTGTCACTGTACTGTTCTCTCATCTTGAGTATATCAAGTCACATAAAAATGGTCACATTTAGAAAAATATTGAACAACATAATAACAATTTTATTAATAATATTTGAAAATGAAACTCAAATATTTAAGCAAATATAATTATAAACAACAGTAGAGACAAGGATAAATATGAATAAGAATAATGTCAGACATGCAAAATTGATACACCTAGCTCGAGCACAATTTGAGACAGAAAATTAAAGAGATACATTGAGCCAAAAAAAGGCTTATTTAAGTCAATTATTAATGATAAACAAAAAGAAACATTGGCTGCTATTTTGTAATCTTCTCATTCAAAATAGTCATCATCATCACTTTCATCATCCTGCTGAATTTGGGATTTGTCTTTTTCAGTTGTTGAACTAGGAACAGTAATTCCTTCCATATCCACTCTAACTATGTCACAATCAGTATCTCCATCCTCTGATGTCATTGATGGCCCATCTCCAGTTTCACCTTGCACATAAGCTTCAACATTCTCAATACAAGATTGTTCTTCCATGTTGAACATATCCCGTGGGGCAATCTTTACAGCAAAATGCCACCCTTTTGCAGTGACATATTCTACATAAAATACTTGTCCAACTTGAGATGCCACTACAAATGGTTCTCCTATAGTTTGAAGGCATCTCAAATTAACAAGAGTCAACCCATGTTCATCATGCTTTATTCCCCTCGTTGAGTAGATGTCCACCCAATCACACTTAAATAATGTCACGTTAAAGTGTTCATAATAATTGAGCACAATAACATCCTTCAAAACACCATAGTAGGTTACATCTCTAGTAATTGGATTGCGGTCAGTGGTTTTAGAATAACAATCAATCTTCTCTACCAGAAAGACTCCACTATTTTGTGTTGTTCGATTTGCATCTTTTGCCTTGGTATGAAATATGTGACCATTGACAACATAGCCCTTGTACTTAATGGCCAGTTGATGTGGACCTTGAGAAAGAAACTTGATTTTATCATCTACCATATTTGTTCTTAGGAGTGTCTCAATCTAACAAAAGAAAAGTTTGTTAGACTTTATTCATGAAGCATAACTAATTTCATTACCACAACTAAACTTACATGTTCCTTAAACCATCCATCAAATGAGTTACTATGTATTCCCTGAACCTCCATTAAGGACTTTTGAGGATGTTTTTGCCTAATGATATCATAGTGCATCCTGAATACAAAATATGTGCAATATGTTATTGGAATATGTTATAGCATTTTATTAATAGAAGACAGTTGACACTAACTTACTTAATGTAGGGTTCAATTGCTTCACAATTGAATAGTACATACTTATGGGCTTGTTTCAATGTATGTTCGTCCAAGACACATGTTACCATTTTACCTATACCACGACCTACTGTCGAGAAAATAGACCAATCATCACCGTCAAGTGTTGGCTCGTTTTCCAAATTTGCTTCGTCAGTATCGTTTCTATTTGGCCGATTTAACTTTGTTTCAACTCCATCCAAGTATCTTGAACAAAAAGTTAGACACTCTTCAGCTATATATCCTTCTTCTATTGACTCTTCTGGATATCTTTTATTACGAACATATCCTTTTAGGGTCATCAGATACCTGAAAACAAAGTTGAGGAAAATATTATGATAAATTACATTCCAATAGGTAAAGTCATCACGACGTGTGAAATGTTACCTTTCAATTGGATACATCCAATGATACTGAACAGGGCCGGCTATCTTAGCTTCATAAGAGAGATGGACTGATAGATGCACCATTATGTCAAACAAACATGGAGGGAATATCTTCTCCATCTCACAAAGTGTAACAGCTATTGCATTTTCCAATGTAGAAAAATCAATTGGATCTATGACTTTAGTGTACAACCTTTGAAAATAGCGACAAAGATTAATAATACATGACTTAGCATTCTTACTGGGCAAGGACACAATGAAAGCTAATGGCAAAAGTTGTTGCATCAGCACGTGATAATCATGACTTTTCATTGATAGCATCTTCTGATCCTTCGGCCGTGCACATCTAGATATATTAGATGCATACCCGTCTGGAACTTTGATAGATTTTAGCAGGTTGCAAAATAATATTTTTTCATCTTTTTTCATTGTATAGAAAGCTGGAGGTAGGATGGTATATTTACCAACAGTTTTTGGATGAAGCGGAAATTTGATTCCCATATCCTCCAAATCCTTCCTTGCATTCAAGTTGTCCTTACTTTTATCCTTCAAACCTAGCAATGTTCCAACAATACTCTCACATATATTTTTCTCAATGTGCATGACATCGAGATTGTTCCTTACAATGTTAGTTTTCTAATATGGTAGCTAAAAAAATATGCTTTTCCTTTCCCAATTGTGTGTTGAATCCTTACCTCTTGGCCTTTTCTTACCCATTACAGTTGTTCCGTCCTCCAATTGTGACAAGATTTGAGCTCCAGAAGGAGGTTTAGGTGGACACCTAAATTCTTGCTCACCGTCAAATGCCTTTGCTTCTTTTCAGAATCTGTGGCTAGTTGGCAAAAACCTACGATGTCCTCTGTAGCAAACTTTACGGCTATGTGGCAACCAATGTGAGACAGTATCTTTATTACAATAGGGACATGCTTTGTAGCCTTTAGTACTCCAGCCAGATAGATGTGCATATCCTAGAAAATCACTAATTGTCCATAATAAAGAAGCACACATATGAAAGAATTCCTTGGTTCCAGCGTCATATGTATGTACACCAGTATCCCATAGTTCTTTCAACTCATCAATCAATGGACACAAGTACACATCTATATTTTCGGGTGAAGCTGGTCCAGGAATGAGTAGGGACAACATAAAATATGGTTTCTTCATGCACAACCAAGTAGGTAAATTATATGGAATAATCACAACAGGCCATGTATTGTAAGAAGTACTCATTGTCCCAAAAGGATTAAATTCGTCAGTTGCAAGTCCCAATTGAAGGTTTCTAGCATCTGCAGCAAATTCTGGATGCATCACATCAAATGTTTTCCATGCAGGTGAATCAACTGGGTGTCTTAACTTGTCATCTTTTTCATATTCTTCTGCATGCCACCTCATTAAGGATGAGGTTTTTGATGACATGAATAACCGCATTAGGCGGGGTATAAGTGGAAAGTGTCTGAGCACTTTGATAGGTATTCTCTTGGGTTTTTTTGCAAGCTCGTAATCATCATCTGGGATTGTAATCGGTTTCCATCTTGATGCTCCACATGTATCACAGACGTCTTTATCAGCATAATCCTTCCAAAACAACATGGAACCATTTGGACAAACATGAATCTTCACATAATCTAAGCCCAACCCCGTAATCGTCTTTTTTAGCTCATAAAATGAATTAGTTAATTGTTCTCCTTCTGGTAGAATCTTCTTAAAGAACGTAAGAAACATAGATGATGCTTTCTTACTCAAGCCATTAAGACAAACCAGGTGATAGAATTCTAGGATGCAAGCAAGTTTGCTATATTTCTTACACCCTGGATAAAATTCTGTCTCAGAATCCTTTAAAAAGATATAAAATTTTTCAGTATTGAAATGTTGATCACTAGATGGCTCCACTCCTTCTGTATTTCCATCTTCACTGAAACTCGGAAAATTATCATGCAACATATCTTATAAATTTTCAGCATTAAGGAAATCTCCCTGATCAGTAGGAGCATCCATTTGAACATTGGCATCTTCACCATGAAAAGCCCAAGAAATATAGCTTGGTAAGAAGCCATGCCACAGTAGATGGCTCAATGCAGTCTTTCTGGTGACCTGGTATACATTAGCACACTTTCTACATGGGCCTACAATCTTGTCTCCAATCGATGAATGTTCAAAAGAAAAATCCAAAAATTTAGATACTCCACATAAGTATTCACTGCTGGTTCGGTCATCCTTTTCTATCCAAGACTTATCCGTTCTATAAAAATAGTAAAACATATACCATATGAGTAAGTATGTCATATTAAAATAGACTATACAATATGAGAAAATACTAGTGTAATCATGCAAATGGGAACATTCATGGGAACACACACTTCAGTTATAAGCATTCATGTAGCAACTTTCAGTTCCATTCATTAATCTCTTTTTACATCCACACACAGGGGTGTACCCCTAAACAGTAACTAAACAAAGGGGTTGGTGTACCCCTAAACATGCGCATAATTAAAAAAGTTATTAATACAGACACGTCTAGATAGATAGACAACTAAATACTACACCAACATGGTCCCACATCAGTAACTTCGAGGACTTATCATTGTGGCGATCTTCTCCTGAAGTTCAGAATAGAAAGCAACTATGAGTATTGATTGCTTTCAGACAAAAAGTGTAAACACAATTTTTTTGTCTTGACAATTATATTTGTTAATTGGACTTACCGTGGTGTTTTTTATGATGAAGCTGTGTCACGAAGATCCTCACTGTATTTAGACGAATCTGAACTGACAGGGGCCTCAAATTCAGATTCGTTCAAGCTGATATCCGACGTCGTGCGCTCATACCGCAGTAGATGATCGGGGGTCTCGCAGTTTCTGTTGGTTATCCAAACTTTGATGGAATCCAACTGGACGGAGAAAAAGCCTGTTGCAATGGACCACATGCATCTCTCCAATCCAATCACGCCAACTAGATTTTGATACAAGATTTCCCACCAAATCATACTCAACCTCGATAACATGTGAATAATTGCCAAAAGTTAGGGTCACTTTACCAGGCATGTAGTGTCTTCCTTTTAGAAAACGCCAATGTTTGGGTATGACCAATTGGTTTAAGGAACTATCATCTAGGATGATGTCCAATTGTTCTTCAATAGGGAACGTTAACATTGACATAGAGGCCCAGTTCATAGTGAATGTTGTGGGTGGACAGAGAATGCATAATATTAGTATTAACAAAGTGTAAGTACATATAACGATGTTATATATTTTCAAAAAAAGTTGTATAACATCCGTTAACCTTTTATTGCTTGTCATAACCAACTTTATTGTGGTAGACATGATAGCTTGAAAAGAAGTCTAATAGAGGAGATCATGTCCTATATCTTTGCAATCGGTCCAATGTTCACTAATCCTTCTTTAAGAATTTCAAGGAAGTAACTAGTATTTTCTATAATTTGATGTATCTTTTTTTTTCTGAACCATTCGTGCCTCCTCCTTTATTAAAAACAACACCAAAACAGAGTTTAACTCTTTACAAGCTAAGAAGCTAACAACTGTACAGAAAGGAAAACTATAACTATCTATTTATGCTATTGACATCACGTATACACAGGGTCCAAACCCCTTTGGGATCACAGACATGAAGGAGCACGAACGTACTTAATCTTGAAGAAGGACCAAAGCTCAGTGCAATAGAAACAGTCAAAGAAGAGGTGTTGTCCATCTTCTTCATGCTTCCAACATAGATAGCAAACAGAAGGGAGCTGGAAGTTAAAATTCTATAAAGTGTCCTGAGAAGGTAAGTGTTGAAGGTAACATTTCCAAAAGAAAACAGAGATATTCCTAGGAATCAAGGACGCCCACACATCAGAAGTCCAGTTCAGAACTTGAGCCTTGGACCTGCATAAGTCCCAACACTCTTTCAGCGACAAGGACACCTTACCATTAACAAGAATACAATCTTCAGTATTTGCATTGGGAACCTACTCTTGTCATCGGTCTATGGATACTTATGAAAATGCATAGTCTTTGAAGTCTAAGGTTTCTGGAGCATGAGGACCATCAATTTATGGATACCAATGAAAATGTAAATAATACATCATTAGTTGGTTAATGAATAAAGTTCCAAGTCTTCAAGTTGGTCACCCACCTGACCATCAGTTGATGTGCTTAGCACTTTTTGTAGATTTCTATAGATGAGAAAGGATTGAGGTTTTCCATCAATTGATGAACCAATGGTTTTTATAATATTGATTATGAGTGTCCTTTTATCGACTAAGAGGTCATTGGTTGAAGAATAATCTCAACTAATGAAATTTCTTCTGCTCCAAAACTCAGTAATTTCCTAAAAAATGATTGAAAGTTATTACTAAATGGTGGAAATATCATTTAATGCAGGTAAATACAAGACTTATATTTTAAAGAATAGAATAAAAAGGGAAATACAGGGTAAAATATGCATATAACACCAAAATCGGATTTTATCCAACCTTACATGTGGTATGACCTATGTGTTACCAAAATATTAAGTGTTTGGCTATATATGTACATTGTGTTCATGCACCACCCAAAATGCTATCTATTAACTATGAAGCCCCTAAAACAAAGAGTGTCACTCTCAAATACACACACAAAATCTATCCCTCAAGTGTATGAGTTCGGACACATTCTAAATATTTCAGTCATACATAGGTCACTCCACCTTCCACTTTATCCACCTCGTGCCTGAATAATATGACCCAAATTGAGGAAAATGTGGCATGAAACAAAGTGCTGGTTCATATCCATGGAAAAAATCATATCAATCTAATCCATATAAAAAAACACAACTAAAGCTAAGCGTGGGAAAAAATCAGTAAATCTTAAGTTAAAATCTCTATTGAAGTCCTATATAATTTGCCTTAGGAAAATATTTTGTGCCCAATCAGTAAATCGTGCATGGGCTTGTTTGTCATGGCCATCTTTGGTGATCTGGACTGGAGGTTGTCTTCTCCTAGAGGGGACGAGATGGGGGTGGGAGGCGGAGAAGATGGTGAGAGTGTCACCAAATTGGGAGGTAGAGAAGTGGTGAGAATAGGGTATATGAAACAAAGTTTGACCATGGGTGGGATTTGTGGGGGTGCAGGGGGCTAGCGGAGTGAACGAGGGAAAAGGAAAGAAACCTGACGAGCTCATTGAGTTATTGGGGGGAGGAGAGGGGAGCGCCAACATACCTCTTCAGAAAGTTGCAAAGCTTGGGATGATTGGAGTCCCTCGAGCTCGCCGGTACTTGAGGCGGTGCTTCAGGTTGGCCAGGTCCAAATCCTGATTGACGTGCACAGTCGGCAACTCTCCTCGACGCGCAAATGCCGGTTCTAGGGACTCACTGTCGGTGCTGGACGGCAGCTTCTCTGGAGCTTCTCTGTGGCCGGCAGCTTCTCTGCACTGGCTTCCTTGCTAGGGCTCGTCGCGAAGGAGAGACTGGAGAGGGAGAGGAAGTCGCAAGCTTGCGAGAGAGCGGCACGGGCTGAATTAGGGAGTGTCAGGGAAATTTGGAGCGCGAGTGAGTGAAATTTGGAGAAGGAAAGGAAATATTGCCTTAGCAAATTTGGGTATGGCAATTTAGGATTGCCGCTAATTAAAAATACAAATGTCGTTAATGTTAAGTGCTTTTTAGAAACTCTATAATAGGAGGTTTAGTGGCATTTTAATTAAAAATGCTTGTATATTAAAAAGATAGTGGCTTTTTTTTATAAATGCCACTAGAATAAATGTCGCTAATGGGCAATTTTTCTGTAGTGATTTATGCCATCAAAATAAATATCATTACAACCTATTAATTATATTCAAATATGTTTTATATTGAATATTGTAAACCCTAACACTTAGAAACTAAAAATTTTATATTATAATTTAATAAATCCCTGATAGGTTTTCATAAGGGAAACTAATCCAGTGATATCTTCCCTTTCAAAAAAACATTAAAATGATATATTCAAAAAGATAATTATAATATATTCCATTACTCAAAGGACAATTTAAACCACTTGATTTGTAGTACTATATAGTAAGTAACCATAATTATTTTTATATATTAAATTTCTATTCCATTAGCTCAAATGGGTTTTTATTGGGTAATAATGGCATAACAACATATTCCTATTTAATTTTTCTTGTTATAAGTAATTAATTATAGTCAATAATTTTTTTCCTACAATAATTCATAATCAGAACAATAGATGTGGAATTCCCCCAATATTCCTAGAGTTTTAAAAGCTTTATAATTCATTTACAAATAAGAACACTATCTCTAATTTTTTACAACTAAGAGTTATATGTATATTTATATATCAAAAGAAGGGATGAACCACTCACATACATTAAATAAGTAATTGAATTTGTATCTTCTTAAAAGTCTTCTCCAATTCCTATCATCTCTAAAGACTACAACAAATATGAATCCCTTAAGTTCTATTAGATAACTAATGGAAGAAAGAGGGGAGAATAATAGGAACCAGAGTTTGAGGATGACATTTGGTGGAATTATTTTAGTTCGTAGAACTTATAGTTAGAATCATTGCTTATTCAAATTTAACCCAAAATACATGACAAATCCTACATGCTAACTCAATAAATTTGCCTCTCTTCTTCTCCACTTTAGACTATCTAGGGTTTGAAAATGTTCTTAGGTGATATAATTCATATTTGAGGTGTGTAAGTAATTATAGGAGATTGGGTAAATTACAAATTAACCCCTATTTATTTTTTCCTACATATACAAATATAAACAACTACCTTCTAAGAGGTCGGTCCATCCTTTATAGGCGAAATGTATTCCTAGAAGTTGACCCAATCAAGAGAATTCTTCTTATTGGAAAACAATCCCCTAATCACTAAAATTTAGGGTCACACCACCAATATCCTAAGGGTTGTCCTAACCTTTACTCAAATTCTTCTAACTTGTTAGTGTGATTGACCAATCTAATCATTTTCTAGAAACTAAGCTTGGGCACCTGATCCATACGGCCAGTCAACCTATGGGTAGGTCATTCTAAGCTTAGGTTCTACCTTATGATCATGGGTGTATCCTTATGAGCATGAGTTTTTGTCATTTTTGACTAATTTTGAATTCATTTGGTTGCATATGAATGTAACATGAGTAGGGTTTATCTCTAGTATGTATGGCATTACAACTCAGAGTCTCATAGCATTCTTGTGCAACAAATATATCCAGTAATATCATATTATTTACAAATAAATCCAATTGGAAGTATTCAAACTCCATGATGAATACATGAATTTTAATATTCCTAGACTTGTATGTTAACCCAATTTCATCACTCACTAATGTATAATTTTTGTTATCTTCTAACTAAAATCAGACCCCTTTTACTGATTTTTCCAAGTGATGATAGTAAAATAAGTTTATAGTGAATAAATTCTCATGGGAACAATAACTTGTTATTCTAATAACCTATATCACTTGATTGTACATGTGTGGTTGTACACAAAATAAATATGATTTAGCAAGGAGGAGAGAAACCAACAACAACTATGAGAAGAAAGGAAATAGCTTATTCAAGAAAACCTAGCTTTAGATGATGATTCTAGACTTTGATTCTCTAAATGCAAGCTAGACCACCAACATGTAAGAGAAACTATAAGATATCATCTATCTTACTACAATATTTGTAACTCTAGAACAAACTATCAAGGTTGTAGGCTCAAAAGGATCACCTACTTCTAGGTTTAAACAAGAGAAAATTGCATTTTAGCCCAAAACATGTTACTCTGGGCCATCTTGTTGTTTGAAGTGGATCACATCACCCCCTTCATCCTCTAAAAAGGTAGATCATACACCTACTATACACATTGACTAGAAGGTGATTTCAAGTAGTCACATAGATCAATATCTCGACACAAAATAGTCGTATCGACCGCCAACCCAGCCTGATGTGGCCACTTTGCCTCATACTTCCAGCCTAAAACAATCACATAGGGAGGACAAAATGACCCACCCATGTCCTTCTTGAATCCATCATATCCATCTCCTTTGCATCAATACATCCAATCAATTGAAGTAAATAATGAGTTACATTTCTTAACAATTGCCAACGCCCTTTATAATGACCCAAACAGTCATAAAAACCGTTATGGGTCTTAAAGCTACCTCAAGCCACACACAATTACGAATAAATTATATTTTATGGTGTCACAATAAGTTTTCTAAATAATTGACATTTGAACAAAATATATATCCTTGAAACATTGATTGGATCAAATAGGTTTTCATTTTATCAATCTTGGTCATCTTAATCTCAAACCAACATAATATGTCAACTGCAAAAAATAGTAGTCAACTAATTAGAATTTAAATAGGAAAAAACACACAATTCATCAGATAATTATGTCAATCTGATTAAAATTACAAGTAGTAATGGAGGGATTCTTGACCCATGCTAAAATGGCACCCTGAAAGTCAAACAAAATCAAATAAAAAGTGGTATTTTGTATAAAAAAGAATCTCCTATCTGCACGGGAGGTCAGAAAAAATTGTTACCATGATATAAATAGCATCCTAGTTCATTTGGATGACATATATAATGACATATGGAAGAAAAAAAGAAATGAACAGAAGAGACAACACATTGCAATTGGATCCCTGAGGGGCATGCTAACAACCGAAATTGTCATTTTTTTTATGAACAAGAACATTATAATACAATGCCACCAAGCTTAAAGTGTCCAATTGAATGACAACAATGAGGAACTAAAACAACTAACTCGTCAATACTTTTGTGATCATGTGTTATCTAAGAGCTGACAACCTTAACATATAATAATTCAAAACATCAAACAAAAATTGAATATAATAAATCAAATCTAGGCATAACAACTATCATTTGAAAAAACACAAGCAAAGATTCATAATTACCTTATATCTATGACACCAAAAAGGCACCATGTCCAGATGGGATTTCCACAAGCTTCCTAAGAAAGAATGGGAGTATATAAAAAGACTCTATACATGAGTATATAAGAAGACCATTCCAAGGAAACATAATACCAAAATAAGTAAATAAGGCTAGTAAAATAAGATAAGCCCATGTTAGCTATGATGATGGACCTATCTAAATCTTGAGATATGATGAATATGATGTTTATCAAACACACTTTTAAGGATCCAAAATGTCCCAACCACATGGTGGGAATCATAATGAAACTAATAAATACTTGTACTATTGAAATATCATGGAAGGGTGATCTATTACAGGCCTTCAAAGCCACAAGGGGAGTGACATAGGGTGATCACATTTCTCTAAATGCATGTGTTATGTGTTTAAAGAAAGATTCAATTGATTGAACCGAAAGTATAGATAGCCAAATAGGATCCCTTAATGGCTTCTAGGTGAGGATAAGAGATATAACATGTATGATCTTCAAATGGCCTATGTTTTTGCATAATCTTGATTTCTAGAAACAAACACTATGTGATGCATGTATAAATTTACCACATGTTTTTGGATATCAACTATAAAATGATAATTATGTAATTTTCTGTTGAAGTACTAAAAACATTGTATAAGAGATCAATAGGTTGATGGAAGATAAATTACAATAAATTTAGGCAAGTACCATTGCTTGCGAATAATTCGTTATAAGTTGAGAAAAACCACATATTATGACATTGGAAAAAAAGTGAAGAATATAATGTCAAATTGGGAGAGAAATAACTTAACAAAATCTGAGAGAATCACATGTGTAAAGTCCCCCAATATACACAATGAAAAGAGAAGACATGTGATTGTTCTTATGTGACAAAACATTGACTAATTTTTTGAACCTCCTAATGAGAGGAGATCCTGATGTGAGAAGTATAATAAAAGTAGAGTGGCATAAGGTGATTACTACCAAAGAGAATGGAGGACTAAGGGTGCAATAAGAAAGAGAAATTAATGAATTGTTTGATATCAAATATTTGTCAAGATTTCTTAAACGAGAAAACACTACACTGGTGGACCTATGATGATAAACAATTATGGGATGACCCTAATGCTTCCGAAGTAAACATGTCCATGATCTGACTCTTCATAAAAAAAATGTAAAATGTTAATATCAAAATCACTTAGATGTATATCGAATGAAGAAGGCACCAATGCATGGAAGGGAAATTGGCTTGATGGAAAGTCCCCAAAGCTAAAGATGGGATTAAACAGAGCATCAAGTATGTGGTTAGATATGACAACAACTAGGATGAGCAGGTCTTCAAATACTAGTTATATTTCACACAATATATTGATGTTCTAAACACCACTCAATCAATATATCAAATTTATGTCGCCTTGGCAAGGTAGTGTTGGGGATAACCCACCACCAAACCATTTCATATCCAACTTCTTGAACTAAAAGTAAATAAAACACTCAAAGACTAAAATATAACATGGAAGATAAGTATTCTAGAGAGAATTAAGTTGTTCCTGTGGAGTGCACAAGATAACTTAAAATAATATCACCTACACACATTTCATGAGGTAGGAAGAGACAAACTCCATGTGTTTTTAGGATTATGAACTTAAATGGAAGTAGTGAAGATGTTTAAAAAGAAGGGAATACAACAAAACATCACAACTAGGAAGGAAATTAAGGAATGGATAGAGTCTAACCTAAAGAAGTCACATGAAGAGAACACACCCATCAAATTCTCCATCACACAATTGGGCATTTGGAAGGCAAGCAACAAATATATTTGGAATTAAACAAAAGCGACAATGGTAAATGAAGATTAAGAGAAAAAAATTGTATATCATTCATGTTCAAAATTATACTATTGTTAGTTATTATAAACATATAGAAGTGTGTCCAACTAACTAAGTGATTATATAATTATCTCATATATATATTTTTAATTATTTTCTCTTTTTAATGAATTTGGTGGAAAATTCATTGAGTTGAAAATGTATATGTGAAAAAGATGAATCATGAATCTTAATGTGAATATTGACTATGATTTATAAAGATGTCATCTAAATGAACATCAATTTAAATAAATATTTTGTTGCAATAGAACCATATATAATGTATGATTGCTCATATTTCCTTGTTTGCATAGTAAAACCCTACTTTACTTTCACCAGGGCAATATAGTTGAAGCACTCTATAATCTATATGGTCTAAATTCCTTAATATGAGTAAGATACCTAATGTTCTATAGTAGACCTGATGTAACTTAGTTACTTTCCCTAAACACTATGGAACTTCCACAATGATCATGTTTGGAACAACACAGCGGTCAATTTTGCAGTCAAATATGTTAATAGAAAAATGACCTTGAGTGGATTAGATCCAAAGAACTAATATGTGGGAAGTTAATGTTGGAAAATGTGACAACAAAGATGGCAGAAGAAATTAAAAAGACTCTTAGCCATATTATGCACAACTTGCGGATCGCATCAATAAGTATGAAACTTGAAGGAAGGTGCAAAACATATTCCTATTCCTGGAGCATGTCCAATGACAATCCTTGTAGAGTTGTACTTCTTTCTCAAGAAGCACCCAAATAGTAGTCCACAACAACCTCTTGGAATAGAAACAAAGACGATGGTTTGCGAAGTCCTCCTAATGTAGTAACAATGGTCTCCACACCTCTATGTAGTCCACACAGACAACCAAGAACTCCTCGCTATTCTTCTAGAACAAGAGGGAAGGAGTTGTTCCTTCATGTTGTCAACATACAAGCATTGACTTTTCTCCCCGTGGCTATCTCTCCCTTTTATAGATAAGATGCATCTAGCTCTCACACTACCATAATTGTAAGGTAAGGAGTTTTGACATACTAGAGTGTTGAGAGCCTTGACCACTCCCCCTTTATATAGGAGTAGATGGGATAGGGTTTACACAAACCCTGGGGATACAAAGGGTTAGATATCATGGTTTGATGGCTAATGTGAATCACCATTTAGATGATTAGACACCCAGTCAGTCAGCTGGCATTCCAGTCAGTTGATTGGAACACCCAGTTGGTCGATTGCCTTAGTTTCCTATTTGCAAACTAATTGGCTTTTAATTTGATGATTAATTCACATCATTACGTCAACAAAAATCACCAGACCCAACGCTACTAGTCATCTAGTCGGTCGATTGGACTACCCTGTCGGTCAATTAGATACTCCAGTTAGTCAACTGGCATTCCTTGTTGGTCGACTGGACACTCTAGTCAGGCAACTATCATCTAAAGTTGTTTAAGTTGATTACTTCAATTTTTTAATAACTAATTTAAACCTTATCCATGAGTAAACTCCTATTCCATGTTCATCCTATGTGTGTGACCCTATGGGTTTCAAATTATGTTGGCACTGAGTGTCCATAACCAAATTATGACATCACAAAAAATGAGAAATATCTAGCAACACATGATTGCTATGCAAGTAAATGGATAGTTGGAGAACAACTTCAAGTTACCTCTATGATCAATGTTATTGTGATTGTATAGTTCCTTTGTTGCAATATCCGAATTTAATAAGAAGTATGTAATTGTCACCGTCTTAACATTCAATCCCTATTCCTTGAACTAAAACATTCTGCATGAGATGCATGCAATCTTACATATCAGATACTGGCTCAGATGAGCATGTCCATGTGTTTGTCAAACTCACTTATCAAGTGGCCAAGATATCATCTCTGGTAGAAGGGAAAAATCCCATCTACATAACTTATAGTCAATACCCATGTGTCACAATGTACCTCAGCACCACCTTTATGGAAACCCTTATTGAAGGTCATGTTGGATAATGTGATAGTACATCGAACTTCAAGTGATGAGTGAAGTTACTTTAGGTCTAAGAACCAAAACCACCATTATCACTTCGAGAAATTATTGTAACTACCATTCAATGTTCGATGTATCACTCTCAAGGTGGGTCTGTTTGGTACACTATTCTCAAACAAATATCAATGTGTTTGAACTAATATCCAAATATTGTGACTAATGGAACTCTATCACCAGTCAACAGACGTTCTAGTCTTATGTATTACCGTCATCGTTTTTCTTCCACAGTAATATCCAACTAGGGACATAGCAACAATGTATGTACTCATTGTACATATGATCTTATTATTTAGGTCCTTAACACGAAAACATATGTCATAAAGTAACATCATTCTTTAAACATGTACCATGTTTGTGTCATCATCTCATGATCGAGACAAACTTAATAGATAAAATTACCTTTATTATTCATCAAGTGAAGTACATGATGTCCCAATGCAATCATCACCTGATTGGCTCTCTGGGCATACATTCCAACAGTTGGTGGGACATGCATAGATGGGAGCCAGACCCAACTCTCTTATTGATATCGGGAAAGTTAGAACTATGGGATAAAGACTCCATACAATGAAATGTAACATGAGATGAGAATATTGTGACACGATATTTATAATATGTGATGAGGTATGGCCCTACCTTGTACCAAGGTGTATATAGATAGAATATATGCTCATAACAAGCCATGTGGTGGGGTTGGTATGAGTCAATTATCATAGAATTGATGCATTAAACCTAAGGCAGGTAAGGTGAGTTGGGTATGTGATCATGATTTCTTGACATCTACTTGGTTTAGGTATAAGTCAAGAAATTATAAAGAAATAAATAAATGGGAAAACCAATAGTCCCATATGTTGAATGTTATTCTTATTTCTACCTTCATATGGTGTAATCTTTTTTCCTTTTAAGTTCATTGTTAGAAATATATCTTATACATGTTTAATGACTATGTTTAATCACATGTTCCATAAATAGTAAGAGAAGGTCTAAAAATGACATTCTTTACTTTTATGTTTTATCTAGATCACTTATACATTGGAGAAAGAACCAACAAACAATTTTTAGGTTCAGAAGCTAAGTCATCTACTCCCCATCCTAATCATGTATTAGAGTCAACTGTTTAAGATGCATTTAGGTATTTTTAGAAGGAATGTAAATACATATTTTGTAATCTTGTACATTTATTATCAGAACAATTTTAGATGGTTTGATGAACGGTAGTAAAATACATATATGAAAAAATTTATAATATGGTATATATGTGAATGAATGTACAATCCTTGTTTTATTGACCTAGTACAGTAAGTGTGTCCCTTCTATGGTTATTTGAAATGTTTTTTCAGGGATGAAAGTTGGGGTTAGTGCCTTAGAATATTCTTAATAGTCATGTTTCCTCAAGTGAATTCAAGATGCCAAGTAAACCATAGCTAACATGGTTGTTCAATATTTCACATATATTAGAAAATATATGATCATTATCCTTCCACAATCCATTGACCACTACAAGTATGCCTAATTTACTTCCTTGACTTTCAAAAACTCAAGAAGTTACATAGTTAACGTAGAAACTATATGATCATAATTGATCTAGTTACCCATCTTTTATCAGAAGATATATGAAAGTTAGAATGACCAATTGAAAGTTACACAACTTAAGCATCAGATACATCAATACCTTAATATACATCCAACATAAACATCTATAGCTAGAATTGCAACATGCTAATCATACATAGTCCATATTTAAGATTAGTCTCAAAAGATTACATTGAATAATGTAATATCATATTAAATAATAATACACATTTCTATAAAGTTTCATGAAAAGAATCATAATTTGATTTCAATATGAGTTTAAAAAAAATCAAAACTGGAAAAGTAAAGCAATATGCATGCATAAATCCTAACTTTCAAAAAATATAAAAGATGAAAGGTTATCCGTTTTCATTTTCAAGGAGTTACATTCTACAAAAGTGTCATGATATAAAGATCTAAATGTTTTAGACAAAATCCCCATTAGAATATTATATTTAGGTCATATATAATGCATTTTAGTCAGATCATATGATTAAATGTATGAAATGTAGTACATGGATTTCTAAATAGATGATAGATCACTCCCCTTGAGGAAGAACATGTCTACAAAATGTAGTAGTACTAAACCTATACCAAAATCTCCATATTTCAAGCTCTAAATGCCCGAACTCAACAAGTAGTAGATCCAAAAAGGCCAAAGAAGGAGAAAATGAGAGATTTAAGTAGAGAAATAATATTTATACTGTGTTTAAAAGAATTTCTTCCAAGAAGGCAGATGAAGAGAAAACTATGAGAGGAGCAAAAGAAAATTAAATAGATTCATTCTCTACTAGGCTAAGAATAAGATTCCAAGATTTAATCTTCAAAAACCTTGAGAATCACCAACATGAATGAGATTTTCCAAAAAGGCCCTCTCCTTATAGAGAAAAAACATTTGACTAAAATTCTAAAACAAAGTAGCATAGGTTCTAGGGGTCCAAGGAGGTCTATTTATATAGTTAGATTCTTAAGAAAATTGTGCACCATCCCCAGAGAAAAAATGGTTTCTTGCATTCTACAACCCAAATTGGCCCAAAGAACCTCACTTTGACCTCTTCTAGCATGCTTTGACCTCAAAATGTCATTTTAGTGTCCTAAAACAGCCACTTTCAACACTCCTTAGGCCACATTGATCAAACTCAAGCACGCTCGAGCCGACTTAGGAACATATCTACCCTCTCCAATGTTCAAAGCACCCTGGTTCAATCCACGTCGACCCATTTAGTGTAGTCAATGTGACACGTCCAAGGTCTGCATATTGTCATCCATACTTGCCAGTATATCAATGAATGCCCACCTCTCTTTGTTTTTCTAAGTCCACAAAGCATAAAATTCCAATAAACCAAATTTAACCAAAGAATCTTCAAGAAAATATAAAACATGTGTGAGAAATATACATAAACTTATTCTTAATTAATATAATAAATATGGGATAATAATGTAAATTACATAATTAAAAAATATCATGCAATTGAAGATAGATAAGGATCAAAATTTGACAACAAATATGGGAAGTCTCCATTCTAATCTAGTTTTTGGTAGTCATATGTATTTTATCTAGCTACATATATGTAAGAGATACCAAACTCATTTGATGATGATTCTACTTCACAAAACTAAATATCAATGAATGCCCACCAACAACCTATCTCTTTGTTTTTCTAAGTCCACAAAGCATAAAATTCCAATAAACCAAATTTAACCAAAGAATCTTCAAGAAAATATAAAACATGTGTGAGAAATATACATAAACTTATTCTTAATTAATATAATAAATATGGGATAATAATGTAAATTACATAATTAAAAAATATCATGCAATTGAAGATAGATAAGGATCAAAATTTGACAACAAATATGGGAAGTCTCCATTCTAATCTAGTTTTTGGTAGTCATATGTATTTTATCTAGCTACATATATGTAAGAGATACCAAACTCATTTGATGATGATTCTACTTCACGAAACTAAGAATCTATAAATCCTAATTTATGTACAATTTTTTTGGATAAAACATGTTTTACTTCTAGATGTGTAAAATCCATAGATCTACTATAGTGGTGATAGTCCTCTTACATGATAGCTATTAGATCTACATGCTTAATAGGGGCGGATGAATTCATATATTAATGACTTAAAACCAAACATTTTGTACCTGAAAAATGTATCCCAATAAATACTAAAACAAGCAAGGTGAATAATTATTAAATAACAACAAGATTAAGGAAACTATCAATAGTGGTTTCAGATCCAAAGGTCATGGCTCCACTACCTAGAGAGGTCAAACTCTAGGATTTTCTGACCCTGAGTACTACATGTATTAAAACACAAGATAATAATCTATGTGACCGCTTTCTTTAGCTCAAGATTAACTATATATCTTTTCTAGGACAATGAGATAATAACATAGAAAAGGGTCTGATGTACCCTTACCATGGGACGCCTACCCTAGAACCCTCCTTCATCAAGTAATATATTCAACCACTAAAGGATGCCTTTCCTAGTTGTAGGATGACTTCCCTCCAACTCCTATCTAAAAAAATATTATCTCTTGATGATGAGGTTCCTTCCCTTGTCATGGGCTTCTGTCATTCAACCTATGTTATCCAAGAGCAAGAAACAATCATTAAGGGTGAAAGAGACTAGAAGATTGGGAATGAAAACCTCACAAGTTATATAAAGTAAGTATGTATCTTATAAAATATATATCCTACTAATTTTATTGATGTAAGCTAGTGAAGCTCAAGAGAGTGATTAGGGGCTCTTTGAGGCACAATCTCTCAACTATAGCATAGGGAACTCATGGGACACTCGGGAAGCTCTCATATAGGTTGTAAATTATAGTCGAGAGTGTCTACTACTTAGTTAAATGAAATCTATTCATTTTTAGGGATCTAAGAAATATCCAAAAAATGTATATATACTTTTAACCCCCTTCTAATGAATAATTTGCACATAAAGAGAAGCTAAAAAATTGTATCGTTGGTTAAATTTGTGAATTAAATTCTCGTTTGATGATAGTAGTAGACAAGCTCATGAGAAGTCAGTCATTTGAGTTTCACCAATGTCTTTCTCAAGGATATTGGCCTTTTTGTATTTGTACACATTTTTCCAGGACAAACTTGGATGATGTAGGTAATTAGGATATTCCAACATAGTCTCATTGCCCAAATTCAAATTGATGAAACTTAGTTTATTTATGGAAATATCTATGATCTTTATTATTAACCATAATGCAATTGATGGACACATATAAATAGATTTTCTTATTAACCTAAATGATTTTATAATCCATTTTACTACATGTTAGGCTTAGATACAAGTAATACAAACATTACACATGATTTTCATCAAAGTTATACAGAGTAATCTATCTATCTTAAACTTTGAATTTTGAGCATATGTCACTTTATCTTCTCTTAATCAGGATATTTGAAGTTAAGAGTTTCTCCATCAATATGAAATAATCTCACTAGAGATGTTATAGACATATATATTGAAAACCATTGTAACAGAAAGATACTTCAATCTTTTTATCTTTGAAATTTAGTCAGGTTTCTAAAGATTGAATTCATAAGATTACCTTGAGTTCATGCTTCTCAACCTCTTTTTAAGTCCTTAAAAGATAGTATAATATCTAAGGTCATGCGTATTATAAGAAATGTGAAATTCTAAATAATTCCATAGATGAACAAATATGAGAAATTGAGATTGACTTATATATCTATGTCTTCAACTGCTTATTCAAATGAGGAAGTGTTGGGGGTAAGAAGAAGAGCATATCAAAGTATTATTCAAGCAACATATCAAATGAGATAGAAAATATGTGGACAAGATAAAATGTGATTTCCATAAGGCATCACCAAAATGTTCACATCTATGATTCAAACTTCAAATTATTTTCATTGAATAACAATGTATATATACAATAAGTACAATATACAAAAAGAATGAAATGAAGTGAATATCCTATATACAAGTGTAAATAATAATATTTGAGTACGATTAAAAAATGCAATCTGTAATGACATTCTAATAGTCTACATCACCAAGCTCATCATCAGGGATACATGGATGGTAAGGAGCTTATGCATATTCTTCTTAATCTTCATTAAAAACTTCAACATCTTCTATAGGATCACTATCGTAGCCACTTCCTTGACCATTTTCACTCTACTTCTACTTCCATGTCCACATGCATTTGTGCACGACTGGAGGGTCACTTCTTATGGATATGAGGCTAGAAGATGCCTATGTCCACAATTAGGTAGGGAAGCCACGTCAAAGACAAAAAAAGATAGAAAAGATCCCAATATATGGAACTAGGGACATGAAAGGAAAAGTGTATGCCAAGAGGATTGGGATGATGTTATATTTGGAGAGGAATATCTTGGATTATAAACAATGTCATAGGAGGGGGTGTAGTTTGAAGATGAGTAGAATTGATCATAGGAAGGGCTGGCATAATGAGTGAAGCTAAAGTGTTGGTTGGTAGGCGTCATGATATGTGGGATAGTTGAACATGTATGAGAAGTTAATGTGGTTCATGAGGTGGGATATGTCTTCATGAGATGGGAGGTTTCTTTGTGGAGGTACTTAGTGACTTGTCAATAATTGGCATTCTATTGCATTAAACATCCCATAATTTTCTCATTGCTCACATCAATAGTCATGTCTAGGGTGGGAAGGCATGATGTTGGTAGTGGAGCAGCCTAAGATGGCTAGGTGGAGTGATGTAGCTGAGCACTAGAAGCACTGTGGTAGAGTTGGTGGAATATTGGGTACTAAAAAAGGAACTCTTAGATGAGCTCTCACTAATGATAGTTGGTAGGATATTGATGGTCAGTGATGAGTCGATTTTACACTTGATGATCAAAGATACCACAATTAGGTTAGGTTATGATAGGTGGATCTCATGGGTATTTTTAACCGAGTCAAAGAAATTCATCAAATGAAACTTGACATAGAACAATATTTTCTAAAATTTTTGTTTGGTTGTACTTTGGGTGAACACTGTAGTTGATGATAAGGGATATATACTAGATTTCTAGTAAAGGGAGGAGGAGGGAATTGTGGATATCTTGGAATATGTATGATCGAGTTTCTTGAGAGCCACATGGATATCACAGATGGTCAAGGTGGATTCAAAGAGATCGTAGAGAGTGTTAGAAATTTATGAGGTCAATTCCTTTAGCATTCTCTACATCAAAATTTTGTACCTAGTAGGATATGTCAAAGTAATTCATCATACTATATTCAATAACTTCAAAACAATTGTGGAAAGTTGTAGAGATAAACTATTTGAGTATTCATTAGGGGGAACCTTGGAAGAGTAATCTTGCGTCAAATTGACATAGAATTGATCCACCACTGTTTTAACCAAAGACAGTGGTGATAATATTCATCATAGCTACAAAGAGAATCAAGTCTTTGGTCCTCAAACAACTCATATATCCCTTGGTATTTCAAATACAAATCTTAGTATGCCTTAATGGGAAAAGGTGATCAACAGAGGATTTCCTTGTTTCTGTAATTAGCTTTGACATTTATGAAGTGGGTTCAATCAAAAGGGATGGTTCTAGGCAATGTGGGAGGTAATTTGGCTATCATGTTATTCCTAGGTGTAGGGGGGAGGGATGTTTCCTTTCCTTCTCTTTTCCAAATTTATCACCATTTTAAGATAAAGGGGGTGCTTGGAGTGGAAACCTAGATGTAAAGGTCTTGGAATGGGAGAATAGAGAGAAAAAAGATTGCAAATACTAGAGGAGAGGAGGTTTAAGGTTTATTAAAGTGATAGACAAGGAAGTAACTATTAGTTAGAGTGTCGGTTGAGAGAAAACTAGTTGATGGTGTTCCTCCCCGATCAACATGCCCTTTTAGTATTTTTAAGCACATGACCATATGTTAAGCTTTGGTAGGGGGAAGTTCGGTCGATAATAGTGTCTGAATTTTCCTTTGGGTATTTAGTCACTCAACTTTGCCTAGAATGAATTTGACAATCAGTGTTGTCTAAAACTCTACAATTTTTGAAAATCTCATGGAAATGCTAATTAAATTGCAAATGTGAGCCTAAAATAATAGCTGAAGAAAGAAAATCATAATTAACTTATCATAGGACATTTTTAGCAAAAATTAAATGGAAAACACATATTAAAATAAATAATCAAAAACATATGTAGAGTACAAAGGTTGAAATTTAGAAAATATATAATCAAGCAATGTAAATGTTAAGATATATAACTAGGAGGCATGCAACTATCACGAAGAGTAGTCGTAAGAAGAAAAATTTAGATATAAGCATAAACACAATTCCCTTATTTGAAAGAGAAGTTTCCAAGAATAGCATATCATTATAACCATTAACTTCCAAACTATACACCTCCCCCTTCTTTTTATAAGTGTGCATTGAGAAGTCAAATATCAGATAAATAGTTTTTTACAATCCTTTTGCATGTCCCCTAAAAGAAGTGAAGGTGATATGGTACACAACCAAGTCTTTGGAGTCCAAGGGGTTAAATTGGTCACTCAAATGTTGTTGTTTTTGGGTGCTTTCAAACTGAAATATGTCGAATAATGACCATCTTTTATACCAAAAATGCATCTCATTATATCTTGGGATTTAGATGACTTTCCATGGCATACATAAGGAGAGTTCTTCGTCTTGTTTCCATATTCATATCTAATGCAAGTTTTACGAATTTGTTTGATAGCTTGGTTTAGGATTTCAGCACGAGACTTTTTAACACATAACGTAAGATCTAAAAAGATGATTACCACGATTATTAGAAGTAATAGTAGAAGACAATTCATTAATCTCATCTCTATCATATGAAATATTGACCTATAAGCAATGGATTTAGTCACATAAGTATCTTTATCAATAGTAAGGGCAGAAAGTTTTCTTTTTATACTAGGAATGATAAGATGAGATTCTCTAGCATTGACATTACTAAGCAAGGAAGCATTTTTTTCATTAGTAGTAATATTGGAAAGATAAACACTATTATAAGCTTCTAATCCTTGAAGTTTAATATCTAAATCATCATTAGTACTATTAATAACATCAATATTATAATAAAAATAATTAACAGTTCTAGAAAGCTTTTCATAGTATCTAATCAGAATTTAACACTTTTATCTAGAAAAAATTAGCTACATAATGGAGATTTACCTCATTTGAACCTTGATTGATCTTTCCATAAGAAAAAAAGAAATTCACCATCCTCATTTACACTAGAAATTTAACTTAAGTTTGTGAAGTCCCAAGAGCTTTCATGACCATTCTCTCCCTAGTCCTTTTTTTCCTTTTTTCCTTAGCTTGCAGTGATGGGTGTTTTTGACTTATGGGCAATCATTCTTATAATGACCCTACTCCACACTCATAGATACAAAATCTGGAAGAAGACATGCCAATGAAGGGTTTCCCTTTAGAGTACATGGCATATTCTTCACTTTGGAAATATCTCTCACTTAAGGAAGAATCTTGAATATTAAAGGAATATCTTTATCCTTCTTATTTTGGTTGTATTGTTAAATGTCCTCTTCTTATATAGGATTGATATTCACCTCATGGGTTCGAAGTTTCCCTATGAGGTCTTCCATAAGGATTGTTTTAGGAGTAAAAGACTCCTCTATTATGATAATTTTCTTCTTCAATGAATGACGAAGGGATTGATCACTTTTTTTATGTTGATCCTTTGGCATACATGCCTCTAACGGTAAATAAGACCATTGACAATGTTGCAGAAATGTTAGCACATATCTCAAATAGTCTCTATATTGTACATGTTGAAGAGCTTCAATTTATGCAGAGCATGTTAATCTATGACCCCTTCACTACCTCGGATCCCTCATGGGTGATGGATAACTTCCTCTATAGATCATAGTGGTGTAGCACGATGATCTCCAATCAAATCTAGAGGGATTTATACATTATATATTATATATATATATATATATATGAATATATATATATACATATATAAATGTATACATATACATATATACATACATACATACATACATGCATGCCGAAATATAGACAGAAACAACAAAGACCATCCTTAGGGTTTGCTCTGGCGATTCGTTGGGCGATGACCCGTGCGATCGCCGGAACTCGTGGGTATGGCGCCCACGTCTCCGGTTGCTCCGACCGGAGGCATCCACCTCCACACACCCCCACAACCCACAACTTCATCCATACCACTTCAAACCCAAGCACAGGCCGGAACAGCTGGGAAAGGAACGGAGACCAGTGAAATAGAAGGAGCGGCGACGCCGGTGACACTGCTGCAGGAAGAATGGACGGGAGGGCTTGGTGATTGGGGCATTTCCTGGAACCAGGTTCTCAAGAAACCCTCGAGCAAGGAGAAGGAGATCGTTTTTCCGAAGCCGAGAACCGTAGAAGGGGAGGTACATTTCGATCTGGAGGAGACGGAGTTCGCATGGCTGGCGAACGTCTGGGAACACACGGTGATGGTTTACACCTTAGGTAAACATCCCTTTTACCACCATCTCCTGGCCTAGATCAGACGAATGTGGCGGCCAAAGGGGTCATTCGAGCTCCTCTCGCGTGACGGAGGGATTTTCTTGGTTCGATTCTTACAGAAGCCGATAAGCGAGATGTCTTGGCGATGGGACCGCGGTGGTTCGACCACCAGCTCATGATAGCCAAACACTACAATCATGGAGATGAATTGAAGAAAGACTCCTTCATGATGGTACCAACCTGGATTACACTGAAATCATTTGGTCGTTCTTGGACGAAGGTTGCTGCCGGCACAATCGCGGCTGGGGCGGGCCGAGTCCTCCACATCGACGACTGATCTATTGAAGGAGATGATCCAAGAGTGCTGATTGAACTGGAGGTTGAAGGAGAAAGACCTTCACGGGTTTGGCTGAACATGAAGGGGAGGGAACCAATCCCGATGTCCATAGAATATGATCACATACCAATTAGTTGCTGCACTTGCCGCACTTTCGGTCACAGTACACAACAATGCGAGGCTAACCGAGAAGAAGAGAAGGTAAGCAATGATGAGAAGAACAAGGCCAATGCTGGAAAGAACCCCGTCTAGGTTGAGAAGAAGAAGAAGTTTGTTGAGGGAAAGCCAGCTGCTAATGATGAGAGAAATGTGGAAGATAGTGTCAATGGAAAATAGCAGTACGAGGATCCATCACAGACAGAAGATAAACATATGAAAGCTACAACTGAGGTGGAAGCTACAACGGTGGTTACTGTGAATGGAGGAGAAGAAGTTGTACAAGAACACGCTTTGCCGTCTGTGCACAACCCAAAGAATGGGAACTCGAGCTCAACAAGCCAAAGAGAAGAGGGTGAATTTACACCTGCTTCGAGGAGTAGAAGTAAGGGTGGAATCCCAAAAACACAAGGAGTTGGGTCCATACTCGACAACACGAACAGATTTGAGGCCTTAAGTGAGTCAAACGCGGAGGAACCTGAATAGGTGGCACCGAAGAAGAAGAAAGAAGGAAATAAGAAGGAGCAGCCCAGGCGAACTTGGGCGAACAAGAACCCTTAATATGTCTATCTTAATGTGGAATATTAAAGGGGGGTGTGACAGGAATAAGAAAAAAGAAATTCGGGACTGGATTGGTTCTATGGGATTCTCTATTGCAACTTTGGTTGAAACTAAAATAAAAGAGAATAATAAAGCAAGCATGGGCTACCTGTTCCCACAAGGATGGGAACATATTTCTAACATCCAACATTCTGAGATGGCCAGGGTGTGTGTGGCGTGGAAGCCAAATGCATGGAAGATGACAGTGCAAATGATGTCTGATCAGCATATTACTCTGGATTGCAGGAACACAGCAGGTTTGCACATGTGCTTGACAACTATTTACGCTCATAATGATGCAAAGAGAAGGAAGTAACTATGGAATGACTTAGCACTCATATCCACACATATAACGATATTGTGGTTGGTGGTAGGTGATTTCAACAATGTCAGATTACAAGGTGAGAAAGTTGGAGGTAGACTTGCTCTATGGGTTGTGATTGATGCTTTTAACACGGCTATTGATAAAGCGGAACTGGTGGAGTTACCTATGACAGGAGGCGAGCTCTTCACATGGAATAATGAACAAGGCCTGGAGGACAGGATAGCTAGCAAACTGGATAGGGCATTGGTGAATGAAGAATGGCTAAAATTGTTTCCTAATGTACAGGTGAAGGCAGGCGGATCTGAGCTAAGTGATCATGCTCCCCTTCTTGTGCAGCTCTTTGAAAAGAAACAAAAATGAAGAACTTTTAGATTTCTCAACTTATGGACAGAGTGGGATGGATATGACGACATTCTCAAGGAGGTATGGAATACACATATACATGGGAGCCCTATGTTTGTCTTTATAAAAAAGGTATCTCTGCTGAAAACTATGCTGAAAAAGTGGGCTAAGGAGAAGGTGAATATCCCAAATTTAATCTTGTCCACAAAGAAGGAATATAGCGAGGTGAAAAAAATCCTCATGGCTGATCCGCTGAAAGGAGAGTTAATAAAGAAGGAGAGGGGGTTAAAAATGATGCTAGCTGATCTCAAGAAGGCTGAAGAGAAATTCTATTAGCAAAGAAGTAGGGAGAAATGGTTGGAAGACGGTGATAGGAACACCAAACTCTATCACATGGCGGTGAGAAAAAGAGAGGCCTCCAATGTTATATGTGAGCTGATTGACAAAGACAGGTAAGTGATTAACAGGCAAGACGATATTGAAAATCAAGCCGTACAGTTCTACAATGAACTCTATAATAAAAGTTTCAAAGAACGGGAAGTGGAGGAAACCATTGACTGGAAGTACAAGCTCTCTAGCACCCACAACAATATTCTCACAAGGGAGGTCACTGAACAAGTGATCAAAGAGGCTTTATGGAGCATCGGCTGTAATAAATCCCCCGGGTCAGATGGATTCAATGTTTTCTTCTACAGGCCGGCTTGGGACACAATAAAAGAACACCTTATGAGGTATGTGAGATGGTTCCTTGAAGGAGGTAACATGGTTAGACAGGTTAATCATGCTTTCTTGGTCCTCATTCCAAAGAAGAAAATCATGACATCACTCACAAATTTTAGACCTATTGCTTTCTGCTCTATCCAATATAAGATTATAGCTAAAATTCTAGCTGCAAGGTTGAAGATGGTCCTTCCTTTCCTTATCTCTAAAAACCAAGGAGCCTTTATTTCTGGCAGGAGTATTAGTGACTGCGCTCTTCTTGCTGATGAGTTCTTAGCTGATTACAATGTGATGAGAGGGAGCAGAAAGGCTTGCTTAAAGCTTGATATTTCTAAATCCTACGACAGCGTAAGATGGGAAAAACTATGGTGGATCATGCAACAAATGGGCTTCTCTGAGAGATGGATATAATGGATGCAACAGTGCGTTGGCACAACTAGTTTCTCGGTGCTAGTTAATGGCTCATCGACATGTATCTTTAAAGGCATCAATGGTTTGCGACAAGGTGATCCTCTTTCTCCCCTTCTGTTCACTGTCATCATGGAATATTTCACAAGAAGGCTGAAGATAATTGAAGAGAAGAAGGTGATCAAAGCCTACACAGTACATGGAATGAAAGTTATGAGCCACCTCATTTTTGCTGATGATGTACTGTTATTTGTGGAAGCTAAAGTGGACATGTTATTGAAGCTGAAAATTTTTCTGGATGACTTCGGGGAACAAAAAGGATTGTGGATCAATACAAATAAAAATCAACTTTACCTCTCAAAAAATTGTCATCAAATGGAGAGCAGATTACAAGAAGCCATGGGGGTGGAAATTGGCAAATTCCCAACCAAGTATCTAGGCTTTCCGCTTGCTGGTGGCAATCTAAAGGTGAAGGATTTTGCTGATTGCATTGATAGACTGGATGAGATGATTGCAAGATGGCCCACAAAGAGAACATCCATGGCGGGGAGAGCTACCCTTATTAGAGCAGCCATCGAGGGGCTTCTTATCTTTTGGGTGCAGCAAGGGGAGATACTGGGTGCAGTGCTTGATAGAATGGAAATAAAAATCTCAAACTTCATCTGGGCAGGAGAGTTCCATCCCATGCGCTACGTGAGGTTGGCTCTTCCCAAAGACGAAGGGGGTCTACAGCTGAAAACTCCAAGGTATATTGCTAAATGGGGGACCTTAAAGAGAATCATCTTGTATCAAACAGGTGGTTCCGTATGGGGAAGATGGATGAGGAAAAGATACCAGCAAGGATTGGATTTCCAGCCACGAACTCGAGAAGGTATTTCACGCACCATTCACATGATGAGGAACCTATGACTACAAATCAAGCATAGGTTTGTTCAAGATCAAACTGGGGATTGGCACTTGCTAAATCCCAAAACTGATCTGTGGGAGATCACGAGAAGTAGGGCTGAGAAAGACATGACAATGGCATTGATTTGGATAGGTAATTATATTCCCAAATGGTCCACATGCATCTTCAAAATTCTGCATGGAGCTCTTGCTACTCTTGACAAGTTGCATGAGTGGAATAGCAATATTTCTGTTACTTGTCTTCTATGCAAGGAGGAGGAAACCCACAATCATCTTTTTGGTGGCTACGATTTCACAAAGAATCTATGGGAGAAATGTGTAAAGAGTTTCACCTAAGCATTGAGCTTAATGAAGATGCCAGAACAATGATCAAACGATGTGCTAATGGAGGAAAAAAGTTACTCTTATTTGCTGCCCTATGTTTCCATATTTGGAATGAAAGAAATGCACGCAAACATGGTGGTCTAGGTAGTTGTGTGAGTACTATTGCTGCAAAAATTTGTAAAAATGTAAAAAGGAAACTACGTAGTAGCTAGATGGGTGAGTTGCTCACATTCATGATGTATAGCGAGCATAGGGCTATATGTAACTTTTGTCCCCCTACAATTGTAGGGGGGAGTCGGAATATATTTACCTGATTTTGATACATACATGCCGAAAACAAGTGGATCAAGTGGTCAATCACGGTGTCTCCTCACGAAGGGACCCGGGTTCAAATCCTAGCTGCTGCCTTAGTTTACCAACCACTCAGACATTCAACCTCCGTCACGGGCGTGGGAGAGGGGGAGAGAATGCCTCTCTTTATCCCATACATATATACATACATATTTGGATCAAGTGGTCAAACACGATGTCTTTTTACAATGGGATCTAGGTTCAAATCTCAGTTGCTGCCTTGTTTTACCATCCTCCTAGATGTTCAGCCTCCATCACAGAGATGGGAGATCGGGAGAGAATGCCTCTCTTATTCCCATACATACATATATACACATACAGCCGATACAGAGTGGCTCAAGTGGTCAGGCATGATGTCCCCTAATAAAGACACCCCAGTTTGAATCCCAACTGCCACCATGGTTTACCACTCTCCCAGACATTCAGCCTCTATCACGGGCATGGGAGAGGGGGGAGAATGCTTCTCTTAATCCCATACACACACACGCGTGCGCACGCACGCGCACACACACACACACACACACACACACACACACACACACACACACACACACACACATATATATATATATATATATATATATATATATATATATATATATATATATATATATATATATATATATATATATATATATATATATAGAGAGAGAGAGAGAGAGAGAGAGAGAGAGAGAGAGCAAGAGAGATTGATTGATTAGCTTCCTATGTGAATAGTTGGGATTTAGTTATCGATGCATCCAAAAAAGTAACTATATAGATAAGAAAATATTGTTTGTTAGAAAGGTAACTATTCGAACTAAAAAAGTGAAAATAGACAGAATACACAGTAAACATTATTTGTATTAGTAGTAATAATATACAAATCTACATATGTAACAATAGTAACTACTATGCATGTATGTAACTATTTGGAAGTTAATCTATCCTTGTAAATGTGTAACGTAGAGAATCGTAAAAAAGTAACTATTTTGAGAAGGAGGTATTAGAAACAACCTATATATATATATATATAGACACACATATTATACACACACACACACACCCACACAGATATATATATATATATATATATATATATATATATATATATATATATATATATACAGATATATATATATATATATATATATATATATATATATATATATATATATATATATATATATATATATATATATATATATATATATATATATACAGAGAGGGAGACATTTAGGATGCTCATGACTTGAGAATTCAAGGACGATTCCTTATGATGGTGATGTCCCATTCTTCTAGGTTTCCTTTGGATTGATAGTGTGTGAGTTTCACCATTTTCCACATCCTAAATACCATGACTTGTATGTATGCTTACAATCTTCTCTTCTAATATTTGTAGTTGTTTCCATCAAAGACTGGTGAGAAGATGATGTGGCTCCTTCTATGTTGGGAACTCTATGTAGATTGTGTCCCATCTTCTCCTACACATGGGAGTATCTTAAAGAAGACCTTTCTCTTATTCCACTTGTTGGATCTATGGGCACAACAAGAGAGGGTGAATTGAGCTATTAGAAACTTAAAATAAATCTGCCAGACGTCAAATTTTATCTCAAATTAATTTGAATAAGTAAAAATAAGAAAGGGAGAAAGAGATTGAACAACCACAAGACTAAAGCAACTATTTAGAGTGTTTTAGCTCCAAAGGTCATCGATCCACTACCTAGATATGTCAACATCTAGGATTTGCATACCTTGAGTTTACACCTAGTATTCAACTATAAAAACTTACACAAACTAACCTCTCTTTTCAATACGAGAGTACCTAGCTTCCTTTTTGAGACAAAGAGCCAACAACATAAACAATATTCTTACCTACCCTTACCATGGGACCAATATCATAGAACCGTCCTTCATCGAGGAAGAGCTTCAACTACCAAGGGATGCCTTCCCTTGTTGTGGACTGCATTCCTTCCAACTCCTCTTCACCAATAAATTGTTTCTTGCTACAAGTGTCTTCCTTTGTCAATGAGCAAAGACCCACTGCCCTTCAACCTCTACTAACCAAGTATTAAGCAATATTAGAAGGTGAAAGGGATAGAAAATGTGAGCCTCACAAGATATACATGACATGGATGACTATCTTACAGAAGATATCTTAAAAAATCTACTAAAAGAAATAAGTGATAAAAATCAAGAGAGTGGTTAGGGGATCTTTGAGGTACAATGTCTCAACTATAGTATAGGGATCTCACATGACACTTAGAAAGCTCGCATATTGGTTCCATTTATGGTTGATATGCGTACCAGACAATAAAGTTAGTTATGATGAATTGTAACCAGTTTTGGCGGATTGGTGGGATGTCTAATGAGTATATTTCAACTTTTTATCCCCCTCTAGCAACTATTGTGAACTATATAGAAAACTACATCAATAGATCATCGGTCGTTGTGAATCAAATTGTCGACTGATAGCACTAACTTCCCAGCCATAGGGAGGCCAATCATTTGTATTTCACCTTCTATGAGATTTTGGTCTTTTTCTAGTTGGACGAGTTTAGTCATGAAAAATTCAACCGATACAGGCTATTAGGGAATTCATACTCAGTGTTATCGACTATGTTTGTCTTGAGAAAACTTGGACATGTCCATTGTCCGTGAATGAATTTCCTAGTTATTCTACATGCAATTAGAATCCGTTCTAATTTGATCTATTACATGTTTCTTCTTAATTATAAGTCATATAATAATTAAAAATGACATGAGTTGAAGTTCTATAGAAAAAGTTACCCGTATTTCAACATTATACTCTAAACATATACGTCTTGATTTTCTTCAAGTTAGGGTCTGCAAATTTGATTGTTTGGAGTGCGTTTATCAATTTGACATTACCCAAAATACCCAAAAGGACCAAAACAACAACAATTGAAAATATAGGTGATATGCGTCTAGTTTTTGTGCTGAATGTGTCCAAAGCTGGACGCATTTGGTGTCATGTTGATTAATGCTTCAGAATTTTGAATGTATTCAATCTGAATATTTAATGTGTCCAAAATTCACATGCATTTATTCTGAAAAACATTTTTGAAATGAAATTATAGTAGGTATCATTTCATTAAGAGTGTGTCATTAACTCCCCCTCTAAATTCATTTAGGTCCAACTATATATAGAAAAATCTTAGCCATATTTTCCAAATTGATTGATATATCACATGCTTCAGTTTTTACGTCGTTTGTACGGCCGTGCATATCGTTAGCCTACAACCTGCCTGGATTGTGACGTAGATTACATTTTTCATTTTCTGGAACAGTTCCAATAACGAAAATTTCCATGTCTCGCAAGACCCATCCTTCCTTACGACTTGGTCTTGTTCTTTCTCCCCAATCCTCTTCTCCTCTGCCGGGCGCGAGGAACTGGTTAGCGGTGGATACGTATTTGCAGCTGGCGGACGCAGTCAGTCGAGTTGGAGAAACTACTACCGGTTCTATGTACGACTAGTTAATTAATTTGCATTTTCTATGGCACGAGTGTTCCAACTTAGCCTTCAGCATTTAGTAACGATGACTTGTTTACTTATTCGGTTTCATCTTCCAGCGATGAAGACAAATAGGTGATACCACCGGGGACTCAGCCACCAGGCGACATCGGATGCTTCGCGTCAAATGTAAGTGGACCATGTCTGCATCGATTCAGTCGTGAGCCCATTTGAGCGGGCTGTTTGGTGTGAAGCTACTACTAAATGTACGACTAGTTTCTTTCTTGAATCTATTTGAAGTAATGCTGCCATGAATCTGTCCACAACAACCTTTTGGTCATTTTTGAAGACAAACACATCTAATTAGACGTGAGAACAATTAATGTCCATTTATTAAGTGATGAAATATATGGTCAACAATCAATAACAAACATCTATGGATGTGAAGTTGGAATTTATATTTGATGTAAATAATATTATCAGCACTAGTTCATATCTCATCGTGCTTATTTATTTGAGTGAAAAAATATTTGACAGTATCATTTTTTTATTGTTGTTCCACGAGTCAAAATATTTCTTTATAATTTTTTTTTCATTGTGAGGAAGAGAGGTCTAATCCTATCATATAATCACGTAAGAGAGTTGTTAGTTGTTGATATAAACTTCCTCTCCAAGTATTCTAATTAGGTATCAAACATGCAGCTTGCGTCTAACAAATAGACTAAAATCACCATTTGAACAGACAAGTGCTCACGTCCCAGAATAAGGATCAAAACCATGTAGAAACCATAAGCTAATCGGTCACAAAGAGCCAAATTAAGGGTTCGTACCGAAGATCTAAATAAGTAACGTTTTACGTAGTTGGAAACTAGCATTTTTTACTACGAGCTTTTACTAACGAGTAGCGACGTATATATATATATATATATATATATATATATATATATATATATATATATATATATATATATATATATATATATATATATATATATATATATATATATATAGAGAGAGAGAGAGAGAGAGAGAGAGAGTCAGGCTAGAATACACTCGAGTGTACGGATCGCACGAATACACTCAAGTGTGTTTGCATATCAAGACTATTTTTTGTAAAATGTAAACTTTTGATCTTTACCGTCATACTATAACTAGGCAACATACAAATTTTAAACTCATTTGGATGAGTGTAAGTCACTCATCCAAGGGCAACAAAATCAACGCGTGAAACTAATTTGAAATGCATAGTTTTTGCGGTCTTCATAACATGAGCTATACATATCCAAATGTGCTCAAATTTTGCGTATGAGTTGTTCACAAGATGTTTAACAAGATCAACGGATTAGATATTTAAAAAAAATATTGCATCATGAAAAACTACTTGAGTGTATTCCGCTCCGGATACACTCGAGTGTATTCTAGCCTGACTCTCTATATATATATATATATATATATATATATATATATATATATATATATATATATATATATATATATATATATATATATATATATATATATATATATATATATATATATATACTAGTAGATGCACGTGCATTGCACGTGATTTTTATAGTTTTACTCTACTAACCAATTATGTATTTGAAAGTGACAAATAATCAAAACTATGAAGAAAAAATAATGCTAATTGTTAATTTAGAATCAGAAAAGACAATTTTAAAAGATCATAAATAAATCTATTAATTGAGAAAAAAACAACTATACTAAAAATTCATAATTTTTTTTTATTTTACAACAAAATCATTTCCGAAATTCCTCACATCATTCATTTTTAACCTTTTTCTTCTTTCTTGTAATTTATTGTGTTTATCTTCATGATTTCATTTATTCTCATTTCTCTTGAACCTCATGTATATCCGTTCAATTGTGAAAATAGTCATGGGTGATATGTATAATAATTTTTTTCATATCCTCATTATTAATGCCACTCATAAATCTCCCCCACAATATAGATGAGATGTAAATGAGTGTCTAAAATGTAGTTCTTTGTGCTCTTAGTGTTCTACGTTTTTATGGGTGATATGCCCTATAATGGGCATGGTGTGTGTCCTACATGTAAACTAAGTTATTTAATTGAAACTAAATATAAATGATGTTTGATGTTACAAAAAACATTATAATGTAGTTACTATTTTGTGTGTGAAGGTTATCAACCAATTTTTATGGAGTATTACCAATTTATCATGAGAGGAACAAGAAGAGCCATGCATCAATGGGTTTCCAATATGCAAAATGTGTTGTACCTCTATCTAGTAGGGTGTTGTTATTGGTGATGTGGAAGTCCAATATGAATAGTTATGGTGATTATAAATAGGTTGATTTTGCATATGTGATCCCTAATATTCCAAGAGTGTGTTATGGAAGTTGCACCAAGAAAACATAAATTTCAATCTAGAGATGGACTGATAGATATCAACGTGTTGTCTTATATTTTTCTAATATGGGAAAATCTTACTTTGGTTTCTTGAGGCATTGAGTACATGACTCAAATGAACATTGTTACTCAAAGGAGGTTCAATGAACTTCGTGTTTATATATCTAATAGAAAAAAGATCTAGTTTCATAGAACGAAAGACTCAATTAGGGAAAACATATAGGTATACATGTCTAGATGAGTAGAAAAGTAGATTTGTTCAAAGAAATTTTATATATTATAGTCACAACCCTGTCATCAAGAAAGAAACTTACATATAGTGAGTTACAACAAATTTGTATTATATATATAGTGGTATGATTTTGTGCATAGTTCTTCACACAACATTCTCATCTTTCTCTACTCATTTAACTCCTTAAATAATGTCTTCCATTACTAATACTTGAATGTAAAGAATGTACAATGATGTATACATAGAGAGAATTCATAACATGTCATAATTTTTTTTTAGTTGTAATCGTTTATATTTTTTCAATTTATTGAAAATTTTATATGATGTTTCCCTTTCTAATCATATCTGCAAACTATTTCTAAATTTCAATATTACTTACTTTTGTGTGAAGGGAAATGGGAACATAAGGTACGTTAAATACCATAAAATATTATTTTAAGAATAGGGATAACGTGGTGAAACCAATGTTACATCCTCATATATATAAATATGGAGTATATATAGATACGTGGATAGTTAATATATCCATATATCTATTATAAAACATACTTGCAGTTTTGTGACACTATGTTTCACGCATTTGTATTGAGCTTTATTAGGGAATGAAAATATTACTAATTATAATTAAAAAAATACAAATCTAGGTATAAACCAAATAGCTAATGCAAATCTAATTGCCATTAAAAAACATACAAATCTAGGTAAAAACCAAATAGCTAGTGCAAATGATATCCATTAATTAGAGGTTATCAATGTTTAAAACTTGCAATTACATCTTTCAAGAACCATGAATTTATTTTAAACATTTTCAACCACTTCAAAATTCCTACAAAAATGTTTTCAAGTGGAACCTATTTACATTTACCTAATTTTTAGTAATAAAATTTCATTAAATTTAATTGCTTGCCCAAGTATATTTGTTTTTTCTATCAATGTGAATATCTAGATAGGAATGACATGTAGTATTGGTAAATAAAATAAATAGAAAAATATGATGTTGTTTAATGGTTTACAAGGATTATATATATATATATACATATATATGTATGTGTATATATATATATATATATAAACACATATTAATAGAAACTAATTTGTATATATTTCTTTGACATATTCTTTTTTGCAAAATAAAAAATATTTAGAAGCTTGTGCTTTCAAAAATATTGAAAATCACGACGTAAAATTAAGATGTTTTCTTCAACATTACTGTATATTCCATGCACTTTAACCGATATGAATATAACGCTATATGCATATAAACTTTATATATTTGTAAATAATATGAACTCATCACCTTCTCTTAAAACTTATCTAACACAAATTAATATGCTATATTAGGATTTACCATTTAAAAACTATTATATCCAACATGAGCAAATAATCATAAATACATCAACCATATATGAAATTTCTAGATTTCATTGGAATGATGATTTGTAAAATTCCTATGTGAATGTAGACCTTTCCCAATTAAAATAATTGATAGAAAAATCAATAAAATATGAAGTGCATAACCAAAAAATGTCATTGTTACTTGGTACAGTTTCAATAGTTGAGAGAGAGAAAAATATCGTAGGAGTTAAGAAACTAATATGATTGCAATAAATTATACTCAATTTCGTATGTTGTCATTAATTTTATATCATAATTTGAAGTTATTTCTCTAGTTAGGTGTACGCAATTTCAGTTGTGTTTGTTCTCTATAATGTGATACCATTAGTGTTACATTTTTGAATATTATATGAATTTGTATTGAATCAATGAAATAAATTTTTGGTATATATATTTATAGTTGTTAATTATTTTATAAATTTTATTCTAAGAATGTTTTTATAGGGCACTATTCCATAAGATACATATACGTATAATGTGTAGTACGGATAATTAACATGGACCCCACCTCAACAATTCCCTATGCTAATTATATTTATGTATCAAAGCTAACTTATTTTCTTGTGTCATGTCTATTTTTTATATGTTACTTTGGTATATATGTTGGCTAGAATTAGTCATGATCTATGACCAAGCTAATGAAATTGTTCAAGGTGAACCAGTTAATCTCTGCAAGTTATACATCAATATATATGTTGAGGTTTATTCCATGGTGGCTACATTCTCATTTTCAATGTGCTTTAAGTGCATTGATGATTGAAGGGAAGCCAATTTACAATTGAATACAAATATATAGTAGCATATATTACCATATGCATTTAGAGTACTAAAGTGATTGTTATCTTAGTTGTCAGAAAGAATGACTCACAATATGGTTAGGAATATGGGATAAATATTAGATCTTTAATATGGAGTCATTGTTGCAATATCTCTTTTCCCAAGTTGAGCTAGCCAATCATTGTCATTGGAACTAAATTGTAATTAAAAGTAAAACCAAGAAACAAATGCATGGAAATATAACATTGTGGTTTTCCCAATAGGTAAGGAGTTTGAAGCTACAATTTCATTTCCTTTTTCTTGTCATCAATACTCTTATAAAGGGTGCAACCTACCATCCAAGGATAGGGTATTCAATTGAACAAGAAGAAGGTTTTGGAATTCAGAACCTCAAGAGTATTATTAATTACACTATGGATGACTATAGGTGGCGAAGCTTTGAAAATGTTTGGATATTCTTAAAAAATTGGATAATTTAGATGAGACCAATCTTTGTTGCTAATTCTTTGTTAGGAAAGGCCGTAAGTGTCAACACTGTTGATGGTGGTCCGTTAGGATCTTTTCATGAGATGGAAATAAACCATCTAACCTATCACTCTTGGATTTTTTTATTAGAAAAGAATATCATAAATTGGTTCCTTATTTGAGTAGAAAGGTTCAACCTTTGCCTGAGGTGGCTGATCATTGGTCACCGCCATCTGGGCATCTCCTTGATGTTTTCCAGAATGGTGCAAATGATTTTTTTTACACACATCATTCACCAAAAATAGCTATGTTATGTTTGGATGCAATGTTTTGAAGTGTTAAGATTTAAATGTCATACATGGCCATAATTAAATTTCAAAGTCGACCTGATTACTGGTAGTTGTTGGTAAGCTTATATAAATATTATTGATACCACTTACTCAAAAATATATTTCAATTATGATAGGATTGAAAATTTTATGAAACTTGCAGTATTGTAGAATTTTCTTCCTGCACACATCCCTTCAATAAAAAAGGTTTCACTATCAATCTAGTGAGACTTGAAACATAGGTATCCAAATAACTCCATAGTATAACTCGTGGATCCAAACAAGAATATAATATATATGGTTGGGAAAATATGTGATGAATAACTCCTACCATTAATATTACTATGTCAATAGTTATAGTAAAAGAGGGAGATAGGTTATCCAAAATGAGAACCCAAAGAAAGGTGGATTAAAGTAAATAAGAAAAGCTTGGTTTCGATTGAGCCATGGTGTAAAACAGAGTGATCAATCCCAAAGGATTAATCCATGATTTGATTAGCATCTATATAGGAAAATCTATGACTAAAGAGAAGCGCCACAACTTAAATTTCTTGGACGGCCAAGCCAACCATTGTCAGGTTGTTATTGGAGTTGCAACTAATATTTTAGGGGAGAATGTTACATGTAGCTTTTCTATAGAGTCAGACGAAAGAAGTTTATGATTTTTGGAATTAAGATATATAGCATACAATATGGCACGTCACAGTTTCGGCAGATAAAACTGTAAAATACTCTAATCCACATTAACCAATGTTGGAGGAAGCAACGTACACAGAAGTGGAAGAACTGGGGATAACATACTGGACATATTTAAGACAAATGTACAAAATTGATCGCTTATTAATAAGCTTTTGTGGACCGAACGCACACATTGATTAGAAACAAATGGATGGCTAGCTGGAATAGAGAATCAGATGCTATGGCAGTTTAAATTTTTGGTAAAGTTGATACAAGAGTTTGGAAATAGCAACACTGATGCATGAAAACCCAGGAATTCATTGACACGCAAGAGTAACAAAATGATTTGATGAAATCAACAGTCCAGCGTTAGTATCGAAGGGCAACAATGATAAGCTTGGATGATGCATCCTTATTAGAAAGTAGTGGGCGGAACAAAACAACGAAGCCAAAATGGATGGCCCGACACTACGGAGGATCATCTTCACACGTGTTTGTAATTTGAAAATCATTGACCAACTTAATATGCATACCTACATGATCCATGTGCGAGGATTGTACCTGATCCCGGCTATAGCCTCCGTCTACATTCGCCTGGCCTTGCATAACTTCATCCTCAACAACCATGGAGGTTCTCGGCAGCGGAGAAGAAGACCCTCTACACACTTGATTCGGGGATAAGCACATATAGTAATCGCCGTTGACAACTGAAATAGGCTCATCGCTCTGCAGATATGGGTGGAAGGGATCGGTGAAAACAACTGGATTAAGGGTGGCGCCCCTCCCCAACGTACTGAAGTTCGAGCACTGACCTATTTTGATGGCGGAAGGAGACAGACAATGTAAGTTGGCGTTGTGACCTATTTCCGATGGGTGGAAGGAGGCATAGACAGCCGAAGTTGGCAGCGTGACCTTTGTCTTCGAACGACCTATTTCTTCGGTTAGGTAAAGTTATGTGCCAAGGATTCATAGGGCTCTTCCGCTGCGTGAAAAAGGGCCATGTTTGTCACGTGAAACGAGTCCTGGCTCTTAGTATGGTATGTATATGTATATGTATATATATATATATATATATATATATATATATATATATATATATATATATATATATATATATATATGACAACGATCCAGTGAGAAACATATCTTGGTGAGAGCATCAAGGACATTTGAATAACTCTCTACTAGATCAAATTTTCATAATCCAACTATATAAATTACAAGTATATCTTAATATTTACCTTCTTACAAAATTTCATCATCATCTGATTTTTAGATCATTCACAACAACTCAATACTTTTTGACGCTCTATAATGAATTTCAGGCTGACCGTTGGATGTAAAAAGTGTATATTGTACATATGGATATGTAAACAATGTCTGATTGCAATGATTTTTTGTGAGAAGGTAAATGAAATGATGTTTTTTCCTTCTATATGGTTGGATTTTAAAAAAAATGCTCCCAATTTGTATTTATTCAAATGTCTCTCATGCTCTCACTGTAGGATGTTTCTCACTACATCGCTACCCTCTCTCTCTCTCTCTCTCTCTCTCTCTATATATATATATATATATATATATATATATATATATATATATATATATATATATATCTTTGCTTCATGTGTAACATCCAAAATAGGAAATCTTAGATTTGGGAGAGATGACAGAGTGAATTAAAGCGTCAGATTGCTAATTCGTTGTACGAGTTATTCGTACCGAGGGTTCGAATCCCTCTCTCTCCGTTCTCTCTGGTCACTTGATACTTTCTAATTTGAGAAAAAAATAGGGATCCCCCATTTTGTAATAGTTATATATAAAATAAAGAATATATATATATATATATATATACATGATTTCATCACTAGACTAGTGCTTTCATAAGACACTGATATACAACATTCCATCTACACCAATACCCACACCCCAACATCAGGACACAAAATATGTCATTAAATATAGGTGCATGCGTAGTACTCAGGAGGCACATTGTACAGTGCTTAATAAAAATAAGCACAATGCAAGTAGTCGAATATTTGGCATGGTCGCTTCGATAGCGACGCCTAAAGCTGTGTGACGAACGGATATCAGAGATGATGAGAAGTGATGGATACATCGGGCTGGGAAGGATGGCGTCATCCAAAGACTCATACAGAATGAAAAAGATAAATGGTTGCTGGGAAGGATGACTACGGTGCATAGATAAAATCTATGTGAAAGGGGAAGATGGTGCAACCATGGAGGCCTGGATGTGCCTAGCGGGTGGCCGGCCTAAACCATGGATGGAAGCGATAGCCACATGCAGGAGGGTGTGATCGGCCCGATTCGCGCATCTGGAATACGGAGGCAGATTCAGAAGAAACCGAACCTTTAAATTTATAACCTGAAACCTTCAAGGACCCCCGCAATTTTTATTACGGGATCGAAGTAGATATACAGGGTCGAATACAGGGACGTGGTTACATTTAGGATGCCCGAGATTTCGTCCTTGAGTCAGATAAGCCAAGACGATAGTTGATAAAATTATGGGGCTAGAACTAGTTGTTATACTTCTTTGTTGTATTTTAAACCAAAAAGCAAAGGTTTAGTCCCATATTGCTTGTGGTAGAGACTTCCCACCTCCTTATATATGGACCCTTGTCCATGGTACAACTGAGGAATAAAAGGGAATAGGCCCTACGCACGCGCATGGTGGGCCTTGCCAATGGGGTTTGGGACGACCCAGTCCGGAAACCCTTCAATCGGGCGCGTCGGCGCACGTCGCATCTCGTGCGCAGGGGGGTGCAAATCCGGCCTCCCGGAGCCCCTTGTGCGGGCGCGGCCCCGGCTTGGTTTTGCCCTTCGGTTCATTGAACCAATTTTTAACCTGGGCCGCTGCAATGCATCCGTTCGTTTGGTAGTTCCAAACCATAACCGAACGCATCCTTTCACGCTTCTTTTATTAGTTATTTATGTTTGTTTTCCGCTATCGTTCGACAGTACAGAAACACTATCTTTTCCGCTCGTTTTTTTTCGCTACCGCTGCCGCTACTCCGGTGATCGCTGGAAGAACGATCAAAGACCTCTCGCTGAGGAGGGATTTGCGGGTGCACGCTTCGCTCCTCTTGTTGTTGTATCCTGGGAGGGTACCCGCCGTGGATTACTGCTGCACTGACGTTCGTCGTTGAGTAAGGCGGAAATACTCTTAAGGACAGTGCATTCTTGCACACCTCAACAATCTGGTATTCCTTCTTGTTTACATTTCGTCTGCTTATTATCACCGTAGAACAACAATCTTAAGAGTATTATCTGTTTCTACGATGGTTAACTAAATGGAAGGGTTCGAAACTCCTTCTTCGCCGGTAACGCCGTCTGCGCCTAACAACCAACTTGTTATTGTTTCGACAGTCTCACAAAATCATCTTCCTGATGTTTCTAAAATTGAAACGTTTGACGGTGTTCATTACAGACGATGGCAAGAAAAGGTTTTCACTGCATTAGAAGTATCGAATGTTGCTTTTGCTTTATCCCAAATGAAACCTGAATCTGATTATGTTGAATGGGAAAAAGCAAATCGTATATGTCGTCATGTTATTCTAAGTACTATTTCTAACCAACTGTTTGATGCATACTTCCCTGTTAAAATTGCTTCTGAAATATGGGAAAGCATAAACAAGAAATATGTCTTAGAAGAGGCTTCTACGCAAAAGTTTACAGTTGCAAATTTTTTGGAATTTTGCATGTCTGATGACAAGGATATAATCACTCAAATTCATGACTTTTAAATTTTACTCGATGATTTGAAAAATGAAAAGATAGATCTTCCTGAATCATTTATAGTTGGTAGTTTAATTGAAAAACTTCCCAGTTCTTGGAAGAATTATAAGAATAATTTAAAACATAAACGAAAGACTATGTCTCTGGATGATGTGATAATACACATCCGAGTGGAAGATAAAAATCGTATAAGAGAAAAATCTGATATGAATAAGGAACTGATTCTTCTGCAAATTTTGTTAACTCTGATGTTAAATAAAATAATAAATCTTCTGATCATGCTAAAAATCATTGGAAGAAGAAGAAGGATAAAAGAAACAATCATAAAAACAAAGGCAGCAAAGACATAGATAAAAATAATGTTTTTTGTTATGTATGTGGCAAACCTGGTCATACTTCTCCTAAATGCAGGCATAGGAAGAAAGAAGCAATCCAGGATTCGAAGGAACCTTCAACCAACCTTGTTACTGAGAATGTGTTTGTGGCATTTGTCAGCATTGACAACATGGGATCATTTCACCAGAATGATTGGATCATTGACTCGGGGGCTAGTCACCACATCAGTGGCAACAGAGATGCCTTCGTGACTTTCACTGAAGTGGGACAGGAGGAACACCGGGTTGTCATGGGCAACTCGACGACTTCTCCTGTGACAGGAAAGGGCAATGTCATGATCAAGATGACTTCTGGAAAAATTCTGCTGATCAAAGATGTGCTGTTTGTCCCAGATATTCGTGTGAATTTAATTTCTGTCTCTCAACTTGTGAAGTTTGGGGTGAAAGTGTCCTTTGAATCAAACAAGGTCATTCTCTCCAAATCTGGAGACTACATAGGCACGGGATACTGTTCAAATGGCCTTTTTATGTTGAATGTACCAAACTCTGCTGATAATGAAATAAGTCCTTCTGCTTATATCGTTGATTCTTTTGATGTATGGCACAATAGATTAGGACATGTTAATTTTAAATATTTACAACGCATGAAATGTTTAGGTTTACTAAAGGATATTGATGGTGTTGTTAATTTAAATAATAAATGTCAAATATGTGCTGAAAATAAATCTACCAAGAAACCGTGTCCTCAAATTTCACATAGAAATTCTGAATTGCTCGATTTAATTCACATTGATCTTGGAGATTTAAAAGGAAACCTATCTAGAGGTGGGAAACATTTCTACATTATTTTTGTAGATGATTTCTCACGATATACAAAATTATATTTACTACATTCAAAGGATGAAGCCTTTGGAATGTTTGTTAATTATAAAACAGAAGTAGAAAATCAGCTCAATAAGAAAATAAAACGTCTTCGCTCCGATAGCGGTGGTGAATATGATTGTTCTCCTTTTAATGAATTTTGTGTGAACCATGGTATTATACATGAATACACGCCTCCATATTCGCCTCAATCAAATGGTATTGCTGAACGTAAAAATAGAACTCTAAAGGAGATGATGAATTCTATTTTACTCAATTCAGGAGCACCCAACAACTTGTGGGGGGAAGCGATTTTGTCATCTTGTTTTCTTTAAAATCGCATCACTAGTAGGAAGACAAATAAGACACCATATGAATTATGGAAAGGATATCCTCCTAACTTGAAATACGTCAAAGTGTGGGGGTGTCTAGCTAAAGTCTTATTAACTGAGCCTAAGAAACAAAAATTGGGATCTAGAACCTTAGATGGTGTTTTATAGGTTATGCTCAGAATAGTGCTGCATATAGATTCTTGGTTATTAGAAGTGGCAACAATGTTGTAGAACCTAATACAATTGTTGAATCTAAAAATGCTGAATTTTTTGAGCATATCGTTCCTATGAAAACTCCCTTAGAAAACTTAGCTAATCCTTCAAATGAAATTTTCGAGAATATCTCAAGTACATACAATTCTAATGATGTTTTAGAACCGGATGATATAGAACCTAGGAGATCTACTAGGATGTGGAAGGAAAAGAATCTTCGTGATGATTTCTATTCCTTTATAGTGGATAATGATCCTCAATCTTACAATGACGCTATTAATTCAACTGATTCCTCTTTATGGAAGGAAGCAATTAATAGTGAGATTGGATCTATATTATCTAATCATACATGGGAACTAGTGGATCTTCCACCAGGTATTAAACCCATAGGATGTAAATGGATATTTAAAAGAAAATTGAAAATAGATGGGACTGTAGATAAATACAAAGCTCGTTTGGTTGCCAAGGGATATAAACAACAAAAGGATATTGACTATTTTGATACCTTTGCTCCTGTTACTAGAATCTCTTCAATTAGAATTTTAATTGCTTTGGCATCTATTAAGAAATTAATCATACACCAAATGGATGTTAAAACTACTTTCTTGAACGGAGATTTAGATGAGGAAATTTATATGGATCAAACTGAAGGGTATGTAGTTTTGGGAAAAGAACATATGGTATGCAGACTAATCAAATCTCTCTATGGTTTGAAACAAGCACCTAAACAATGGCATGAGAAATTTGATAAGGTCGTTGTATCATATGGATTCCATATAAATGAAGGAGATAAATGTATATATTCTAAATTCGATAACCAAGGTTGTGTTATAATATGTCTCTATGTCGATGACATGCTTATTTTTGGCACTAATATTGATATAATAAATAGTACAAAAAGCTTCTTGGCTTCTAATTTTGACATGAAAGATATGGGTGAGGAAGATGTAATTTTAGGAATTAAACTTCTTTAAAATGATGATTGCATCTTGCTATCCCAAGAATACTATGTTGAGAAAATTCTCAATAAGTTTTCAATGTTTTATTGTAAGTCGGTCAGTACACCTTTTAATTCTAATTGCAATCTCAAGAAAAATAAAGGTAATAGTGTTCAACAAGTCAAGTATGCACAAGTTATTGGAAGCCTGATGTACTTAATGAATTGTACTCGTCCAGATCTAGCATATGCAGTGGGGAGATTAAGTATATATACTCAAAATCATAATAAGGATCATTGGGATGCTCTACATAGGGTTTTAAGATACCTTAAAGGCACAATTAATCATGGATTGATTTTTTGTGGATCTCCAACTGTGCTAGAAGGATTTTGTGATGCCAATTGGATTTCGGATTCAGATGAATTGAAATCTACAAGTGGCTACATCTTCACTATGGGTGGAGGTGCTGTGTCTTGGAAATCTTTCAAGCAAACATGTATAGCTCGTTCCACTATGGAATCTGAGTTTATTGCCTTAGAAAAGGCTGGAACTGAAGCCGAATGGCTGAGACATGTTCTAATGGATCTTCCCATTTGGGAGAAACCTTCTCAACCAGTGTTTATACACTGTGATAATCAAGCTGCCATAGCAAGAGCTAAAAACAAAGTTTACAATGGGAAGAGTAGGCATATTTGCCTACGTCACAATATTGTAAGGCAGCTTGTATGTGATAGCATAATCTCAATGGATTATGTTAAGTCAGAATTAAACTTGGCCGATCCTCTGACAAAGCCATTAAGTCAACGACTAGTGAGCGATACATCGAGGAGAATGGGACTATGCCCATACCAGAAGTCGAAGTGATGGACACCCAACCTTCATGAACAGTGATCCCGGGAAGAAGGTTCAATGGAAAAAATGAAGTCACTGGATGACTCAATGTGTTGTAATATATGTATCTCATTCTTATGATGTAAACAACAATTTGCAATGATTGAGTTGAATATATTTCTTAATGGATTTCATAGCCATTAATGGTGGTGTATATACTGCAATATATGCTTGATGAAAGTCCAACTATATGAGTATGGAGTGGGGCCGCTCCTTTTGTGATTTGGGCAGATCTCTAGAGCATTCATGAATTTTCCCAGTAGGCGCATGGCCTAATGGCGCCAATCCGTAAGAAAGGTAATTGATTTTATGAATGTCATGTGAGTAATGTACCACTAATCAGATAAAGGAGGAATTGGTTTAAGAACATAGTTCAACTAATCTTCTACAGATTACGTACATCTACTCTATGCTTTAGTTCAAAGAACTCAGTTCTACCAACACTACTACAGAAGTGCCTTTTAGTGTCGGTTGTTTAACCCCCTTTGGCGTCGGTTTCTGAACGACGCCTATGTGGGCGCCGCTAAAAGGTTGGACACTTCAGCGTCGGTTAAAAAACCGACGCCTATTTAACATAAAGGCGTCGGTTTATTATAAAACACCGACGCCAAAAGGGTTCGCGCCACAGAAAACGGCGTCATCTAGGACGATTTCTGCGTCGGTTATATACTAAAAAACCGACGCAGAATAGTGTCCTAGATGACTCCCATTTCCTGTAGCGCGAACACTTTTGGCGTCGGTGTTCAACAAAAAACCGACGTTGTAAGTCTGTGCTGACGGTTATCGGTAAATAACCGACGCCTATATCTAATTTTTTTTTTTAAATCTGTTTGCAGGCCTGCTGTGGCTGGTCAGCAGGATGAGAACCTGCAGTTCAGTTTTCTAAACTGCAGGTTTACGACATCCATTGATATCAGCCTACAAACAGGCCACAAACCTGCAAAATTAACATAAAAAGATTCACACAAGTAGATACATTCAGACATCAATTCAATTGTCATGTTCACACATATAGAATCATTCAAATACATGTTTTAACATTCAGAAACATTCATTTACAAAGTATCATTCATCATCACTATCAACATCCCAATTATATCTAACAGTTTATGACCCCACATGCCTTCCTCCCCAGTTCCTGCCGCTAGACAACCACACAATGGATCCAAGAGGATTGCAGGCATTTTCCAAAGACTATAGGCTGAGTTAACTCAATAGTTAACTCAGCCTATAGTCTTTGGCAAACGCCTGCATATCCTCTTGGATCCATTGTGTGGTTGTCTAGCGGCAGGAACTGAGGAGGAAGGCATGTGGGGTGATAAACTGTCAGGACTAGCACAGCAAGTTGCGATGGAGGTGGAGACGACGACGACGGTGGTGCTTCAGGCGACGCCTGCTTGGCCGGGTAGGGCTCGGCGAAAGGGTTCAACTGCGGCATGGCTTCGATGTAGTAGAGGGAAGGGAGGGGTTCAGAATCCTACGAGAAACGTTTAGAGATGAGGATATTACTGCGGAGGAGGAGGAAACGGTAGACGATATCTCGAGTTGGAATGTCCTTTCCGCGCATCAAGTTGCTCCAGTGCTTCAGTGGGTACATGTGCATCATCAACCTAAAATTTGACAAAAATAAACACACTGAATTAGGCCAATATAGAAATATAGGATATATGACATAACTAGAAGATAATGAATTTTATAGAAATACAAGATATGTTTTTAGAACTTACATTGGTATCCTCGCCATGCTCGTCATGGAAAACATGCTCATCATGGACTTCATGCTCATCATGAACATCATTCTCATCATGGTCAGCCATCTGAAAATGTCATAAAAAAGGAAAACATTTAGCATTTGTATCAACTAGAAAAAGGAAAACATTTAGCATTTGTATAAATTAGAAAAAGGAAAACATTTACCATTTGTATAAACATACATGTCTCTAAAATTGTGATCTTTTATCAATTAACAATCCTTCATTGTGATCTCCGCGCACATATAAGTCATCATTAGCTTCAATATTTTGTGGAGTTGGCAACCCAACTGAGAATGGACTGGAGTCATCATACTTATCATAGTACTCTTCTTCATCTATAGGATCTTCAATGAACTGTCTTTTACCATGAAGAACAACCGACCATTTATCATTTGCAGGATCATCGATATAGAATATTTGTTTTGCCTGTGATGCCAATATGAATGGTTCAGCCTTCTCGCCAATCATTTCAAAGTTCACCAAAGTGAAACCCAATTCATCCACTATAACTCCTTTGGTGTTATCAACCCAATTACATTTAAAGAGCGGAATATTGAAATCTATGTAGTCAAACTCCCAAATGTCTTCAATGACACCGTAATATGACATTTTAGCTTCACGTGGACTCTTATCCTTTGCACTTGCAAAGTACATAGTTGACGCTTGAAGAGTGACCCCACTATTTTGGACGACACTCTTATCATCTTGGCGCTTTGTGTAATATGTGAATCCATTAATGTCAAACCCTTCATAAGACATAACATTCGGTTTTGGTTTAAAGGCGAGACATTTGATAGTTTCTGTAATATCATTTGGTGTTTGAGATAGTTGATGTAAGACTTTATCTTCAAACCACTTAGTAAAAGTCTTATTATGCTCTCTAGCAAGCCACATTGAACTTGCTCGAGGATGTTGTCTCTTTATGAAATTGGTATGTTCCTCGATATAAACACTCACTTCGTCCATATTATGTAAAATATACAAGTGAGCTTGTTCCAACTGCTCACGGCTGATTACTTTCACCCGTGATCCCAAAATTCCTTTGCCCTCCTCAATATTCTTGTCATTATCAGGAGTGTCATTACCACTGAGAAAGTCATTGCAGAAATCCATAACCTCTCTCGCCACATAACCTTCAATAATACTCCCTTCAGGACGATAACGGTTTCGAACATCACCTTTAAAAACGCTCATGTATCGTTCAAAGGGATACATCCAATGCAAGAAAACCGGTCCCAAGGTTTTCACTTCCCTAGTCAAGTGGACAACAAGATGTACCATGATATCAAAGAACGAAGGAGGGAAATACATCTCAAGTTGACATAGGGTAACAACCACTTCTCTTTGCAAATTATCGAGAGTATCAGGGTCAATAACTTTGCTGCATAGACTGTTGAAAAAGAAACAAAGTCTGGTAATTGCAAACCTTACATGCTTCGGCAATATAGATCGAATTGCCACGGGCAATATTTGTTGCATTAGAGTGTGACAATCATGAGATTTAAGACCTATCAACTTCAGATCTTTCATTGATACCAATCTACGGATGTTGGATGAGTAACCATGTGGCACCTTAACATTTACCAAGCATTCACAAAAAGTTTTCTTCTCCTTTCTAGACAACGTGTAACAAGCGGGAGGTAAGTATGTTCTTTTATTACCCATTTCACGTAATTCTGTTAATTCTGACCTTATTCCCATTTCACATAGGTCCAGTCTGGATTTTATCCCATCTTTAGTCTTACCTGGTATATTTAATAGAGTACCAATGATGCTATCACAGACATTTTTCTCAACGTGCATTACATCGATACAATGCCTGACTGACAAAGAACTCCAATAAGGAAGATCCCAAAATATTGACTTCTTTTTGAATGAAGAATTGTCACTCCGTGTGGCCATACTACATTGTGATTTCTTACCAAATTCATTGACAATGTCTTTTACTCTTTCATAAACAACATCCCCTGGTATAGGTTTAGGTGCACTCCGTTCATCATTCCATCCATTGAATGCTTTGCGCTTCCTACGATACAGATGGAATTTTGAAAGAAACCTTCGATGACCAAGATATACAGTCTTGCCGCCATATTTTAGTCTTATTGAATCAGTGTTTTCTTCACATATAGGACACGCTTTAGCTCCTTTGACACTATATCCAGACAAATTCCCATATGCCGGAAAGTCATTAATAGTGTAAAACAACATAACATGCAAACGAAATGTCTCTCTTGCAGAAGCATCATAGGTCATCACACCTTCAGCCCAAAGTTTCTTTAAGTCATCAATCAAAGGTTCAAGATAAACATCGATATCATTTCCGGGTTGTTTAGGGCCCGATATCAACAATGACAACATAACGTACTTATTTTTCATACACAGCCAGGGAGGAAGATTGTATATAACAAGCATGACTGGCCAAGTGCTATGTTGGCTGCTCAATGTCCCGTACAGATTCATCCCATCTGTACAAAGCCCAAGTCTTAGATTCCTTACTTCTTCACCAAATTCAGGGAACAATACATCAATCTTCTTCCACTGTGGGGAATCAGACGCATGTCGTAGGATCCCATCATTATTTTTCTTAACATCTGCATGCCACCTCAAATTCTTCGCATCTTTCGGATTTGTAAACAAGCGTTGAAACCGTGATGTTATAGGTAGATACCACAACACCTTGGCAGGAGAACCAGTTTTGGACTCCCACGAAGTCGTCAATTTATATCGTGACGCACCACATTTTGGACAATCTTTCAAATCTACATAGTCCTTTTGAAATAATACACAATCATTCGGGCATGCGTGTATCTTTTTGGCCTCCATTCCCATTGGGCACAACATTTTCTTTACCTGGTATGTTGAGATTGGCAGCTCGTTTCCTTCAGGAAGAATTTCTTTCAACAAAGTCAACAATTCAGTGAAGCTTTTGTCGCTCCATCTATTGTTAGCTTTCAACTTATACAATCTCAGCACAGCGCTAAGCTTCGTAAACTTAGCACAGCCTGTGTATAACGGTATCTCAGCATCATGCACAATGTTTGTAAAGATAGGAGGTGGATCGGTGTGCTCTACCCTACAACTATCCAACATCGCATCAACAATGTCTGCTGGAACTGGTTCGTTCACATTTACGTCATCGGAGGCAATTTCTTCTTCCACCCAAGCACTGCTATTGACATCTACTGGATTCGATTTTGAAATCTCTCCATGCCAGTGCCATTCTGTATAGCCTTGTACAATCCCGTTGCACATGACATGACTTTTGATTCCCTCACCAGTGTTGAGTTTCAAGTTGTTACCGCAATGCCTACATGGACAGTAGAACCTATCTGTAGGTTTTTTCCTATGTTCCTCGGCAAATCTAATAAACTGATCAAGACCAGATATAAACTCTGGGGTGCAACGATTACGAATGGACATCCATGATCTATCCATTCTATGATCAGAGAAAGCAAGTATATATTAGGAAAGCAAGTATATATTAGGAAACAAGTATATAAGCAAGTATGTCGTATTACAGTTCATCATTAAGAAAGATATAAGCAAGTATGTCGTATTAAAATAGACTAAACAATAAAAGAATTTTTTTTTGAGGCAAGACAATATGAGAAAATAGTAGTGTAATCATGTAAATGGGAACATTCATGGGAACACACACTTCAGTTATAAGCATTCATGTAGCAACTTACAGTTCCATTCATGGGAACACACACTTTAGTTATAACAATAACTAAACAAAGGGGTTGGTGTACCCCTAAACATGCGCATAATTAAAAAAACTATTACTACATACAAGTCTAGATAGATAGACAACTAAATACTACACCAACATGGTCCCGCATGCATCAGTAACTTCTTTTTGATGATGAAGCTGTGTCACGAAGCTCCTCACTGTATTTAGACGAATCTGAACTGATAGGGGCCTCAGATTCAGATTTGTCTGAGCTGATATGCGACGTCGTGCGCTCATACCGCAGAAGATGATCGGGGGTCTCGCAGTTGTTGTTGGTTATCCAAACTTTGATGGAATTATCGCCAACTGGACGGAGAAAAAGCCTATTCCAACGGACCACATGCAGCTCTCCAATCCAATCACGCCAACCGGATTTTGATACAAGATTTCCCGCCAAATCATACTCAACCTCGATTACATGTGAATAATTTCCAAAAGTTAGGGTCACTTTACCAGGCATGTAGTGTCTTCCTTTTAGAAAACGCCAATGTTTGGGTATGACCAATTGGTTTAAGGAACGATCATCTAGGATGATGTCCAATTGTTCTTCAATAGGGAACGTTAACATTGACATAGAGGCCCAATTCATAGTCATTGTTATGGGAAGACAGAGACTGCACAATATTAGTATTAACAAAGTGTAAGTACATATAACGATGTTATATATTTTCAGAAAAAGTTGTATAACATCAGTTAACCTTTTAAACAAGTATATATTAGGAAACAAGTATATATTAGTCAATCTTGGACGGGTTTCTAGGCCAACAAACACATTTGATGTCAATCTTATATATAATAAATGTGTACCACCTATCCCATCCTTGAACACCTAATCTCACTTAGGATGTAAGTGTATAATGTGTATTTGGTTTTCAAGAAAATTTCGGCAGCATTTCCCCGTTGTTCTCTAAGTACATATGTACTTAGAGAACAAACGGGGAAATGCTACCGAAATTTTCTCGAAAACCCAATACACATTATACACTTACATCCTAAGTGAGATTAGGTGTTCAAGAACAGTCCCAAACTGGGAACTATCCAAGATTTACTCCTACTGAGTAAATCTTGGACGGGTTTCTAGGCCAACAAATACATGTGTTGTCATTCTTATATAAACCCTATAATTCATGAAATCATTCTAATTCAATTTAATATGTTGGGATCACATAATTATATAATGACATCAGAATATATAGAAGAATCATAATTAACATGATTAACAACATGCTCATCAAACTAGGGTTTTCTTGAATATCATCTAATAAATCAAGAATTTCATAGTTTCAAACATGCAATAATTCACAATGCAATGTTATAAACTATAGGAAACATGGATAGATGAAATAAATAAACATCCAGCATCTATCACTTATTCAATCTTCAAGAAACCTTGACAAACATCCAACATCTATCACTTATATAATTTGCATGTATATACACCCTAAAGTGCCACAAATCATATAATAAAACTATCATGTTATGATATTAGGACCACTTAAAGCAGATTAAGCACATTAAGCAAGCAGAGTAGGGAGCCAATTTCGTGCAAGCAGATTAGGCAACAGATTAGGTCAGCACATAAAGAACCAATTTCGCGCCTGGGTAGGTCTGCAGGTACCTGGGCAAGAAGAGTAGGGTGAGGTCGAGCTGGTTGAGTACGTGGGTGGCGGCCGACGAGCTCCAGAACCAGCGGCAGTGACTCCGACGAGCAGGAGCGTCAGCCGCAGCAGGCGGCCAGGCGGCGGCAGGCAGGCAGCGGCCAGGCGGAGGAGAAGGAGAAGGGGGTACGGCGGCGCCGGTTCTCAGGCGTGGCAGGCAGGTGGGCACCAGGCGTTGCGGTGACGCCGGTTGTCAAGCGTCGCGGCGGCGCAGGCGGTTGGAGCAGCAGGGCGGGCAGCAGGGGTGCCAGAGAAGAAACGCGTCGGAGAGGGGCGCCGGAGAGGGGACGCCGGAGATGGGGCACCGGAGAGAAGCGCCGAAGAAAAACTAGTACCAGCAGCAGAGAAATCGCCGGAGAAATCGCCGCAATAGGGAAATAGGGTAGCAATGAAACATAAGAAAGGGGAAGAGTCGGGCGATCGAAGGTTATGAAGTTCCCCAATAGCGTCGGTTGTTAACAACAACCGACTCCTAAACATCTTTACCGTCGGTCGTTCGCAACATCCGACGTCCATTTGGACGATATTTTCGTGAAAATGTTTGGCGGGAACCACATTCAGCGTCGGTGATTAAAGGACGACCGACGCGGAAAAGGACACTTTTCGCGCAAATTTCCATCGCACATAAGCGTCGGTGTTTTAACTACAGACTCGACGCCGAAAGTGACATTATTTTTTTCGCTCAAAAATTGGATGACATGATGCGTCGGTTTTGTATAAACAACCGACGATGTATACAAAGCGGTACCCGTGTTTGGCTGGTCTTTGAATATAGACGTCGGTTCTTCTAAATAACCGACGCCTTATATTAAAGGCGTCCGTGTTCCTTAATAACCGACGCCCAGAAAAGCGACACTGAATGCTATTTCTGTAGTAGTGCAAAGCTTATGCATGTCATTTATTTAAGTTCTTCCAGTGGTCAACTCGGTTTTTATATTGTTTGTTTTGAAATAGTGGGGGATTGTTATACTTCTTTGTTGTATTTCAAACCAAAAGGCAAAGGTTTAGTCTCATATTGCTTGTGGTAGAGACTTCCCACCTCCTTATATATGGACCCTTGTCCATGGTACAATTGAGGAATAAAAGGGAATAGGCCCTACGCATGTGCATGGTGGGCCTTGCCAATGGGGTTTGGGACGACCCGGTCCGGAAACCCTTCAATCGGGCGTGTCGGCGCACGTCGCATCTCGCGTGCAGGGGGTACAAATCCGGCCTCCCGGAGCCCCTTGTGCGGGCGCGGCCCCAGCTTGGTTTTTCCCTTCGGTTCATTGAACCAATTTTTAACTTGGGCCGCTGCAATGCATCTGTTCTTTTGGCAGTTCCAAATCGCAACCGAACGCAACCTTTCACACTTTTTTTCTTGGTTATTTATGTTTGTTTTCCGCTATCATTCGACAGTACAGAAACACTATCTTTTCCGCTCGTTTTTTGTCGCTGCCGCTGCCGCTACTCCGGTGATCGCTGGAAGAACGATCAAAGACCTCTCGCTGAGGAGGGATTTGCGGGTGCACTCTTCACTCCTCTTGTTGTTGTATCCTGGGAGGGTACCCGCCATGGATTACTATTGCATCGACGTTCGTCGTTGAGTAAGGTGGAAATACTCTTAAGGACAGTGCATTCTTGCACGCCTCAACAGTCTGGTATTCCTTCTTGTTTACATTTCGTCTGCTTATTATCACCGTAGAACAACACTAGTCTAGTGGGTTGTCATGAATTAAAACAAAACAAAGAAAAGAAAAGAAAACAGAGTACGAAGGATTCTACTAATTAGAGAGAAGGATTTCATGGCTATGTAACCACAAGTTGGGCAGTCTATGCACCCGTTCTCGGGCGTAGACAACCCTCGAACACCTCAACAAGCAACCTAAATTCAAACATAGCACACACTGTGGTATTTGTTCCTGTGAGGTCATCCCACTCGCTCTCGCGTAGTGTGACTAAAACCCATATGTGGTATGAAACCTCTCTCGAGGATGACAAACCAACATCCTAGAATATTCTAGATACCCTCTCAGGTCTAGAGTATTTTGGGATGTTAGGAACAGACAACCTTGGACCATCCTCCTTTCAGATTTCGATTCAAACTATCTTCTCTTATCTATCTCTACAACGAATCTCTCGATATAGGTAGAAGTCGCAGTTCAAGCAAGAAAAAGATCAACCAAACTAGCAATCATAACCACAAAGAGAAAATAGAACAAAAAACGTACTAGATCTGGATTAAATCTACTTGCTTAAGGTAAAAATACATAAACATACCCAAAACGGGCTACATAGCCAAGAAGGAGCTCAACTAGCAATGGACAAGCATAGTTGGCACCGAACAAAGATGAAAGAACATCGTTTGTACAGAAACCAAAGGGAACAGAAGAAGAAAGGAGAAGAAGAGATTTATCCCGTAGAGGAGAGGTGACTCTCACTCCCTAGCCTCTGTATAGGCCGAATCTCGTCCTTGGGTCGTCCCCCTTGATCTTCTGGACTCCTCAGCCTCCTTTCTCTCTAGATCTGCTCCGAATAGCAGCTTGGTTGGTGGATGGGGTGGAAGATGATGGTGTGGGCGTTCCCCTTCTCTCAAAGAAGATGGGTCCTCAGTCTTCTCTCAGCTTACGCCTTTGGAGATCTAATATCGAAGGTGGAAGATGGTGGGGGATTGAAGCACACTGAAGAGACGGGCATAGAATGAGCACTTCTGCCTTCTCAGGCCTCCAGACTCTCCCACGGGGCTCTGGGAACCTCACTGGGTCGGAACCAACAACTACAAAACTCCCCAGATCTAAATGGGTTGATGGAACTTCCCCAAGGTGTGAAACCCCTCTTCAGGTTGCGGGGGGTGTGTATTTATAGGCGAAATGGTCGAAGTACACATCCAGACCACAGTCTTGTTCGGTTGTGGTCAAGGTCCACCCTGCGGTCGCGGTCGAGATCACGGTCACGGTCTTGAACTAGATCGCGGCTTCGGTCGTGGCGATGACCGCGGGTCGCGTTCTGTATTCGAGGTACCTTCTGCGGTCGCAGTTAAGGTCAATGAATCACCTCGGTTGAGGCCATACCCGCGATCGAGGTGTAGGCCTCAGTCGTAGTTTGTTCATCAGTGGCGGTGGTGGCTTGGATAGTGGTCGAGGTGTATATTCAGACCATAGTCACAGTGGAGCCAAATACCGCGGTTGTGGTTGGGGGTGAGCATGAGTACCGCAGTCACGGTCAGGACCCTGAGGACCGCGGTCGCAGTGTAGACTTAGTTGCTGCAAAAACATATGGATTTTGGGGAGAAATCATGGAGAATAGATGTCTTTTCAGATTCGGTGTCTGCAAGTTTCAAAATTGGCTAGTTGAGCAATCTTTATCTAGGAAAGGACATAAATTACTAGAAGATAAGAAACATGGGTTATATTAGGTAAATTAAGGCTATAGTGACACAAAATCATAGATAAATGCTTAGCAAATATATGTAAATTTGGGTGTTATCAGGGTGCTTCCCTAGTTGTCCTCTGTAGGAGAGAGAAGGGGCAACGACTAGGGTTGGGTCAGGCACAAGAGAGAGAAGAGGGAAGAAGTGGTGGCAGCTGATGTTCTCTTCTCATGGTTGTTGCTCTGATACCATGTGAAGAAATATATATGTTGATGTAGAGTTGTTCTATGGATATATACACCCCTGTCCTATATATAGGAAAGGAGGCTATTAGAAGGAAGCACAAAAGAAGCAACTTAAGTCTAATGGGCCATGGGTAACATGCCCATGTAAACAATAGACTAATAACCTATAAACCAAAAACATGAGTCATATGCAATAATGTAGAGTTATGCATACATAATATAATTTTTTTAAAATAAAAAATTGATATTGTGCCATGTATTATATTCTCTGGTCACAAAATTTTCCTAATTGTAAGTATTATCTTAATTTATATTTACTCAGACCGAGGATGTCTTTTGGTAGAGAAATGATAAATTCTAATTATGTCTTATAATATATGGAAAAAATTAATCATCGCATCTTCCTTCATTTTTTTATGAGGGATGTCCAATCAATCAGAATAGAGGTGAAAGAGAGTCTTTATTCTTGTTGTATCCTTTATATGGAAATTAGAGGCCCTTAAAGTTACGGAAAATGATGAATGGTCATTACTTCTAATAATATATTTTTTCTACTCATTAAATTTCTCAGACTGTAAGCACTATTTTGGTATATATCAGGTTTGGTTGTTAATAAATTTTGGTACTACTTTGAACATGTTTAAGTACAAATTTTTGACTCAGACATGAAATGTGTACAAATATGATTGTGGGTAATCGAAAAGAAAAATTGGCGGGAAAATAAAAAAAATTGAGTTTGAAATGAGTTCTTAGTTGTTTGTGGGTGAGAATTAAATGTAATTGATTGGTGGGTGGCTAGGCGGCAACATTGATTTGTTGTAGGAGTGACATGAATGCTTCCATGCAGTCACATCAGAAGACATATGCCCTAGAAACTTGTGTCGCACTGAGTTATATATTTTTTGTTAGTGTGTTGTTATATTATTAATACTCTTTTGAATACACTTAAATACTTACTTTTAACTTATCAACAAAATGTGGAAAAACATAATTTTACTCAAATCATACATTTAATAAGTTGTAAAATGGATGAAAAATATTTCATTAAATTTTTATGGAATAGGACGCATTGTGCTAGTTTATTTTAGGTCTATTTTTTGATGAATATTAATATCTTGAAGATAATTATGAATTTATTTTGTTGCTTTGTTAATTTTTATTTTTGAACATAATTAAAATGGCATTGTTGTTTTGTTAATTTTTGTTCTTAGATAAAATGATATAATAATTTTCACAAATGTATAATGAATAAAAAATTTACATATACATAGTAATCAAGCAACTTTATATTTTATTTTTCTAGTCAATGAACATCTAACTGTACGCACTATGCAGCTATATCTGGTATATTTGTTAATACTTTTTGGCACTATATTGATGTATACAAGTACTATGATATATATATAAATATGTACGTGTTTAGATCAAGCATTATATCCTACCAAAAAGTGGAGGAAGTTTGAAAAAAAATTGAATTTTCAAATTTATTATTTTATTTGTAAGGAGAGTGATATTTGCAAGTAGTTGCTATATTGCAGCGTTTCTTTTATTGCAGCAGTTGGATGCATGCAAAGGAAATTTTCAATAATGTTACTTGAGTTGTAGGCCCATTATTTCACATTTTTGACGCCCGTATCATACAGTGCAAATAGTTACTGGGCGCACATTCTTGATGTGGGGGTGTGAAGCTTAGTGAAATGTGTGTGACGTTAATAATTTCTATTTCATAAAAGCCATCAAACTTGTTTCTCCTTTCCCTTACTTCTATGTCATACCGCAATTATTATTTTGAGATGATGCTATATTTACTCCTTTGCAAATATAGGGAATGTCCTATATCATATAGAGTAGAAAAAAGAAAATTATGCAATTATCAAAACACAATACCCATATGGCATCATTTGTAAATTAGTCAAAAATTAAACACATTCTTGAACACATCCATCTTTTGTGGTGAATCATCTAAAATTTGAAGTGGCACAAAACACGCCTAAATATTGCTCTCCTTTATCCATGCAATGATTGCTACGTATCTTGGAGACAATTATCGACATGGCACCGAATTCATCTAAATTTTAGATGCGTTTGAGATTGCAAATGGTATTCGTTAAAAATAACTGCTTTTCAGAATAGGTTATTATTAGTTCTTTCCCACAAAGCCTCTCTAGTCCTCCTTTTTATGATATTCAAAATAATCTGCTCTTCCTTTTACTAAGTCTTTGAATAAACCCCCTTCATTCACTATTTCCATCACCAACCGTTAATTGAAACAAGTCCTTTTCTGCGTAATTCAATTTTATTGTCATCAATTTAATGTTTAATTATATATATTATACTTCTACGGTATGATTTCTATAATTATAATGTTAATAGTACATGGCTATTTATTATATATTTTTATTCAAAATTATTATTTATGACATAAAAATAAATATATATTTAATATTAGGCATAAAAATGGATCGGTTTAGGTTCAACCTAAACTTGATCCAATCCAAATAATAATTGTAAGAGTCTAACCCAATCTGACAAGAACACATGTATACCGGTCTCAAACTAACCTGACATTATCCGATCCGAAGAGTATAAGAGAATATTATACGATTTTTGCAAACAAACAAAAAAGATGGCAAAGATGAAAGCCCGCTCCCGCTGCTACTGTAAAATATTCAACCCAATCTGAAATAGATTGATGTGAACATAATTTGACTTGACCTACCCAAAACCTAGTTAGAGCCTTAAAATCCAAAAAGTTTCGGTGGGGTTGGGTCATTTTCTTGCTACTGCTATATAATATGTAATTAAACACTAGTAAATTTGGATATTATTTTCAATTGATAATCATATAACAAATAGTATATAATTACTACTGAACGAATAAGCCTACGAGATCTAAAATGTATACAATTACTAGTGCTCTTGTTATATTTCAAACAGAAAGGCAAAAAAAACCGTATATATATATATATATATATATATATATATATATATATATATATATATATATATATATATATATATATATATATATATATATATATATGACCCATCTTTAATACCTGCGCGGGTAGCTACCCGCCCCCCATTTTGGTTACTTTTTTTCAAGACATGTAGGTGGTTACTGTTTCATACATAGATAGTTACGTTCGTAAAAGTAGATTTCAAAATATGGTTACATATATATCTGCTGTATATTTTGTATGGGATTACTTTTTTAGTCGTATAGTTATTTTTTGATCAACATAGTTACTTTTTTTGATAGCAGAATTACTTTTCTAGCCAGAATAGTTACTTTTTTTGGCTGTCAGGTAGCGAAATCTAGGTTACCCGCGAGGGCAGTGAATAAATTCCCATATATATATATATATATATATATATATATATATATATATATGCCATATGTATATACATAAATATACATATATATAAATTTAGATATGTATTCTACCTTCTATTTTTTCTTCTCTTTGAACCATGGGTTCAATCCGGTTCGGTCCGACCGGTTGGTTGGACCAGTTGGACCGTATTTCTGGCCGGTTGGATCGAAAAAGACACATAAACATTTTTTTAGGCTTCCAGACTGGTCAACTACAGGTTCACCGGTCTGACCGGTCGGACCGACCGGTCCGATTCATTTTAAAAATACTGGGTCTAACTAGTACCAGGTTGTGCCTAATTTTGGTGGGGTGGAATTTTAGCATTGCCATGCTTTTTATTTTATTCATTTTCTAATGTTGTTTTAACAAAATATGTTTATAATTTTTGGGTCAAGTCAAGTTGAATGTGTTTTGTCTTTATTCGTGTTGAAGCACTTCGTCTCTGACAATTTACAACTCTTGTTTGGGTTGGATCATATTGGGGTTGTATGCATTCTAATTGGGTCAAGTTCAAGTCATGTTCATAATACCAGTCCCACTTTAATGCCTAATATTAAATATATAAGTTTTTATCTTGTATGTATAATGTTCTAATTAATTATATTTACTAAGATAATCATTATGTACCGTTAAGTAATATAATCATTAAAAAAATTATAATGTAATGTATATAGATAAATATTGGATTGAGAGACGAAGAACAAATTAATAAAAAGAAAAAATAACTAGTTTTATTAATTAAAGGAGAACAACATGAGATGGAAATGATAAATTAAATGTTTATTGAAACTTTATTAGAAAAGAGAGATCAATTTGGGACTTCATATAAGGAATTGGGTTTTCAACAATCTCAAGATACTTGAGGGGGTATTTGAAAAAAACTCTATTTGTTGCCTTTGAATATTTATATGCATATAATATTTTGATACATGTTGACAATTTTTTTATAAAAATTCACCGTCTGGTCCTCTTATTTCTCGCTCAATTCATTTGACCTTTCATTCCCTTCTTGTTTGTAATTTTCAAAATTAAAAATACTCAAAATACCTAATTATATTGTGGAATATTTATTGGATTTTTGGATAACCCGGGAAGATCTTATAGTCTATGCACTATACTTCTTGATTTGGAGCTCAAATCTTCTTCTCTCAACATGATTCTCCCTCCTCTCCTAAATTCTTCTGAATATATAAATCAGTACAAAATAAATTAAGTTATACTTTTTCATTTTAGTTAGTATATAAAAATACATATAGTTTTAGACACTAAAATCATCAATCACTATATAATCTTAAATTTAAAAATTTAGTTGATATAGACTTTTCTAGTCTGGTTGTATCAAAAATTTGATTATGTTAGAACGTCAATTGCACTGTAAACCTAGTTTTGTAAAATGTATCACATGAGATGGAATAGAAGTATTATAAGAAACAAATTAATCACTCCTTTTCCCCTCTAGGGTAGCATTCATCAACCTCACTATGTTCATAAATTGAAGGAATAAACAAGAATAGCCAATTTCTTTCTCTTGTTCTTCCATTATCAGTTTTTTCCGGATTAACTTTACAAAGTTCAATTAGTCAATTTCAGAAATCAATGCAAGACCTACCTTTAGTAGCATTACTATGTACTCATTCATTTATGTTTTCAAAATTTTCACTATTCAACAATATTTCAATCCACCAAATGATGGAAAGTTTCTTTCTTTTCACTTGACTCTTGACTTAAAGAATATCGCCAAGTAGCATGATAAGCACTCTTTTTGTTATTGTACTTATCTTTATTATTCCTCCTCCTTCTTTTGATTTCGGGGCATTCATCCTTCCAATTCCCATGAGTATGATACATAGGACACGTTTGGTCACCTGGATTCTGTTGTATTGGATTGTATTTTGGACTCCAGTTCTACAAAATTTATGTTTGGTTTGCGGGATTGGAGAAATGAGGCTAATCTCAGGATTTTTAGATAGAATAGGAATCTCGAATTTTGGTCTCCATCAAAATTCTCCCGGATGCCAAAATCCATCATGGGCAAGACAACAAACACGAAAAAAGATAAAGCCCACACTTACAAAATCCAACAAATCAAACATAAAATTTTACTTTGCGGGATTTTGAAAATGCAACATTTCAACAATACAAGATGGACATAATACAAGATTTCAATAAATCCAGCTAACCAAACGTGCCCATAGTGGAAGAAGATATCAAATATTTGGTCAAATCATATATTAAAGAATTCTTATCTTCTAAGTTCTTATCTTCCTCACAACTTAAACCTTCTCTTAAAGCAAATGATGTGATGGAAAAAATTCAAAAATTTCTTGCAATATTTAAAGCAAAACTTTATGGAATATGTTCATTAAAACAATGTTTTAATTTACTTTTTTTCTTAATTTATTTAATGGCTCAAAAAACTACTAATTCAACTCAGATTTGTACCCAAGGTAATTGCAACCCAAGGATCACGAATTTGAGATTATATTTGGGTTTGAAATTTCCTTTTTAATATAATTAGAGTTTTATTCTTCTAACCATTATATTATTATAATATTACATCATTACCATCATTCTTTATTTTTTAGAGTCATGTTATCATCACTTTGTTACGAAAGAGTTTCCTTATATTATTATGCATGGATTGTCATACTTTACTTATTTATCCTATTTAGGCCATTAGTTGAATATTTATTTAGATAATAGTACATTATCCAAATTCTTGGACATGAAAATTCACATTGTTATACATATTCATGTGTTAAGAATATTATCCTTCTTATTAAACATATCTTAGCCATTACATGAATATTATTTAGAAAAGGAAGCATATGTGACATATTTTCTGTACTTACATACACGTTCCCACATATATTGGACATTATATTGATGTATAATGTAATTATGGAACCTTATTACACTTAACATACTATATTTGTCTTTCAAGCCTAAAAGTTTATTGGTTACCAATGATTTATTCGTGTTATTAGTGTATACCATATGCATTAAGGTATACCTTTATCCATGTTTGGTTAAATATAGAGAACCAAGCATTCTACTCTCCTAATGATAGGATAAGCGTTTCTAGAGTCAAGATGATAAGTTTTGATATGTTACAACAGTGATGTTCAAAAAGACATAAATTTTTATATCATATCTCGATTAGTTTTATAGAATAAATCAACTTACCTATTGTTATTGCCCAAAATACCTCACTTAATTGGTTATCTCCAAGGATGTACTACTTGTTAGTTGTATGCCCTGATAGCTCTTATATGATGATTGTAATGGGATTGTACTTGATTTGATCATGAGTAAAAGATAATTCCTCTTATTATGTTTAATTTAGTATGAGATAATTATTGAATGTAATAATGTCCTGAGAATGATTGACTTGGGTGACATATCGATTCAGTTTGAAAGATAAATGTGATGTCTCGTGTATACTTTGAGTATTCATTCATGCATAGTCCGTCTTAAGATTTTATTTTGGAACTTATAATAGAAAATAATTATACACAAAACTAGACTATATGTGATGACTGATGACCTTATCTCATTAGTCACTATAATGGATATCAAGTTAGACATGTAGATATTTGAAATACAACAAGTGTACTTGATATACCCACCTTGATAATGATATATGAAAGCCATCCAATTGCAATCACAATCATATCTTAATTGACAGTGGTGATTGTGATCCTTAGACCTAAAGTCACTATATTTGTAATACAAAAATCATATGTTATTTAATGTTCTTCAATACTACTAAATATGACTTAGAATAAGGGTTTATATTAGGGGTGGGTGTTGTCTGGTCAAGTCTGGTCTGACCCTACCATGGACCAAACCACATATAGTGGTCAAAAAATTTTCCAAACCAAACCTGAATGCTAAAAGGATCTAGACCAAACTTAACTTGACTGCTAAAATCTGGTCAAGTTTGGTAAAGTTTGGTCTAAACCCACTAATATCTAGCGCCTACTAGCCTCATATTTAGATGAAGATCAACAAAAAAATAGTTCAACAATAATTACTTTCATTTTTGATGTCAAGTTTTTGGTGTTGAAAAATAAAAATCTCTCTAATAATATGAAATACATTTTATTGTCTAAATTTAAGGGTATTTTATACATTAAATGCAATGATAAATGTTAAATTATTTTACAAAATAAGATATATATAAACTAAAAAAATTAATATAAAAGTCTTGGAAGCACCAATGATATATATAATGTTTATATAATCTGAAATATTGTACATACATCAACAAATTGATGACTAGAATATAACTTTCTTGAGATTATATATAGACACACACATACACAGATATAGAGTTGGCCAAGTTCGATTTGATCGATTGTCTAGTTTCCCAGGCTATGACCAGACCCATTAAGGATGGTATGAACACTTTACAAACCGTATCTGGCAGTAGTACCCATTCAAACTAGACTTAACCAGACGATTTGGTCAAGTTTGGATTGGTCTCGTGGTCATTTTGGTTTCCTGTCGAGCCCTAGTTATATGCATTTGTGATTGGTTACACATGGGCACATATAGATTATTTTTAGTGGTGTAGTTGAATTTTTTTACTTCTATTTGTAGTAACATCCTATCTACTTTATAAGTGAGACTATGAAATGCACAATAGTTCTCATCTAAGAATTTTGGACATTGGGCTTAGGGAATCTCAATATTCTACTTAAGATGTATAAATATAGGTTGGATATTATGAAAATGATCACCCCAATCATCAAGACACTTGTCACATTTAGGTTGAACTAGTTCTTCAACTTATTCCAATTACTTTGGAAGAATTAATGTTTTCTTAGATTCATCTCATTACTTGTGAGGTCTCTGGCATTAGTGTTAAAATAATGTGGAACCTATATGTTCACAAGCATAGAATGTGTAAGGGAAGATAATTTTGTAATAACAAACCAAATTAGAATGGTTCTAAATCATGTATAGATTGATTTGTAATCCAAAAGATCATTTGATATATCACTAGATCGACAGAAAATTGAGTAAATTAACAAATAATTTTTATATAATTTTATTAATTGATTGTCAACTTGGATATCCACAAAATGATTGATTGGAGGTCGATCAATTGAGTAACACATGGATTAAGAAAGTTGCATACATATCAATTATTTGATTGAACAATAAAAAGTTCATTGACATGTCTAATGAATTTATTGTGTGGTCAACCAACGAACCAACTTGCAATATGTACAATAAAAATCTATTCAAGATATCCACTAGGAGACCAATTGGTTGATGGAAAGCATGTCGGTCTTTTTTCTATTGTTTGATTAACTAAATAATGAAATCTCGAAAAGGATGTGGGATTTAAGAACCCTAAACTAATGTCTCCCTTATATAATAGTGGTAACACATAGGGAATGAGAGAGACGATTGAGAATGATATTGTGATTATCCAACTAAGAGAGAGAGAGAGAGAAACAAATCCATAACAATCACACTATTATAATAAGAGAATAGGAAGACACTAGCACATATACAATCCTGATCCACTTCTCCTTGCAAGCCACAATGGTGCCATTAAGGTTACCTACTTCCGCATGGATAACGTAGAGGCCTTGGCACCTGTGCAAATATAATAGAGTTATAATACATGTTTGTCCTTTCCATTTCAGCACACTCTCAGGGGTTGGTGAGTATTTTCCCACCCTATCTTTGTCCTCCTCTTGATGGTCGAGTCAACCAAAAACTGACTCTCAACATTGATGCCTCTCTGCGATGAGCAAGGGCATCATTCCCTTTGTTTCATCCCACCAGACTTGGTGGTGGGTCTTTATTGGTCTGTGATGACCCATAGCTAGATGATAATGAGGGAGTTTCTAATAGTATATAGAGAGGAAGAGGAAGAGGGATGGATGATCTTGGTGACAAAATTGGTGGTAGGGGAGGGTTTCTTCGAGTTCGTTTATGTCTCTTAGGACTTATCTACCTCTTGAAAAAGGGGTATAGCCCCTTTTATAGACCTAGCTTCGCATGCCATCCCTCCATGGATCTTGGCTCCAGTGAACATCAAGCAAAGTCCCAATCCTTGGCAACAACATGGAAAAATAGGGTTGAGAGAGTTTGCATTGCTCCCCCAAATCTACTGGAAGAGTTTCCAGTTGCCAACATGGATCTTAGAGAGGGTAAAATGATTAGGAAACATAGTAATCATTATTCCCAACTTTTCATTAGGTTCCAAGATAGAATATGAGTGAGAGCCCTTAGATATGGGATCCTCAGCTCAAACCCCTCGTACAAATTAATGGGCCAAAAAAAGGCAATTCTAATACAAATATATCTTGTGACGTATAATACTTTCTCTATATAATTCCCACACTTTAGGGATTTTTCAAAAATCCATATCTCTCAAACCATCCATCCTTTTAAAAACAAATTTTAAGGGAAAGTCTCTAATGACTTAAGTTGCTCATGTGAAAAGATTGGGACTAATAATCGAAATAAAAGTGGCTTTTCTTCATATGCAAGTCATCCACTTTTAAGGCATATATTATGCATTTAAAATTTATTTTTCTCTTTCTTTATCCTCTATTTTCTTTATTTTGATTCCTTTTCTTATAAAAAACAATGTGGAACTAAAAACTAATCATTAGTGGTCATCCATACCACTTAGAGAGAATTCTACACAATTCTCACATATGCACACAATAATCTTTTATTTCTTTTATCCTTTTTCCCTTTTTATCTTCTATATACCAACTATTTCTTCTGAAGTCATAATTTGATTACGAACATCACTACAAATGTAATTTAGAGCCTATAGAGTCAAACACATAGGATGCATTGGAATAGGAACATACTTGTGGACATAATTGGAAATTTTCCAAGTTATATTGATTGCTAAAATGTTTAGGTATTCTACTTGAATAATACTGGAATATAGTTTTGGAGAATACCTTGCTCAAATACAATTCTAAGATTAATTTTTAAGAGAGGGGGTGACATTAACCCTCTAAATTTTAAACAATTTTTTTAACCAGTATAAACCACAAAATCATCCATCCAAGGGAAATTTTGCAAAAGAATCCATTCTTCTGAAAACAAATCATACAATTTTCCATTCAAATCCCTTTTATTTGAAAATTTGCATTGAAAGAAAAATTTAGCTTATAAAATCCTTCCTCCTTATAGGAATTTTGCCCTAGAAATTCAACCAATTTAAACAAACAATTCGGGGAAAGCCTTTTCCATGTCCATCTTCAGCTCTCATGTGGGTATCCTCTCCATGGTTCTTCCAAAAACCTTTTACCATCTCTATAGTTGTACTCCTGAGCTCCTTCACCTTGGTATCCAGTACCCTCATAGGTGAGTTAGGGTATGTCATCCTCCCTTATAGTTCAACATGTTCAATGCTGAACACATGGCTCATGTTCTTCACACAGTGCTTTAGAATGGACACATGGAACACATCACACATCATACTATACTAAAGGGGTAAGGCCAAAAGATAAGCAACTTCACGAATCCGTTCTAAAATCTCAAATGGACCCACATATCGGGGACTCAAATTTCCTCTATTTTTAGATATAACTCAGATGGGTCAGATTTTTAGAAACACATGTTCACCCAAAGTGAAGTGCAAGTTAGTCCGCTTCACATCTGCATACAATTTTTGTTGATCCTGGGCTCTCTTCATCCTTTGCTTGGTCAAATTGACTTCACCAGCATACAATTGTAGTTCCTATGACCTCAGTAAGGTCCCCTTACCAACATCATCTCAATGAAGTGGTGACTGACACAGTCTCCCATAAAGAGCTTCAAACATACGCATCCCAATACTGGTCTAGTAGATATTATTGTAAGCAAACTCAGCTAAGGGCAGGTACTGCTCCCATGATCCACCCTAATTAAGAACACATGCTCTCAATAGATCCTCTAATGGCTGGATTATTTTCTCTAAATGTCCATCAGTCTGGGGTGATAAGTTGTACTAACCTTTAGTTTAGTACGAAGTTCCCATCCACTTGCTTCCTCAACTAGGAAGTGAACATAATTTCATGATAAAAAATAATTAAACTTGGACCAGCATCCATTCAAACTATATCTCTAATATATAGTTCACCTACATTTGTCACCTTGGCAGTAATCTTTAAGGCTTGGAAATGTGCTGACTTGGTAAGGTGATCTACCACAACCCATACTACATCATGACCTTTCTTGGTCTTGAGGAGACCCATCACAAAGTCCATGGTGATCTGTCCCCATTTCCACTCAGGAATTTGAATCGGCTATATCAATCCATTGAGTAATTGGTGTTTAGTCTTCACCATCTGGAATGTGAGATAACTGGCCACATATGCTGCTATGTCTCTCTTAATCCCAGGCCACCAAAAGTATCTTTACAAGTCTTTAAACATCTTTATAGTGTTGGGATGTACTTAGAACCATGAGATTCTTGCAAGATATGATTCTTCAATGGAGAATCTTCAAGAACCCAAATACAAATCGTGTAGTGGATTCCACCATCTACTCGCATTGAGTTATGTGCTTGAGGTTTCTCTAACAAACCCTTCATCTTGTCAAACTCTGGGCTAGTTAAGTGGGAAGATACCAACTCGATCAACATGTTGGGTTTTATCTGGATGTTAACCACATGATTCTACTATTCTAAGGGATATGGAGTCCACCTAGGAAACTCTTTTAGTTCTCTTTACTAGCTAGATAAGACAGCAACACACCTGAGCTATTTCCAACTAGTAGCATTTGTTGTTACATTAGCTTTTTTGGGGTGATAGGTGATGATGAAATCATACTTTTTCATATACTTCATCCATTGTCTTTGTCTTAGGTTTAGGTTCTTCTGAGTTAGGAGGTATTTCAAGCTCTTACATCCATTATTTTGATCACTAGACTCAATCTTATACCTGTAGAATCTAAACTCCACTTGACAAAATATCCTCTCTTGAAATTTCAATTGAGTGATTACCTTGTTCACCTTGTCATCCAAATCATTTGTCCAATACTCTTTCATGAGGGTGTGGTAATTCCTCAATTATCATTAAAAGATTTCAACTTAAGTATTTATTCCTCATATCACTTCTATTCCAAGTATGGCATGCATCTGGCTCATCTCTCACACTCATAACAAGATGAACAAAGAATTTGGCTGTAATCCAAATACAAATCTCATTCCTTACCAAGACTAGAGATGGTTCATCACACATCACAATTTAATTTTCAAATCTAGGTTGAATCATTCTCCTCATATTACCATTCTATGCAAACTTGTAGAAAAAACTTTCCACATAACCTTTGAGTCTTATCATAACTAATATTTATGATCCTTAGTTATTTCCTCAAGGTTTTTGAGTGTCAGTACTTTTAGGGTGATCTTACCCTTATGCATTTAAGTAGTGCCTCTTACATTTACCCCTCAGGCCCCATGAACTCATGATGGTGGTCAACCTCCTAACCCATGTGCCTCGAGCAAACATAGTCGTTACCTCCCAACCCTATGGTCTTATGAAATTAGGGAACAATCAACTCCTACTCCCATCAGTCTCATCCCTCCTTCACCTTAGGAATGACTTAGGGTTCCATCATAACTTTATTTATTTGATCATACATTTTTCTTGTGGTTTCTTTTATGATATTCAAACACAGTGTATCCTTTAGAACTCTCACCCAAATTTCCATCATCTCTTTGGGCACTCATAGTTTTCCTTATATCCCTTCATGGGAAGCATGGTGAACTACCCATCTGGTCCTGGCCCCATTGTACCGGTCACTCCCATAGTGACTTTTCTTCATGTCCCTTAGAGATGCTCGTACATGGGTCTAAAAAATCATACTCAATCTATGTGCTTTTGTGCTTCATGCACTTAATATGTCAAGTTCTTTTAAGTGACCTTTAAAGTTACCACAATTTTTAAACAAATTTTGGTACTCACTCCTATAGGAAGGGTCCTTTCCCAGGATAGGAGAAAACTATCACTTGATAGTACCAAGGGTCACAAAAACTTTGTTGAATCCAAAGTTTACATCATCACATGTAGGCATATAACCTATCATTCCACCTACACATGTGTCTAGCAAGTAGACACCATATCAAACCATTTATAAGTTTTTCATTATGTCATATCCATTCATCACCCTCTTAAGGTTGGACCAATTTCATACATATACATGATAGCATGGTAGTGTTAGACCAACTGGTGTGAGTGGCTCATCAAACATATATCACAGTCCAAGTGGGGTTTCCTTTAACCCAAAACCTGAGGGGGTGCCATTTGACCTTGTGAGCACTATAAGAACCATATACCTCCACTTCTCCTCTCGAGTTTACTTTCATATCATTAGTCATCTAAATTGCATTTCTTAGACACTCAAGCACGTACCAAACTATAACATGCTAGGAACTTTTCTTCCCGACTTTCTCTTCCACATAAATAATACTTAGAGTCCTACAAAAGGGCTTCCAATATGAATCGAAGGTTGTACATCATATTAGAATTCCTTACCTCTCTAGGATCTTGGGACTCTCTCTCCCTCACCAAGATGGTAGGTACTCATATTATCTACACATGGGTATAAGAATCCTCCCTCTCTATTTCTAGGGTTTGATCCTCTCAAGGATACCTAATGTACAGCAAGCTTCTAGGGGTCATGCATACAGTAACCTGACTCATCCCCTTAGGGGCAGTCCAGTTTAGGATGTAAATATTTCTCATAATACCTCATGTCTTGGATTCTAGGTTCCCAACCTTCTCCTTTTGGGTCTCACTCTCTCCAGAGTTAACCCTATAACTAGTCCTAATGCTATAGGTCCCTCTTGGTAGAGGTTGAGATTCCTAAGATTCACATCTTACTCTCACATATCTTACCTTATATGATGAAGTGTATTATCAAATCTTATGTCCAGATGAGATCATCATATAACATATTATCTCATTAGATAACACGAAGCTCCTTATTTATTTCCTCTAGTATTCCTATCTCATAAACCAACAGACATTACCCCTCTGGCTTAGAACTAAATCATGCTGCCAACCTTGATGTCACTCACTTCCACGTAGGTGCATGCCTATCTCCTAATCATATCTGAGTGGGAACACACTCGTTAGGGTTCCTACCTGGAGGAGTTTAAACTTTTTGGTCACCACTAACCTTCTTATAAAGGGTGTTATCTTTCTCTTAGATCTTTCCTTCTTTTCAGGGATGACCCACCCCATGTCGGGTCACCAAAACCAAAAGTTGCACTAGGGGTCATGCTACCACTTATTGTCTATGTTTCCCATGCATACTCTAGTCTTCCAACTATGTCATGCATTCCTAACCTACATATTGTTGGTATAGTATGCCTAAAGAGACAATCATATGATTATTACAATGAGGCATATGATACTTGATTTGATAGTGATAAAGGTAATTCCGTCTGTTATGTTTGTCTCACTCATGAGATGATGACAAATACATGATAGATGTCTAAAGAATGATGTGACTCGATGACATATGTCTTCAGCTTGAGGACCTAAATAATGAGACCATATGTATGATAAGAGTACATACATTCTTGTTATGTCCCTAGTCAGATTTTACCATGGGAGAAAAATAGACAACAATAACACATAAGACTACAGTGTATGCTGACTGATGACAGAGTCTCATTAGTCATGATATATGATTTCAAGTCAAGCGCACAGATATATGTTAGAGAACAATATATCGGACAGACCCACTATGAGTGTGATACATGGATGCCATGGAATGGTAGTCACAATCGTCTCTCATAGTGATGGTGGTGATTTTGGTTCTTAGACCTAAAATCACTACACTCATCACATGTTATTGGGTACACTTTGACATCATCAAACACAATCCTAAAACATTAGTGGTTATAACGGTGATGAATGGGTTACTTTGACACATGGGGACTTGAGTGTGAGTGATAGATATGGGATTTGTCCCTCCTACAAGGAGTATGATATCTAGGGCCCCTTGATAAGCGAGACTGAGAGTTGTATGGCCATACTGATGTGATTCAATATATGATATGTGAATTTGCATGCATCTCAGATAGTCTTCTCTAGGCCAAGGAACATGGATTAAATGTTGAAGAGGATGACGTTCCATACCTCAAGTTTAATCTAGATGTCAGAGACAAAGGAACTATACGATCACGGTAACACTAATCAAAGATTGTAGGTTGAAGTTGTTATCCAACTTTCTAAGTTACTTGGGTAGCAATGATGAGTTACTAGATGTCATAAGTTGTTATGAACATACGATCATGGTAACACTAATCAAAGATTGTAGGTTGAAGTTGTTATCCACTCATTGATTGTGATGTCATAAGTTGTTATGAACATTCATTGACAATGTAAATTGGAACCTGTAGGGTGACACGCATAGGATACCCTTGGAAGAGGAGATTGTCCATGAATGATGTTTAGATTGAGAGTAAAGTTGTTTAGGTACTCAATTACATATACAATTGACTGACTGGACTCAAAACTATCAAGTTCAAGTATTGAACTAGCTGTTTGGAGTGTCACGTCGATTGGAGATTGCATTGGTAATGTCAGGACTGCCAACTGACTGGTTCACCCTTGTAAGCCGATCGGCTAGTGTGAGCCAATTGACCAGTTCACTTGGTGAACTAGGTGGCTCACAATCTTGCCAACTGAGGAAATAAGAATTTTCCTGGTTGGAAGAAAACTTTTACATTTCACTTGTTCAATTCGATTGGAATAAGGATTAATCTTTGCATTAATTGGAAACGATTGAGGAAATTCAATAGCGGGCAAGTCTGGGAAGTGAAATGACTGGTTCACTAGGTGAGTCGATCAACTCACCTACCCAAATGACCAGTTCAGTTATGAACTGATTGGCTCACCTGTCCAAATGATCAGTTCAGTTGTGAACTGATCAGTTTGCCTGCCACAGTACAAACTATTCATGGATTTTCTGCATCCTTCTACTCCCGAACAGACTGGGAACCCTGACCCTACCCTCTACTATAAATAGAGGGGTACTGGGGGCTTCTCAGAATACACAACTCAAAACATCAGTTGCTATACAAAGTTGTCCTCTCTTGTTTTGGTAATCGAGAGAGCCCGAGCAAGTGCTACCCGACTAGGGAGGCACAATGAGGGAAAGACAACTGTAGAAAAACATTCCAAGTTTGGGAGAGTAGGTTGGTGCTAGTACACCAACATGCTAAAGTTCTAGGTGGTTCGTGTGGACTATTTGTAGATGCGGAAGATGTTTTTTGCTCAAGAGGACACATCACCCACAGTCTGTGATGGAGGCCATAGTGCATGATGAAGACTAGGAGCTGCACTGACATCATCCAAGATATGGCGTTGAAGACTGCACATAGCTTCGAGGTATTGTCATTGGGCAAGCCCCAAGACTAGGTATATCTTGCTAAAACCATCCTTCCCATTACATAGTCATAGATGAGATCTCCTATTATGGGTTAATGGCCAGTAAATTTTTGTTTTATGTTGCCTACTTTGAGGCCATAAAACCCAACACATACTTGCATGCATGGACAAACTAAGGTATCCTACTTATTGGTTTCTCTCTCTTAATCACTATGTCCCCTTTTAATACTTGGCAGAAGATGCTTTAATCCTTAACACTCTTATCCTCAAAACACCGGAGGAGGTGGAGATAGATAAGACCTTAAGCACTTAAATTTTGTTTACTGAAATAGGGTAAACAAGGGATGAAAGTAGATAATAAACCCTAGAGGTATCTTATTTTGAGTCAAATTGTCAGATTTTGGCCAAGTAGTCACACGGGTTCTGGGAGTCCTTGTAAACTGACTACCGGGGTAGAGGAAAATCTTGACATCCCCCAGATCATGATCATTTTGAGAGACCTCCATCTTTGGAAAAATCTCTAATAACTCCCTTTGGTCTCTAAAGAATTTGCAAAATTTAATAACTATTAAATATTATTTGGAAAACCATGCTTTCATACCAAATGTAATGATCCCACCCCTCAGCAAATTTGAATTAAGGAAGGCCAGAAGCTAGAGTGGTTATCCCAAATAGGATCATACGGTTTCAAAAATAATCAAGAGTAATTAATAAATTTTACCACGACTAAGCTTAAAGCAGGATAATTTTTTTTTCTTTTCATATTCCTATTCAAAGATAGGATTTCAAAACTTTACCCAAGGAAAGAACAAGATAACTATATTCCTCCAAACATTATTTATCCTTTTTCTTTTTTAGTGTCACGTTTTACTGATCATCCAGTTTCCATTAAGCTTGTAGACATAACTACGTATTACACCTAAAATGCCAACAAAGAAAATGTCAGTCAGTATAACGAATTATGCTAGTATGTGGGGGAAACCAAAAGTTTTCATCTAGTTGTAATAACATAACCACAACAATTAATTGTTGCAAATTTTTTTTACATTTTCTTCATAACGTCACGACCATTTTTACCTAACCTCTGGTATACCCTCTCCTAGGGTTTTGTCCCTACTGAAGGCATTAGACTACCTCTCAATCCAGATCTAGATACCTCATTGGCCACCTCTCAATCTAGAGCTAGGTGCCATTAGGTCTTCCCAAACTGGACTTGACCACTTATGACCTTCCCAACCTGGGACTTGGTCCTTTAGCATAACTTCACTCATCTTTTTATTCATAATTCCCATAGGTGTTATTCAGGTTTGAGCAAGTTATAAGCTTTATAGGTGATAGTCATAGTCACTTTATAGATTTCAAGAATTAAAGTTCATCCAAGCATTTGATTTCAGGAAATTGGTAAAACCTCAAAAATCACCCTAAAACTAGAGCGATTAGCCATAAGCGTAACCACATACCTAATTTGGCCGTCTGCATAACAAGTAAGATAGCTAATCCAATGAAGATGTGATGACCTAGAGTTTTGGGTTTTGAAACCCAAAATATTATTCAAAGTTTATAAATATACTTTAGATGATTTATCCCAACAAAATTGATTTCTTTTATCTAAGATATAAGGTCAAAGGTCTAGTACATGATAATGCATTTGATCAATATTACATACATAGATAGTGATGGTCAATATAATTTAATAATGAATATTTGAGTACTGACTTAGTTAAGTTGTCAGTCACAATGGCATATGTGAATCCTATTGACTCGAATATGTGAGTCCTAATGGGAGTTCAATATACATATACTTGAATCTTTGTGAGTTATTAATACCATGTCATTAAACATAAGAGTTTTGGTATCAATCTTGGGCAGGAGGCACATTAAGTGACGATCAACTAATGGTTAACATTTGATCAAGAAATGATGCTCCTATGATAAGTTATTTTGGTTTTATGCATTAAAGACCATAGTTGTTGAGAAATCGTGATGGTCTTGACATTGATATGTCATGTGGCCCAAGGTTAGCAAGCATGGCCCAGTATAGGTTGTGACTATTGCTGACTTGGCCATGGAGACCTTGTCTCCTAGCTCCATATCATGTGGGAAATAATTGAGCTTATTGCCACTCATCTCCACAAATTTTGAGGGTAAAATACCATATCTACGAAAACTAAACTTCCATGAGGGTAGGATCTAACCAACGACCCCGCTCAGTTGTGCCAAACATTCCAGTGACAAGAGAGATATATCCTCCCCATATCTTCTTCTCCACTTTTCAACACAGACAACAAGAATGAATGAAAGCAAAGATTTGAGAGTATTGGAAGAGTTGCGGTAGGCTAGAGAGAGGTGCAGCAACTAGGAGAACCCTGGGTTGTATCCATTGGATGACTAAAAACCTTCCTTATGGCTGACAAACCAAGCCTTTAGTAGGTCAGAGACCCAGAACGAGAAGCCATCTCCAGGCACCTCCACCCCAACCCGGCGTTGCCACCAATTCCATATGATAATTCTAAGAGGATGCAATGTTGGAGCTTTGAGGAGGAAGCTGCACCATATCCACAGACCACCACTCAGAGGGGGAGCTTTGTCCAAGTTCCCTTCCAATAGTCAACGCCCAAATCCATGAAGCTCTGCCCTACTGCACCTGCAGGGCAATCTCTGACCTCAGAGGTGAGGCTCCCTTTTGCCTACCAACCTCCCCCGATGCCAAAGGCCATCCCAAAGGCATCAACAATGATGCACCTTGTCGTGAAGCACTCATCTTAGATAGGGTTCTCGCCAGCATCGAACATTGTCTCCCTCTTCTTCTATTCTATAGTGGTGCTCCATGGCGGCAATCTCAGGTTGCCGAGGTACTAGACCCAAACAACTACTAGGATCAAGACCGGAAGGTCAGCCCAAGGAGCCAAGGTGTCAGAAGTTCTCTTAGATCTGTGATAAAGTCGCTATTGTGGAGGTTTCTCAAACCCACACCATCCTCCGCTGCAATCCCGGCTGAAACTCATAGCCATGGTGTCGCCATTGTAAAGGACTGAAGGCGTGGTGTCAAGGGTGAGATAAACCAAAGGGTCATTCGGTCCAGCAACTAATAAACCCAGGAAATGATCGATCCAGCCTAAACCAAGTTAATGCACAAGGCCCCAATCTGTAGATGACATAGTAACCATCCAGGCCACCCTAAATATAATATCGACGGCACAAACAAATCCAAATAGGTAAATCCCTTCTTAATTTACAAAAATGTTGTGATCTTTTGAAATTTGTAGTAAATAGCCCCATTGTCCTAAAATCCCCAAAAAGTACTCTTAGACTCATAAAAATGTCCCCTTTATTAATGGACCCCTAGATCGGACCCTTGAACCAATTTCAATGATGATATTTAATTTAGTGTACAATGCTCCTTTTTAGGGTTCATTAATTGAAATAAATAGTATCCATATGATATCAAATCTCATAAAATTCTCATAGAACCCTAATGATTATTTAAATTCATTTTTAGACTCTGATAGGAATAATATTATCCAAAACTAGGTCTTTTCTCATATATACATAATTAGACACTTTTAGCCTCATTTTAATTCTAGAAAATAGACTAATCATCAGAAAATTATGAAATCTGAACCAGACCTCTAGAATGATGTCCTAATTAGTAGAAAAATATCAGATACAAGTTCATGGTTGTTTGATCCTAGATTTGGCCAAACCCTAATCTCAACTTGAATACCATTAATTATGGTGAGCCTTCTATTAATGATCATTAATTGCTATTAATCAGGTGTTGACCAGAGATGTAGATGACCCAAAATATAAGTATGAATCTCTAAACTTAGGTATGTGGGTTTTTATTTAAGTATATGACTATGGTTTTCTTGGTTGCAATCATGATATGTATGTAAGCTCTCTTCTATTTGCAAATATTGGATGTAGTAGCATTATATAGTACTCGATGATTTATCACTTGCAAACATAAATGATGAGTAGATGCCTTGTAGTTATTTAAGGTGTTCATTATTCCCCTTACAAGGGAATGGATTAATGTTGACTAGTACACCTCCCTATAGCACACAGTGTACGGGGAGTTTCCCTAGAGTACTTGGTACACGAGGATGGTCCCAATATATATGTTTACATACTAGTCCACCTTGATAATGCTACTCATTTAGGAAAATGAATAAAATTGATGTATTTCTCTTAATCGATATATGTTTTCTATGATTTTCTTTTTTTCTTTCTGCAAATCATTCCAAATTATAAAAACCATAAATATATTTATCTTTCGACCCATGTACTTGAAACCTTGTGTGTTGATTCGTTGTTTCACGTATGTTTTAGCTTCATAGATAGCATGGGATAAAAGAACAGGATGTGAGAAGTTGTACATGTTTACCTATTGTGTTAAGATCCTAGCATACATATTCAGACTTATGTAAAATATCCTTTCAATATGTAATTGTCACTCATGTTGCAATAAGTTATTTTTTAATATATACATGTAGAATGTTGAGATTGTTCATGGTGTATTGATGAATGCATATTCATTATTTTATTCAGTCACCATCTCGGGTTCATTTTGATTCAATATATCTTATTTTATCTATTAAATCTCACAAAATGCAAATTTACTTAAGTAGTTCAATTATCAAGGTTATTAACTGAATTTATGTTGATTTTATGCAGGTCATGATGAGACTCCGCCATTGGAGCTCACGATCCTCTCAAGCTTTGACCAAATGATCATGACCGAACGATCTAGTTCAAATGGTCTTGGTCCATTCGGTTTGCATCTGCGCGGTTTCAACCTCTTACTATCATCCAATCGATCCTGGCCTTCTCTCATCCATCCGATTGTGAATAAACAGTCTGCCACCATTTTCCTAAATGGTCTTGCACCCTCATGAGATCCCCTTCTCATGGTCTATAGACTGTGAGAGCCCTCACGATCGACCAGATCGAATGGACACCCTCACGATCTAGGAGACTGCAGGGAGCAACGACACTCGCGTCCTCCATCCTCTTCCTTCTCCGTCCAACCTACAAACCCTAACCCTAGCTCCACCTACAACCCCCTCTGTCACGGCCTTCATCCACCATGCCCCTGAGCCTCACAGCAACCCGCCATCGATTGCCCATCGAGACCAAGACCGTTTGGATGGAGAACGGCCAGAGGTACAAGACCGATTGGAGACAGAATCATCGATTGTAAAGACCAATCTCAAGACTGTTCGGAAGCTGAACGTCAGACCATTTGGAAGCAACAAACGTTGAGACCGCTTAGACGACGGAGATAAAATTCCAGTTGGTTAGCGCAACCGGTCTTTCGAGACCGTTTGGATGACGTCATCAAGACCGTTTGGACAACTCTAACCACAAGACCGATCGGAGGTGGGAATGCTAAACCATTTGGAGAAGTATCGATCACCGAGACCGTATGAATGAGAGCCAAGGACCATTTGGAGCATGTCATCTCGAGACCGGTTGAGAAAAGGATACCAAGACCGATCAAAGCAGACCGTTTGGATAAAAGCACCAAAACCATTTGTATGTTCAACACTCCAAGACCGTTTGGTCATATAACCAACACCGTTTGGTCATATAACCAAGACCGTTTGGTCATACTAAACTGTTTGGAGATAAAAGCACAAGACTATTTGGACATATATACTAAACTGTTTGGGCCCAAGACACCAAACCGTTTGGACCAAACCGTGAGGAGGACTCACACCAAAAATGTGAGGACCATACCTGAGCCTATAAATAGGACCAGCAGGGTCCCCATTTGAGTATCAGATCTGGGACGCCGCCAGGCTGCCCGAACACAGTATTTGATCCAAATCCGTCATCGACGCCAGTATCACTTCACCTACAGCTCCTGCTGCGATCAAGGATACCGAGAAGAAAAAGAAGGAGGATTGAGAAAGACTGCCCGGTCCATCTTGGCATCCCTCTTTCCTCATCCAGATCTACCCCGACATGACATAAAAGACCGCATCATCTTCACTGAGCTGCGACTACCTTCTACATCATTCTCATGGCACCAGAGTCTTCCTTCTCTCTTGTTCTTCTTATTTCTCACACCATGAGCAAGTAGTTCCTTTTTGTTGGGGTGTGGGGACTAGCCTTGCTGCCCATGCTTCCATGTCTTTTCATTTAACATTCCAAGGCATTGTATATAACTTTCCATTTCGTTGTTAATTGATAATGTTTGTAGTTTGATTGTCTGCTTGCTTTCATCTTGTTCTTCCCTATGTTGTGAGAACTTATATATGTAGGGTGGAATGCCGATTAAGGAGGTAGACTCCCAAAAAAGAAATAGAATGGGATTCCTTGAGGTCGTAAGTGTGTGATCCATGAGGGGATGAGCCATCTAGCCTACGGTGACACTTCTATGTGCCTACCCACAAGGGGGGCCTGTAACTTTAGTTGGATATTGTATCATCTTTGTTTATCGTCGATGTTTTCTTGCAGTCTAATTGCCTACCTACTTGTTGGTTAGCATAATTGACTCCTTGATGAGACTTCTGATAGGATTCCTTGAGGTCGTAAGTTTGTGATCCGTCAAGGGATGAGCCATCTAGCCCACAGTGACGCTTCTGTGTGCCTACCCGCAAGGGGGGCCCTCAGCCTCAGTTGGATGTTGTATCTTTAGAGACATAAGTGAGTGATCAGGAGGGTGATGAGAAATTTGATGCCTAAGGTGATGCTTACGTGAGCCTATCCTCACGGAAGGTTCAAAACAACTCCATTTGGATAGTTAGTTTCTTTCCTAGATGTTATGTGTTTGGATGTGTTTGCATGTGCAGTGGTGGTGAAACCCGGTACCGTCCCAGTGATTCTGTATCATTGATCTAGAGCAAACTTTAATTCTTCTCTTTTACTTTCTCGCATTTAGTTTAATCAACCACAAACCAATCAATCATTCTAAATATTAGTCTTACTTGAGCTAGATTCAACTGAAAAAGATTCTTAAAAACATTGTCCTTTGGGATTTGATCCTTAACTATACGACGATAAGACTCGTCTGCTTACAGGTGGTATTATTGCATGAGGTTTTGGTAAAAGCTCGAGGATTTCAACCCCGAGTGAGTTTGTTCATGAAATAATATTCCACTTCATGTATGCACTATGGTTGTATGTTCATGTATGCGTATGTCGCTTCCGCATCGCTCGTTGATACAATTGCCTAACATTTTCATATTTGTCCTCTTGGGCCTTCTCTATCTTGGGACTGCAAAATACGGGGACATTACATTTGGTATTAGAGCATGAACAATAGCTACACCTAATAATTTCTCACCATGAAACATAAAAACCAAATGTCACCTTTAACATTAATCCCTCAAAACATAGTAAGTTGTTTTATAGGAATAAGGTTTAACTTAGACTCTAAGTTAAAACCTAAATGTTTGAGAACTAGGTTTAAACAAGTATGTGAAATCTTTTCCATATAGATCTCATATGTATTTGTTAGCTATACTAGTCTACATTATATTCTCACCATTTCACTAGGTGACATAGCAATAGACTATCTACTGTGTGTGGGATACTTGATTTTGCTGATTTGGTTTTGTTTTCAAATTGGCTCGAGCCTCAACAGTTTTCTCTGACGTCTTCTTTCTCAGAGAAAAACTATATAATATTTGATTATATATATGTAAATGTAGAAATATGTCCCTCATTGGAGAGTATTTAATGTTCATGCAACCTAAGTGAAAGGCAGTGGCATCAGTCTAGAAGAGAGTGTAGGTCTAGATTAGATGTCTAGATCCTTATAAAGATATGTGATACATAGAATAGAAGTTAGAATGATAGTTGATATAAGAATGGATGATCTTATCTAAGTTCTATCTCTGGTGATATAAGTTACTTTATATGGATCTAAGTTGTATATGATCTGAATACAATTTTGAAGATTCTAAGCTATGTCTTGATGATGAAAGTACATTCCCTTTTCTTTTTTAAGATGAGATAAGTTAAGAAAAATTTGAATATGCATGAGCCTCAGGCTCATTTACAAAGAAGGACCTCCAGTGTTAGGATAAGATACGTGGTGAACTCCATAGAGAGTGAGACCCACAAGGAGAGGGTCATAGGACCTACCCTACAATATATGAAAATATGTGATATATGTGAAATGATGTGTCCTAAGCTGGGTTACTCCTAAGTAGATGAGTTGAGTCCTTTTGGCATGATTCAATCCTATGTGTGACAGTTGGGTACAAGTAATGTTATGGGTAGAAAACTCATAAATTAAAAGTCAATCCTTTGATTGAGTTAGATCCTAGCTTGAGTGACTTATGTTGTAAAACTCATCATTAGCTGCAAGTTAGGTGTTAGATGAAACACTTGTTATATGAGTAAAATGCCTTATGCATAAGATACTCATCAATATTGTTCCTTCCACTTCTCTTTCTTAATATATGATGCTAGATACATCACTTGAGCTATATATATATATACATGATTTATATATGTGGAGTCACTCATATAAGCTTGACATGTTCTATATTCCCTTCCTATATCATACATGTTACGTTCATGGTTGAAACTATGATAATCTTGACTTTGTATATTCTCTTTCCCTTCATACCATACATGCAAGATGTAATTTTTAAATAATGAGATTGAAATAAATATATCTTTGGACTTCACATATTATATAATAAAAAATTATGTTCTTAACCTCAATTCTTCTGATTCTAAGCTTCTAATTTGAGCATAGATCTCACATAATAGGGTTCCCTAATTGTCAAAATGAAACCTCTAATAATGAAACCCTAGTATGTGAATATGAAGATCAATCCCATCTAATGTTGAAATCCTAGTATGATGTTGATTTTAAATTGCATTAAAGATGTTAAGTCTGATAGTTCTAATAACTAATGACATGAATCTTGATATCACCTTATATAGATGAGTAAGATGAAAGATGAAACGTTGAGTATAATCTTCTCAACATCATATGTATTATAAACCCTATTTCTTCTAGGGAGGTAGGGGATGTTAATCTTATCTTTAAAGAATGTCCTACTATGATTGAGATGATAGATGATGCTTTGACCTATATAAGGCAGAGTGGGCACCCCTATTTGCTCAAAAATATAAGATGACAACTTAGAGTTCATTAAAGACTATAACAACATTGGAACCTACAAGTAGTAACAACATTGTAATTCAAATATTTTCATTTCAGGTACCCCCAAGACTGGTCTATGCACCGTTTGAACAGTCTCGGACTCACCACCAGCTTTGATCCTAAGATAGACAGAACTTTTCATCATCAAAATAGAGAGAACCAATCAAGAATGGCTCAAGAAGAGGAAATAGTCCGAAGGATAGCTCAAGCCCTCGCTGTATAAAGAGAAAGGATCATGCAAGAAGCCAGAGCTACAGTTCAAGAAGAAATCCTAGCAACACAAGCAACAACGCAAGTGGCAGAACTACAAAAAGATCTTAGGGAATTCTCAATCCCTAAAGCTGTTGATGTTCATCACCCAGTCCAACCTCCTCCCATCCATGCTCCCAACTTTGAGATACGAGCACATTGGATTACCTTGCTGCAAAACAACCCATTCTATGGTAAATAAGGAGACGATAGTCAAGAACATCTTCTGAGATTCATCGATCTATGTGCTATGACAAAGAAAAATGGAGTGTCTAACGATGTCATACGACTCTGACTTTTCAAGTATTCTCTTGCTGATAGAGTTTTAAGTTGGTACAACTCCCTACAATGTGAACCCATCACTACTTGGGAGCAACTTCAAAATGCTTTTCTAGAAAAGTTCTATCCTCCTTCAATCACTTATGAAATTAGGGGTCATATAACAATGTTCACTCAAGCCCCTGGAGAAACCCTTGCTGAAGCATGGGAAAGATATAGAGTTTCTATGCAAGTGTCCACACCATGGCATTCCCAAGAATCAACTCATAGAGATCTTCTATAGAGGTGTGGATGACGATATCAAGAGATTCTTAGATTCCTCATCTGGAGGGAACTTCATGCATCAAAGTTATGACAACGCATGGAGAGTTGTTACCCTTGGAGTTGAAAATCAAGCAAATTAGGGAAGATTTGTAGGTAAGGGAGTGTTGAAAGTAGCTATGGCTGAAGTTATTCCAGAATACAAATCTATCGCTGAAACCCTCAAACTCTTAGTTTCCAAGAAAGACCATATTGAATAATCCCTTGGTGCTTTTGGAAGAGTATGTTCACCCCCTCAACAACAGGAACAAATTAAGTCAGCTTCGCTATTCTATGAAGCATGTAAAGGTACTGATAATTCCACTTTAGTGTACAATGTTCTCTACGATGTTGTTCTAAGCAACGCATGTGGCCAAGGAGATAATGGTCAAATGGAAAATCTTAATGCTGTCAACATCATCCCTGGACAAGGATATTACAATCCAAATCAGAATAGGAACCATCCTGGTTTTCAATATGGAAATCCTTCAGGAGCAGAAAACTCATGACAACTTGGTTCAAACAATCAACAACGAGGCCCACCAGGATTTCAGGATAACCAACAACAAAATTTGTAAATCAAGGGAACTTTAGGGGAAACTTTTAGAACAGGAACTACAACTAGTATCAGAACAACCCTCAGTTCCAAAATATCAACCAAGTTCCTTATCAACAACAAGGACAACAAGACAGTCCCATCTCTCCAAATGATAAACTTACGACCATTGAGAAGATGTTACAGTCACAACAGACTATGATAGCTAACCAAAAGCCCATCAGAAAGCTATTGAATCTCAACTAGATCAACTTGCAGCTAGCATGAAGCCACCTGCTGGAGCCTTTGCTGGCCAACCAGAAAATAATCCTAAGAATCGTGAGCAACTAAAGGTTGTCACCACCAGGTCCGGAAAAGACTATTTGGGTCCCCTATCAAGCCACTTGTGATTACTACAGACAAGGGCGACTCTGTAATTGAACAAGACTCTACCACACCCGAGTCTCAACCAAAAGAAACAACAACTGCAGTTAAGACAGACGAGCAAGGTTCTGAGAAACCAACTGATGTTGAACTAGAAACATCAGAGCCAGAAGTACCAGTGTACAAGCCTCGTATACCTTTCCCAGCTCATTTAAGGCAGACAAAGCTTGACACTCGATTCAACAAGTTCAAAGAAGCCATGAAGAAACTCCATGTTGATATACCTATTCTAGATGCACTGGCTGAGATACTAGCTTGGACAAAGTACTTGAAGTCACTTCTCACCAGGAAATATATAACAGAAGAATATGAAACAGTCAAATTAGCAACAACTACTTCAGACATCATCCAGACTAAGATGCCCAAGAAGTAGAAAGATCAAGGATCTTTTGGGATCTTCTGCCATATCGGTGATTCATCGTGTAAGAAAGGATTGGCTGATCTTGGTGCCAGTATCTCCATCATGCCACTTAGCCTTTGCAAAAGGCTAGGGTTCGCTGAACTTCTCCCGACTGGCATGACCATACAACTTGCAGATAACACTGTGACTCTACCTTTAGGAATCATTGAGGATGTCCATGTCAAGGTAGGAAAAGATTCCCATGTTCCATGTGACTTTATCATCATGGACATAAAGGAAGATGCTAGATACCCTCTCATCTTTGGACGAACTTTCCTCGCCACTGCAAGAGCTTTGATCGACGTTGAAGTAGGAACTTTGTTTCTCAAATTAGGTAAAGAAACTCTCAAATTCAAGGGTTTTGAAAGCATGTAAAGGCCAAGCATGCAAGAGGAAGTCTACTTGATTGAGTGCGTAGAGCAGATGTCACTCCTAATGCAGGAGGATTACTCTGGATTCTATCAAATGACCATGCATCCAGATGACCAAGAGAAAACTACTTTCACCTGCCCATTCGGAACATACACATTTAGAAGAATGTTGTTCGGCCTCTGTAATGCACCAACAACCTTCCAGCATTGCATGGCTTCCATATTCGCTGGTCTCACTAAAACAATTATGGAAGTTTTTATGGATGATTTTTCTGTATATAGAGATTCATTCGACTCCTACCTAAAACACCTCTCCCTTTTCCTCAAACGGTGTGAAGAATCACATCTTGTGTTAAATTGGGAGAAGTGTCACTTTATGGTAAAGGAAGGCATTGTCCTCGGCCATAGGGTCAGTAATCGAGGAATTTAAGTAGACAAGGCCAAGATTAAAGTAATTTCCAAGCTCTCTATCCCTATCAATGTAAGGGAGGTATGCGCATTCCTAGGTCATGCAGGCTTTTACCGATGGTTTATAAAGGATTTCTCAAAGATAACCAATCCGATGACAGCTACTAAAGGATCTTGAGTTCAATTTTGACAAAGGATGTGTTAAAAGTTTCAACCATCTAAAATATTCTCTCACGACAACACCATCATTAGAGCCCCTAATTGGTATCACCCTTTTGAAATTATGTGTGATGCCAATGATTATGATGTGGGAGCTTTTTTGGGCCAATGTATAGAAAAGAAACATTATGTGATCTACTATGCAGCAAAAACCCTCGATGAAGCTCAGAGGAATTATGTAACTACTGAGAAAGAATTTCTTGTGGTCGTGCAAGCCTTTGAAAAGTTCATATCCTACCTCATTGGTTCAAAAGTCATTGTCTACACGGATCATGCTGCTATCTGTTACCTCCTGGCAAAGAAAGATGCAAAACCTAGGTTAATAAGATGGATTCTCCTCTTATAAGAGTTTGACCTAGAGATAAGAGACAAGAAAGGTACAGAGAATGTCATGGCAGACCACCTCAGTCGTATCCATGCCCTAGAAACTGAGAAGATCCCCATCAACGATTCTCTTCTAAACGACCAACTTATGAAAGTTTCATGGGCTATCCCTTGGTATGCGGACTATGTAAACTATATGGCTGTAGGTGTTATCCACCCCAAATGCACCGGAAGTGCACTGAAGAAATTCCAACATGATGTAAAATAATATCATTGGGACGAGCCGTACCTCTTCAAACTCTGTGGGAATATAAATCCATGACAACAAAATCCACCGGGAATATAAATCGATCCACTTTGACGAGAACATCGTCACATACTCCATATGGTCTCACTAAAGACCCATCCGCCAATTCAATTGTCGCGGCTGACTTCTTGATTTCTTTTAACCCAAGTTTCTGAAATGTCGCCAGAGGCATGCGATTTATGCTGGCGCCTGAATCACATTGCTCTTTAGGAAAATGTTGATCACATATCGAGCATGGAATGTAGAAACCTCTTGGGTCTTTTCTCTTCTTTGGCGAACTCCCGTGAATCATAGAAATCACCGTCTCATTCATCTGACAAATATCATCGTCTTTTATCCGCCTCTTCTTATTGATGATTTCTTTGATGAACCTCCCATAGGCGGGAACCTTCTCGATCATCTCCACTAATGGAATATTGATGTGGAGTTTTCGGAATATTTCCAAGAATTTCCTAAAATGATGATGCTCTTTCTTTGGCCCTGGATTTCCTGGACTTGACACAACTGCTGCACTCACACGCCTGTGAGGTGGCACATATGAGCTTTTCGGGGCCAACTCCCCTAAGCTTACTTCAATCACTCCCTCTGACGTGGGCTTTGGCGAGACATCATCAACATTAATAGCTTGTTGTGGTTCCTCTCTCGCATTAGATGTTTCCACACGTGCACAAACAGCCTTCAATTGTTCTTCTTGCCTAGATGGAGATGCAATATTCATAACTGGCTAAGATTTCTTGAAGAAAGTGCTTCCGCCTGCTAGTCCATAATAGGTGTGAGGGTACGGTATTTTCGGTGTCGCCTCTATACTAAAAGTCAATTTTATTTGATCTTTTGTCTCTGGCACCTGGGATTCCTCCTCATTGATTACCACAGATATGTACTTGACCTGATGGTGTGCTTGGGCCACGTTTGCATTCTAGGCCGGTTTCTGTTGATTGGCGTGCTTGATGGCCGCCACTTCACTGGAAATCTATGCCACAGTGGTTTCTAATGCCCGCATCTGTGCTCCATGGCTTTGTAGCGTCTTCCCAAATTTGGTTAGAATATCACCTTGAGATTGTAGTTGTTTACCAAACATAACCATCATCTCCTGATTTTGCTGCACCATTTGACTAAGTAATTCAGTGTTCTTGTCCTCCGCTCTAGGTTGTGGCTTGGCATCCGGATCTTGCAGAAAATTATTCAGATCCTTCCATGAGAACTTTTTGTCCTTTCTCCATGCATAGTCATTGTTTCTATCGCCCTGTTGTTGCATGAATTTAACTTGGGCTTCCTCATCCTCAGATGCATCTTCCTTAGATAGCAACTTCTTGGCTAGAATATGTAACTTGTCGTTCAGCTCCTTAATTACTTTGGATTCACCTGCAACTCTGACTTGCTCCACAATGCCTCTGTCACCCCATGACTGTTTCCTAGCCATGTTCTTTAATATCTCCCAACATCTGGTATCTGTATTATTCAGAAAGAATCCCGACCCAGCTGAATCCAGATTACTCCTATTGTGCTCGGAGAGAGAAAAATAGAAGATCTTCACCTGTGTTTCTTTATCCAGCCCGTGATGTGGGCACCTCCTCAGCATGACCTGAAATCTCTCCCAGGTCTCCAAATATGTTTCACCGGCCTATTGAGTAAAGTTGTGAATCTTTCTGATCATGTCGTTGGTCTTCTCAGGAGAGAAGAACCTCTCAAAGAAGACCTCCACCATATGGTCCCAAGATTCCACAAATTCATCATCTAGGTTGTGTAGCCATTCTCGTGCAACTCCCGCTAATGAACTCGGGAAGAGCTTCAAGTAGAGCGCAGTCTGCGGAAATCTGTCAATTTTCACCATATCACAGTTCTCCACGAATTGACTCAGGTGCGCGACATGATCCTCATTCTTTAAACCATGGAAAGCGTTAGACTTCACCAAATTGATTAGAGCCGGATCAATCTTATACGTCGGTATATTGATTGCTTGCTTCTTTATCGGCCCTTTAGAAGCAGATGCGGAAGAAGCTTTGATCTTCGCCCAAATCGTTGGTTCGTCGGCCATCTCTTCGTGTTCGGATTCAGATAACAGTTCCTCTTGATGATTTTTATTATGGTCACCTTCGTCTTCCGAGCCCGCCAGTGGAACCTTTGATGCGTGCTGCGCGTAGTCAGTGGTACGCGTCTGCACCATGCACAGTACCTGAAAATAGAAAAATCAAATTTAGTACAGTGCTTAATCAATTATTAAAAATTTATAGATCAATTTAAAAATATTTGAAGTTGTCTCAAAATAAAAAAAATATGGCCTAGAGTGGCCGCTCGTAGCACTCAAAGTGCCAACAATTCACCGTATCCCCGACAACGGCGCCAAAAACTTGACGTGTATTTTACTACGCGCTAAAAACGCAAGTGTACGCGTCGAGTAGTACATGCCTTTGTGAGGCCCGAGTCGAACACATGGATACTCGGAATTGTTGGAGACTCTTACTAACTATTTGCGATCAGCTAAGCCGAATAACAAATTGGGGTTTGTTGTCGAAATTAAAAGAAAATAAAAATAAAACAAAGCAAACAATCGATTAAATGTTAATTTAATCAATTCAAAAGGGTATCTTTAGGATTGCGGTTTCACCGTGGGTTTCCATTGTATTAAATTTTATATAATGCCTCAATTTTATCTCTCTTTCCGGGTAGTGGCCTGAAAATAGAATTGCCCACTGTCGTGGTGCAATTCACTACCTAGGTCTAGGCCGGTTCCACCGTCGTAGTAACCTATAACCTAAACTCGGTGCATTATGAACGATCTCTCAGTATCCACCATTAATTATACACCACCTTGGTCAAGGGATTTATCGATTAATGTAGATTTCGTCTCTTTTCAGCCGTTAATTCTTCTTTCAAAGTGATTAAGAGCATTAGGTTATTATTATGGTGATCAAGCATAACAATATATGGAGAAAACGAAACTATACCACGGATTTAAGAGATAAAATATGAATTACTATTATAAAATTGTCATACAATGAATCCCCGGGCTACTCTCGGTCCTAAAGACAAAGGGGATTAGCCCCGCATGTTCATCTCAGACAAGTACAAGGTAGAGATAGGGGAAATCATGTGAAAAACGTGAAATGAAAGAGAAAACCCCTGAACAGAGAAGAACCGATTGATCCTTTGCGTGGAACACGTGCTCTCCCACCTTTCGGTGGTGAAATCCATCTTCTGCGGCGTCCGGATCGACTGGTATGAGCTTCTGGCCTCCGTTATCCTCTCCACTGCTCCTCGGTACTTGTGCAATGGCTCATCAGATCCCCTCTCCGTCTGGGCGGCCGTCATTAGGTATATCTCGGTCATTAGGTCGCTAATTAACTGTAGTCGTCCGATTGAGATCATTAGAAAGCAAACTTATATCCTACAGTGTTGATACCATCGACGCGAGTCGATGGTATCGACCCGCTATAGTAGCGGCTGGCTGCAAACCCTTCCTTTGTCGCGCCCAACATCATCTCGATACCATCGACTCGGGTCGATGGTATCGACGAACTTGTAAGTGTCGGTTTTGTCGTTTTGCGTCGCTGTAGCCTCCATGCATCGATGGTATCGACTACTTCCTCGCTAGCAAGCTGATGGTATCTCGATACCATCGACATCCATGTCGATAGTATCTACACTTTGCTGCTCCTTTCGGCTGGAAACATGTGATCGAGTCGATGGTATCGGCTTCCGTCGATGGTATCGACGGAAGAAAATACTCGTTTGTCCTGAAATTCAAACATAGGATCACATAAATTCACACAAATAATAATATTTTGACAATTAATGCTCAAAACGATGAAATAAAGGGGATTGGACATAAAATAGTAGCAAAGACCAAAGTGGATGAATTATGCCACATTAACCATAAAAATGACTAATAAAAGCATAAAACACATATTAAACAGGTCTATAAATGCGACTCAAAATCATCGCATCAAACTCCCCTCAGCTTGAACGTTGCTCACCCTCGAGCAACTAATCCTTAGAATAGAATTGCCAATGTCAACTGAAGAACAACACATCACAATCAACATCCCATATGACTCCCACCAGACATTCACATACCGACCCTCTCTAACCACAGAATGGTAATTACCCTGCAGGCGACAATAATCATCCATAAGAGAAATTGACCTCAAAACTGATGAACACTATCACATAAGGCAGTTAACATAATAAAAATCGCCGGTTCAGGCTTGGTGCATCTTGTGATCTCCTAAACTACGTTGCTCGCCCTAACTACCATCTACATGGAAGCAGTTCTCCTGATATACATTAATGAGGAGAAATTCACAGAGGCCTACCAATCCGAGCAACGGGTGGATGAAATGGGTGGCTCATGGAAGAAAGTGGAAGCATTGTACTGTTTCAACATGCATAAAACAAAAATGCCCTAAATGATGCAAATGCACATGAGAAATGCCCTAATGTCTAAGATTAGGTGGAATGATGCATGCACTAACCATCTGTCTCAAAATGAGATGGATATCGAGTTAAGTTACATCATGTACTCAATTATCCTGAAATGCAGGTGATATTACGTTCCTTTCTCCTTCTTATTCTACTTTCTTCTAAATAACTCTTTTTTTTCATTGTGCAGATTTTTCAGATTTTTTTTCTTTTTCTTTCTTCTTTTCCAGCCCTTATATCCATAATTGCTTAAACATAATTACATTGGGCTAATTTTTCTTCATACTCAGAAATTTGCACTAATTAGAAGGTATGGAACAATTTAATTCACCATTGGAGAAAAATTGAGATAGATGATATACTTTACGCATGAAAATTATGAATGCAACTACATGGCATGCACCTAAGGGTAATGTGCATGTATCACTATTCTAATTTTTTTCTTCTTTCTTTTTATGCAGAATCGTATAGAAAATTGCAATGCAAGTCCTATCTAGATGCTATGCAAGCAAAAAGAGTTAAAACTGTACTCTACTTCCAATTCTTGGGTGGATTATGGAAACAATGAAGTGGAACGATCACAAGACTAGATGACTGAACCTTAGAAAGATATTATGTGTCCCTCCTTACTGGCTTGTGTAGTAGTTTAGGGGTTTCTCTCTTACATCCAATTAGAGTCTCATTACCATTTGGTCAGTTTAGGCTCAAACAACCATTTCCGTCCTCTTTCATGAATCATTAGGGATACAGTTGTGAAATTTTGCTTTAAAGTTGACAAAACCAATCATTTTCGTAGGATATGTGCCCAAGGCAAAACAAGACAAGCTTTCCAAACACACAAAAAAATTTAAAACCTGAAAGGTCAGATCATACTGGGGCAGTGGAGGAGGTTGTGGGTACCCCCCAAAGTAATTCTGGCTCCAGTAATGATCATAAAACGGCTACTGCTGCTGCTCCAACCTGTGCAGCCGATCGTGGATGTTCTCTTGATTGGTGAAAAGAAGGCGCTCATTCTCGAAGATCGCCTGCTGGTTGACATAGAGCCGGTTGGTGGTGTCTTGAATACCAACATAGGCAGCTGTGTGGCTATGCTGCGTTTGCTGGATGTCTTGAAGCATTGTGTACATCCCTTGCATAGAATAGACGTCCTCACTCGGTTGCGAGGGCTGTGGTGGTGGAGGCCGATGCGGAGAAGATGAAGATGCACCCGGATGCATCCTAGGGCGCTTCCGGGGTGCCACTCGTGATCGAAGAGGTGTGAACGCCTCTTCCTCCTCTTCCACCGCCTCATCGTCGTCGCCACCGTTGTTTCCGCCATCTTCTTCATCAGAATCGATGGCTATGATTGGCCACCGGAAATGCTGCGCGCCGTCGATGTTGAAGACGGGGTCGGGTAGAGAACACTCCTGATATGCTTGATTTACGTGGCAGTGTGCGAACGCCACGCCATCTCAGAGAAGAATGAGATTGGACCGGTGTAAATGTTGCAAGTTCACCTTGCTCTTAGTAGATAGAGGAGTGAGGGTCTGGAAATTCAAGATGAGGTATGAAGCCAGCTTGGTGATTAGCCCGCCGAAGTGAATCAGCGCTTTCCTCGTACTCCGCTTCACTGCCAAAACTCGTTGCAGAAAGAAGGTGCCCCAGTTGCACTGTTGTTGCGTCAGGAGCTTGTAGAGAAAGAAAAGGTCAGGCTCCTGAAACTTGCTAAGGGCTAGGTCGCCCCGAGCAAACAAGGTGGAGCTCAACATCCGGTGCAAGACCCGGACAAATGGGTGCTCAAAGTCAGCTACAGCGGCGTTGTGGTAGGTAACCGACTTCCCTTGTGGCACTGTCACCAACTCGGAGAAGAGAGCATCGTAGTTGGTGCGGTTATCCGGCCGCCTGTAACTTGTCACCAACTCGTACCGCGAGTGATTCCAGTTGAAGATATCGTTGAACTGCTCGAGGGTGATGGTGTAGTCGCGGTTGTACAGCCAAAAAGACACCCTGCCCTTTTCCCACTCGCGGTCGCTTGCTGATATCTCATTGGGCACAACACAGACGTCCAGTGACGCCATGAATTCTGCCACCAGCTCTTTGTACGTTGGCCACTCGCCAAAAAATGGCTGGCCGTCTTCATGGTACTCAAGCTCATCGTGTCCACGGCCCGTTTGGTGGGCCTGCCCCTTCAGTACGTAATCCAAATTTGCCTTGAAGCCAAGATCATTGATCATCTCCGGATCCACATAACGGGTGGGCTCGATCTTGCGCTTTAGGATTTCTTCGTAAACCTTCTTCACATCCGCGGATGGGTGGACAAGTCGAGGACGTGCGACCCATGATGGCGGTGGTGGCACGAACTTGGGGATGTCAATCATATGAGCGTGCGAGGAAGAAGCTCCGGTTGTATGCACCATCGTTGTGACGAGAAAAGGATTAGAAGAAGAGCTCGGTGAAGATGGAGAATTTAATCTCCGCTCGGTGAAGATCGTCGCTCGGTGCTGCTGTTCTTCGGGCTTGGATGGCTCGGGGGAGTGCTCGGCGCAAAGGAAGAAGAGAGCTCTGAAGGTGTGACGTTAAATGACGTCATGAATCTCCTTATATAGACTTGGCCGACGCCACTGTTGGTCCGTCGATACCATCAACGCGAGTCGATGGTATCGACACCTGTCGATGCTATCCACCTCCCTCGTGAGTATCGACGGTCGTCGATGGCTAGATCTTGAAACGTGGATCGCTGACGTGTCGATACCATCGACATGGGTCGATGGTATCGACGCTGCATCCGGATCGATGACGTGGAAGCCGCGATAGCCGTTGATTCATTTGCATGGATTGGTGACGTGGAGTGTCGATACCATCGACATGGGTCGATGGTATCGACTTGTCTTTGTTGCAACATCGCCGCTTTGCGTCTCAACCTGTAGCTGTGTCGATACCATCGACATGGACGTCGATGGTATCGACTTTCCTGAGTTGATTTTGTCTGTAAATCTCCAGAGATCTCGATGGTATCGACGCCCGTGTCGATATCATCGACTTTTTCTTCGCGACCTGCCTGTAGGTAGGTCGATACCATCGACGAGGCCGTCGATGGTATCGACACAGAGCAAAATATGCAGTCGTCAACCTGTAACCCGGTCGATACCATCGACCAGTGTGTCGATGGTATCGACTCTGCCTTAGCCTGCTCATCAAACAAACCGATCACGATATCTTTTTTATACTAAAAACTAAGTAAAAACAAATTAAACTATGAATGTAAACAAACTATCCTATTGTACCGATGGTTGGGTTGCCTCCCAACAAGTGCCCTTATTTAACATCTTAGGCTAGAGGATCGTGCGGTAATTTGAATTCAACTCGATCTCCTCCAATTCCCAAGGACAATGTACCTCTCCCTAAGGCAGTCACCACATCCGCCGTTGCTTGAAAAGATCTTCCTAGAAGAATTTCACAGCTTTGGAGCGGTGGCATATCCATGACAACAAAATCCACTGAGAATATTAATCGATCCACTTTGACGAGAACATCGTCACATACTCCATATGGTCTCACTAAAGACCCATCCGCCAATTCAATTGTCGCGGCCGACTTCTTGATTTCTTTCAACCCAAGTTTCTGAAATGTCACCAGAGGCATGAGATTTATGCTGGCGCCTGAATCACATTGCGCTTTAGGAAAATGTTGATCACCTATCGAGCATGGAATGTAGAAACCTCCTGGGTCTTTACTCTTCTTTGGCGAACTCCCGTGAATCATAGAACTCACCGTCTCATTCATCCGACAAATATCATCGTCTTTTATCCGCCTCTTCTTATTGATGATTTCTTTGATGAACCTCCCATAGGCGGGAACCTTCTCGATCATCTCCACTAATGGAATATTGATGTGGAGTTTTCGGAATATTTCCAAGAATTTCCTAAAATGACGATGCTCTTTCTTTGGCCCTAGATTTCCTGGACTTGACACAACTGCTGCACTCACACGCCTGTGAGGTGGCACATATGAGCTTTTCGGGGCCAACTCCCCTAAGCTTACTTCAATCACTCCCTCTGACGTGGGCTTTGGCGAGACATCATCAACAGTAATAGCTTGTTGTGGTTCCACTCTCGCATTAGATGTTTCCACACGTGCACAAACAGCCTTCAATTGTTCTTCTTGCCTAGATGGAGATGCAATATTCATAACTGGCTGAGATTTCCTAAAGAAAGTGCTTCCGCCTGCTAGTCCATAATAGGTGCGAGGGTACGATATTGTCGGTGTCGCCTCTGTACTAAAAGTCAATTTTCTTTGATCTTTTGTCTCTGGCACCTGGGATTCCTCCTCATTGCTTACCACAGATATGTACTTGACCTGATGGTGTGCTTGGGCCACGTTTGCATTCTCGGCCGGTTTCTGTTGATTGGCGTGCTTGATGGCCGCCAATTCACTGGAAATCTATGCCACAGTGGTTTCTAATGCCCACATCTGTGCTCCATGGCTTTGTAGCATCTGCCCAAATTTGGTTAGAATATCACCTTGAGATTGTAGTTGTTTACCAAACATAGCCATCATCTCCTGATTTTGCTGCACCATTTGACTAAGTAATTCAGTGTTCTTGTCCTCCGCTCTAGGTTGTGGCTTGGCATCCGGATCTTGCAGAAAATTATTCGGATCCTTCCATGAGAACTTTTTGTCCTTTCTCCATGCATAGTCATTGTTTCTATAGCCCTGTTGTTGCATGAATTTAACTTGGGCTTCCTCATCCTCAGATGCATCTTCCTTAGATAGCAACTTCTTGGCTAGAATATGTAACTTGTCGTTCAGCTCCTTAATTACTTTGGATTCACCTGCAACTCTGACTTGCTCCACAATGCCTCTGTCACCCCATGACTGTTTCCTAGCCATGTTCTTTAATATCTCCCAACATCTGGTATATGTATTATTCAGAAAGAATCCCGACCCAGCTGAATACAGATTACTCCTATCGTGCTCGGAGAGAGAAAAATAGAAGATCTTCACTTGTGTTTCTTTATCCAGCCCGTGATGTAGGCACCTCCTCAGCATGACCTGAAATCTCTCCCAGGTCTCCGAATATGTTTCACCGGCCTGTTGAGTAAAGTTGTGAATCTTTCTGATCATGTCGTTGGTCTTCTCAGGAGGGAAGAACCTCTCAAAGAAGACCTCCACCATATGGTCCCAAGACTCCACAAATTCATCATCTAGGTTGTGTAGCCATTCTCGTGCAACTCCCGCTAGTGAACTCGGGAAGAGCTTCAAGTAGAGCGCAGTCTGTAGAAATCTGTGAATTTTCACCATATCGCAGTTCTCCACGAATTGACTCAGGTGCGCGACAGGATCCTCATTCTTTAAACCATGGAAAGCGTTAGACTTCACCAAATTGATTAGAGCCAGATCAATCTTATACGTCGGTATATTGATTGCTTGCTTCTTTATCGGCCCTTTAGAAGCAGATGAGGAAGAAGCTTTGATCTTCACCCAAATCGTTGGTTCGTCGGCCATCTCTTCGTGTTCGGATTCATATAACAGTTCCTCTTGATGATTTTGATTATGGTCACCTTCGTCTTCCGAGCCCGCCAGTGGAACCTTTGATGCGTGCTGTGCGTAGTCAGTGGTACGCGTCTGCACCATGCACAGTACCTGAAAATAGAAAAATCAAATTTAGTACAGTGCTTAAACAATTATTAAATTTTATAGATCAATTTAAAAATATTTGAAGTTGTCTCAAAATAAAAAAAAATATGGCCTAGAGTGGCCGCTCGTAGCACTCAAAGTGCCAACAATTCGCCGTATCCCCGACAACGGCGCCAAAAACTTGACGTGTATTTTACTACGCGCTAAAAACGCAAGTGTACGCGTCGAGTAGTACATGCCTTTGTGAGGCCAGAGTCGAACACAGGGATACTCGGAATTGTTGGAGACTCTTACTAACTAGTTGCGATCAGCTAAGACGAATAACAAATTGGGGTTTGTTGTCGAAATTAAAAGAAAATAAAAATAAAACAAAGCAAACAATTGATTAAATGTTAATTTAATCAATTCAAAAGGGTGTCTTTAGGATTGCGGTTGCACCGCGGATTTCCATTGTATTAAATTTTATATAATTCCTCAATTTTATCTCTCTTTCCGGGTAGTGACCTGAAAATAGAATTGCCCACTGTCGTGGTGCAATTCACTACCTAGGTCTAGGTCGGTTCCACCGTCGTAGTAACCTATAACCTAAACTCGGTGCATTATGAACGATCTCTCAGTATCCACCATTAATTATACACCACCTTGGTCAAGGGATTTATCGATTAATGTAGATTTCGTCTCTTTTCAGCCATTAATTCTTCTTTCAAAGTGATTAAGGGCATTAGGTTATTATTATGGTGATCAAGCATAACAATATATGGAGAAAACGAAACTATACCACATATTTAAGAGATAAAATATGAATTACTATTATAAAATTGTCATACAATGAATCCCCGGGCTACTCCCGGTCCTAAAGACAAAGGGGATTAGCCCCGCATGTTCATCTCAGACAAGTACAAGGTAGAGATAGGGGAAATCATGTAAAAAACGTGAAATGAAAGAGAAAACCCCTGAACGGAGAAGAACCGGTTGATCCTTTGCGTGGAACACGTGCTCTCCCACCTTTCAGTGGTGAAATCCATCTTCTGCGGCGTCTGGATCGACTGGTATGAGCTTCTGGCCTCTATTCTCCTCTCCAATGCTCCTCGGTACTTATGCAATGGCTCATCAGATCCCCTCTCCGTCTGGGCGGCCGTCATTAGGTATATCTCGGTCATTAGGCCGCTAATTAACTGTAGCCATCCGATTGAGATCATTAGAAAGCAAACTCATATCCTACGGTGTCGATACCATCGACGCGAGTCAATGGTATCGACCCGCTACAGTAGCGGCTGGCTGCAAACCCTTCCTTTGTCGCGCCCGACATCATCTCGATACCATCAACTTGGGTCGATGGTATCGACGAACTTGTAAGCGTCGGTTTTGTCGTTTTACATTGCTGTAGCCTCCATGCGTCGATGGTATCGACTTGGTGTCGATACTATCGACTGCTTCCTCGCCACCAAGCTGATGGTATCTCGATACCATCGACGTCCATGTCGATAGTATCGACACTTTGCTGCTCCTTTCGGCTGGCAACCTGTGATCGAGTCGATGGTATCGACTTCCGTCGATGGTATCGACGGAAGCAAATACTCGTTTGTCCTGAAATTCAAACATAGGATCACATAAATTCACACAAATAATAATATTTTGACAATTAATGCTCAAAATGATGAAATAAAGGGGATTTGACATAAAATAGTAGCAAAGACCAAAGTGGATGAATTATGCCAAATTAACCATAAAAATGACTAATAAAATCATAAAACACATATTAAACAGGTCTATAAATGCGACTCAAAATCATCGCATCAACACTTTTTTAGTCTATACGAATTTTGAATCATTATACCCTCCTTATTCGAAGAAGATCTTTAAAAGGACCTTCTTCTGAAAACTAACCTGTTGATTGAAATCATCTTGTAAAGCTTATGAATCCTAACATCATGATCTTTACGTAAAAATGGCAAGTGTCTATGGAACTGATAGAGAGGAAACACATCGTGCTTCCTAACGGACTAATGGAACAACAACGTGGAATCCCCACCAGACCCTCATCAAGTCATTATTTGAGTAGAGTATGATAAAGAGAACAACCCGGTCCACAAAATTGTAAATCAAGTTTCATTCTGATATGAACTCTCTTCTACATTTCTTCTATCATCTTCGTACCCCTCTATCTATAAAAAAGAAATAAAAATAGACAAAATAGTGCCAAACCCTAAGTTCGGTGTGGCACACCACTTCCCTCTATATCCGCTTCTTCCATACCCCTCAAAAACTAATAGGGGCGTACCAAAGAACAAACAAATAAATGCAATCTCGAGTCGAATAGAGGAGAGATTCACACAAAAAAATGCAATAAATGAAATTGCAAATTATATAATAAAAATATCGAGTCAAATAGAGAAGAGATTTATTTCTTCCTTCCCTACCACCCTTCACTCCTTTTTCTACCTAAAGGCACAATGAATGCCTCAACTATCTTGAAAAACAACAATGTCAGATCAGGTGAACACTTGTTGTTCTGTGGGTATCTCTGAAAAAGTGAGGAGGAAGTGATGTTGGAAAACAAACTCAGGAACGAAGATATGGTAAGATGTGTTCTGTCGACACAGGAGATTGAGATACTTAGTCATGCTGATCAGAAAGAAAACAATCGTGATGTGAAGATGAGGCAATCACACGAGTTGAAAGTATTAATTTGGCGACTATTTCAGATTTTGTGTTACTCGAGGACGAGCAACATTTAAGTTCGGGGTGTTTTGATGATGCATATTCATCATGTTATTCAGTCGCCATATCGGGCTCATTTTGATTCAATATATCTTATTTTATCTATTAAATCTCACAAAATGCAAAATTACTTAACTAGTTCAATTATCAAGGTTATTAACTGAATTTATGTTGATTTTATGTAGGTCATGATGAGACTCATCCATTGGAGCTCAAGATCCTCTCAAGATTTGACCAAACGATCTTGACCGAACGATCTAGTTCAAATGGTCTTGGTCTGTTCGGCTTGCATTCATGCGGTTTCAACCTCTTACTATCATCCAATCAGTCATGGCCTTCTCTCATCCATCTGATCACGAATAAATGGTCTACCATCATTTGCCTAAATGGTCTTGCACCCTCACGAGATCCCCTTCTCATGGTCTGCAGATAGTGAGAGCCCTCACGGTGAACCAAACTGAATGGACACCCTCACGATCCAGGAGACCACAGGGAGCAACGGCGCCCGCGTCCTCCATCCTCTTTCTTCTCTGTCCAACCTGCAAACCCTAACCCTAGCTCCACCTACAACCCCATCCACCGCGGCCTTCATCCACCATGCCCCAGAGCCTCACAGCAACCTGCCATCGATCGCCCATCGAGACCAAGACCGTTTGGATGGAGAACGGTCAGAGGTATAAGACCGATCGGAGTCGGAACCATCGATCGTGAAGACCGATCTCGAGACTATTCAGACACTGAACACTGAACCATTTGGAAGCTACAAACATCGAGACCGCTTAGATGACAAAGATAAAAGTCTGGTTGGCTAGCGTGACCAGTCTTCCGAGACTGTTTGGATGACGTCGTCAAGACCGTTTGGACAACTCTGACCACAAGAACGATTGGATGTGGGAACACTAAACAGTTTGGAGAAGTATCAATCACCGAAACTGTATGAATGAGAGCCAAGGACCGTTTGGAGCCTGTCATCTTGAGACCGGTTGAGAAAAGGATACCAACACCGATCAAAGTTGACCGTTTGGATAAAATCACCAAAACCATTTGGACGTTCAACACTCCAAGACCGTTTGGTCATATAACCAAGACTGTTTGGTCATACTAAACCGTTTGGACATATATACTAAACCGTTCGGGCCCAAGACACCAAACCGTTAGGAGGACTCACACCAAAAACGTGAGTACTAGACCCGAGCCTATAACTAGGACCAGTAGGGTCCTCATTTGAGTATCGGATCTGGGACGCCGCCAGGCTGCCAGAACACAGTATTTGATCCAGATCCGTCATCCACGCCAGTATCACTTCACCTATTTCTCCTGCTGCGATCAAGGATACCGAGAAGGGAATGAAGGAGGAGTGAGAAATACTATATGGTCTATCTTGGCGTCCGTCGTTCCTCATCCAGATCTACACCAACATGACGTAGAAGAGATCATCTTCACTGAGATGCGACTACCTTCTACATCATGCTCATGGCGGAATCTTCATTCTATCTTGTTCTTCTTGTTTCTCACATCATGAGCGAGTAGTTCCTTTTCGCTGGGGTGTGGGGACTAGACCTGCTGCCCATGCTTCCATATCTTTTCATTTAACATTCCAATCCATTGTATATAACTTTCCATTTCGTTTTTAATTGAAAATGTTTGTAGTTTGATTACCTACTTCCATTCATCTTGTTCTTCCCTGCGTTATGAGAACTTCTATATGTAGGGTGGAATGTCGATTAATGAGGTAGACTCCCAAACTAGAAATAGAATGGGATTCCTTGAGGTCATAAGTGTGTGATCCACGAGGGGACGATCCATCTAGCCTACGGTGACATTTTTGTGTGCCTACCCACAAGGGGGGCCTGCAACTTCAGTTGGATATTGTATCTTCTTTGTTTATCGTCGATCTTTGCTTGTAGACTAATCACCTACCTTTTTGTTGGTTAGCACGGTTGATTCCTTGATGAGACTTTTGATAGGATTCCTTGAGGATGTAAGTGTGTGATCCGTGAGGGGACGAGCCATCTAGCCCACAGTGATGCTTCTGTGTGCCTACCCACAGGGGGGCCCCTCAACCTCAGTTGGATGTTGTATCTTCAGAGCCGTAAGTGAGTGATCCAGAGGGTGACGAGAAATATGATGCCTAAGGTGACGCTTACGTGAGCCTATCCTCGCAGAGGGTTCACAGTAGCTCCATTTGTATAGTTAGTTTCTTGCCAGGATGTTATGCGTTTGGATGTGTTTGCATGTGCAGTGGTGGTGAAACCCGGTACCATCCCAACAATTCCGTATCATTGGTCTAGAACAAACTTTACTTCTACACTTTTACTTTCTTGCATTTAGTTTTATCAACCACAAACCAATCAATCATTCTAAATACTAGTCTTACTTGAGCTAGATTCGACTGAAAAAGATTCTTAAAAACGTTGTCCTTTGGGATTCGATTCTTAACTATACTGCGATAAGACCCGTCCACTTGCGGGTGGTATTATTGCACGAGGTTTTGGTAAAAGCTTAGGGATTTCAACCCCGAGTGAGTTTGTTAGTGCGATAATATTCCACATCATGTATGCACTATGGTTGTATGTTCATGAGTGTATGTCGCTTCCGCATCGCTCTTTGATACAATTGCCTAACATTTTCATATTTGTCCTCTCGGGCCTTCTCAGTCTCGGGACGACAAAATCCGAGGACATTACAGTTGGTATTAGAGCATGAACAATAGCTACACCTAATAATTGCTCACCATAAAACATAAAAACCAAATGTCACCTTTTACATTAAACCCTCAAAACATAGTAAGTTATTTTATAGGAAAAAGGTTTGACTTAGACTCTAAGTTAGAACCTAAATGTTTGAGAACTAGGTTTAGACAAGTAAGAGAAACCCTTTCCATATATATCTCATATGTATTTGGTAGCTACACTAGTATACATTGTGTTCTCACCATTTCACTATGTGGCATAGCAATAGACTATCTATTGTGTGTGGGACACCCAATTTTGCTGATTTGGTTTTGTTTTCCAATTGGATCGAGCCTTCATAGTTTTCTCTAACGTCTTCTTTCTCAGAGAAAAACTATATAATATTTGATTATATATATGTAAATGTAAAAATATGTCCCTCACATTGGAGAGTAGTTAATGTTCATGCAACCTATGTGAAAGGCATTGGAATCAGTCTAGAAGAGAGTATAGGTCTAGATTAGATGTCTAGAGCCTTGTAAAGATATGTGATACATAGAATAGAAGTTAGAATGATAGTTGTTATAAGCATGGATGATCTTATATAACTTCTATCTCTGGTGATATAAGTTACTTTATATGGATCTAAGTTGTATATGATCTGAATCCAATTTTGAAGATTATAAGCTATGTCTTGATGATGAAAGTACATTCCCTTTTCTTATTTAAGATGAGCTAAGTTAAGATAAAGTTGAATATGCATGAGCCTCAAGCTATTTTACAAAGCAGGACCTCCAGTGTTAGGACAAGATACGCGGTGAACTCCAGAGAGAGTGAGACCCACAAGGAGAGGGTCATAGGACCTACCCTACAATATATGAAAATATGTGATATATGTGAAATGATGTGTCCTAAGCTTGGTTACTCCTAAGTAGATGAGTTGAGTCCTTTTGGCATGATTCAATCCTATGTGTGAGAGTTGGGTACAAATAATATTATGGGTAGAAAACTCACAAATTAAAATTCAACCCTTTGATTGAGTTAGATCCTAGCTTGAGTGACTTACGTTGTGAAAATCATCATTAGCTACCAGTGAGGTGTTAGATGAAACATTTGTTATGAGAGTAAAATGCCTTATGCATAAGATACTCATAAATATTGTTCCTTCCACTTCTCTTTCTTAATATATAATGCTAGATACGTCACTTGATCTATATATATACGATTTATATATGAAGAGTCACTCATATAAGCTTGACATGTTCTATATTCCCTTCCTATATCATACATGTTACGTTCAAGTTTGAAACCATGATAATCTTGACTTAGTATATTCTCTTTCCCTTCATACCATACATGCAAGATGTAACTTTTAAATAATGAGATTGAAATAAATATATCTTTGGAGTTCACATATTATATAATAAACAATTATGTTCTTAACCTCAATTCTTCTGATTCTGAGATTCTAATTTGAGCATACCTCTCACGCAATAGGGTTCCCTAATTGTCAAAATGAAAATAGATCCCCTCTAATAATGAAACCGTAGTATGTGAATATGAAGATCAATCCCCTCTAATGTTGAAATCCTAGTATGGTGTTGATTTTAAATTGCATTAAAGATGTTAAGTATGATAGTGCCAATAACTAATGACATGAATCTTGATATCACCTTATATAGATGAGTAAGATGAAAGATGTGACCTTGAGTATAATCTTCCCGACATCATATGTTTGATAAACCCTATTTCCTCTAGGGAGGTAGGGGATGTAAATCTTATCTTTAAAGAATGTCCTACTATGATTGAGCTGATAGATGATGCTTTGACCTATATAAGGCAGAGTGGGCACCCCTATTTGCTCAAAAACATAAGATGACAACTTAGAGTTCATTAAAGACTACAACAACATTGGAACCTACAAGTAGTGACCGTTATGAAGTTGAACTTTTTAATATCACCATGATTGCGACACTAGCTGAATTTTGAGGATGAAATTTCGTATAAGGTGGGGTGAATGTGATGACCAAGAGTTCTGGGTTTTGAAACCCAAAATATTATTCGAAGTTCATAAATATACTTTAGATGATTTATCCCAACCAAATTGATTTCTTTTATCTGAGATATAAGGTCGAAGGTCTAGTACATGATAATGCATTTGATTAAGATTACTTACATAGATACTAATGATCAATATAATTTTATAATGAATACGTGAGTAATGACATTGCTAAGTTGTCAATCACAATGGCATATGCGAGTCCTATTGACTCGAATATGTGAGTCTGATGGAGCTTCCACTTATGTGGAATTGTGTGCACCAATTAAAAATCATAAAGATGGTAATTCTTTAAGTTTAGCCTTGCTTATACTAGATTGAGAACTCCACCCACGTATGCTAAGATATGTGGAAGTCTTATCGTAGTATAGTTAAGGGTCAAATCCACGGGACAACGGTCTTGTTGTGAACAACAAGATGAAAAATGTCAGAACTTCACTTAATCTCTTAATAGTAGGTACTTAGATCGAAAGTTTGATTTGGTTGTTTTAAACTAAGAACATGTAAAATAAAGCAAGCAAGTAAACTTAGATTGTTAACAATGATAAGGAATCACTAGGATGTGATCGGTTTTCACCACCACTACGCATGGATCAAAACATGCAACCATAAAAGCATAACCTGCAATAAGAGGTAGATCAGTTAGTATCTTCATAGACTTAGCTTCCTTTCAGAGAACTAACTACGAGGAGTGTGGGAATGTTGTAACGCCAGCCACCCTTATAGGAATGGTCACTTACTTTACAACATTCCCTCCGCAAAGTGTGTTCCTCGACTTATCAAGGTTGTACTTTCATACGTCAACTGATTCCATTTCATAGTATGAAAGTGCAATGATGTAAATGAGTTTACTTCACCTCTTGGAAAGCACTCCTAGATACCGAAATAGATGCATGGTGGATACATGCACCAGGAACCAACATACAATCAAGTTTTGAATCTAATAGTACAAACATAGACAATTCATACTAAAAGATAAAAGATAACACAAGTTGGTGATCAAGCAACAAGCATTCATTAAATGATTGATGTCGAACTGAGCAGAAAGTATCTCTATATTACAAACTATGGATTACATTACATGAAATGAAAACATGGGTAGCGGGGCTACTCCCCGCACCCTAGTGAAATGAGACTACTCTCTCATGACAAGGATAAAGAAAGAGGTGAGAAGAGAGAGAGAGAACGTCATCCCCACGAAGGAGAGAGGAAAGTCAACCCCTTAGAGAGAGAGAGAAGGACGATCTTCATGCTTCACAGCTTGCTCGATGATGAGGACTCCTCTTCCCACCTTCTTTGGTGATGAGAGAGAAAGAAACTTTTGAACAGAGTGTGGATCTCAGACCGGCAGCCCCTGGGTGGAGGATGGAAGTCAGATTTTCTCTGGAGTGATAGAGGTAGCCTCTTGACGTCTGAAAACTTCGATGCCTTTTGGAGGACCCTTGGGGTCTTATTTATAGGCCTTAAGTGAAGTCCAAACAGTTTGGTAAACTTTGGGTCCAAACGGTCTTAGAAACCGTTTGGACTCTGAAACCGTTTGGACTCCGAGACCGTTTGAACTTTGAGACCATTTGACTCCATGCGGTCTTGAGACTGTTTGGCTTCATGCGGTCTTGAGATCGTTTGGCTTCATGCGGTCTTGAGATCACATGGCTCATGCGGTCTTGAGATCGTATGACTCCATGTGGTCTTGAGACCATTTGACTCCTTGAGATTTTGAGACCGGTTGGCTTCATATGGTCTTGAGACCGTTTGACTCCATGTGGTTTTGAGACCGGTTGGCTTCATGCGGTCTTGAGATCGTATGATTCCATGCGTTCTTGAGACCGTTTGACTCCATGCGGTTTTTAGACTAGTTGGCTTCATGCAGTCTTGAGATCGTATGATTCCATGCGATCTTGAGACAGTTTGACTCCATGCGGTTTTGAGACCGATTGGCTTCATGCGGTCTTGAGATCATATGATTCCATGCAGTCTTGAGACCGTTTGACTCCATGCGGTTTTGAGACTGGTTGGCTTCATGCGGTCTTGAGATCATATGATTCCATGCGGTCTTGAGACCGTTTGACTCCATGCGGTCTTGAGACCGTTTGGCTTCATGCGGTCTTGGAACCGGTTGAGTCTTTTATGATTTTTTTGTGTCTTTTTCTATAAGTAAAAAGGAGAAAAGTTAATCTAGCCGTGTGTTTGCAATAAAAGAGAATAGTTAGGGATTTTGTCTACTTTATCTGAGAAAGAGTGTGGAAAACTGAAGAATATTACTAAGATAACATCACAAAATTGGAGGTTATCACCCCCCTAACTTAGAGTCTAGATTGTCCTCAAGTTAGATAGAGCAGAGGCATGTAATGGCGAGGATAATTTATTCAGTTAAGATTTCTATACTCTTTCTTCAATTCTAAATTTGAGATCTTCTAAGGTTGTATCGGAGCTTTTTTCCTTAACTCTTTCAGGTATTTAGAGTTGTTTGGATCTCAGGTTTCTTCCATATAATTAGCCCGCATTGGGACCAGTTTTTCTTTATTCGGTGCATGTCGTTGACTCTAATCAGTTTTATACTCCTCTGAAGATCCTACCGGAAACTAGAGTGGGTATGAGGTTTGGCTGAAGGCTTAGTGTGTAACTCCCCCTTCAAGTGGGGGAGGGGTTGTCTATGCTTTTAGGATCTCACTACCGAGCACGATACATCTGCCTTCTTGAGGGCAGCTGAATGTACCGGCTGGGTGAGTCCTTTATCAACCTTTCATATATTTAGATACCTTAGAGTTTCACTACCGGGCACAACACATCTGCCTTTGTGAGGGCAGCTGGATGTACCGGCCGAGAGAGACCTTTGTTGGTTCTTCATATAGATCCTTATTTATGGCACAACTCTCATGGTTTTATTCAACACTCTGGTTTTTATTCGTAAACTCACAGGCTTGGGATTTGGATATTTAGGGATTTTAATTTGGGCGGCCAAGCCTCTTTTATTTGGAGAGAAGAAAACTGTTCTTAGTGTTGTTCGACATGCACTTATTTGGTTTCTACTAGTGATCCACTTGCGAGGCTTTTCGATTTGGAAGTCGCCTGATGACCCTCTCATCCTTGAGAGCTTGGCTTATTGCCTTGATATTGACCTGTGGAGAGTCATATGTAGAAGTGGAACAAAAGCATGAAAATCACTGGTGGGGAGACATTATTAAGACGCCATTATATGTCTAACTGCTATTTACTTTTGAGGACTAACATGATTCTAAAGTTAATTGAGGGTGACTTTATTCCAAATATTTATTGTCGGATGAATTATTTAAAATGGAAGCTAAATGTGTAGAGGAAACTAAGAAAATTTGTACAAAAATGAAGGAAAAGATGGAAAAAGACGGATATAGAAATGATACCTCGCCCTTGTCTAATGTACCCCCCCCCCCTAACTTATCAGTAACTCTGTCCTCAGAGTGTCAATGTGATAGGCCGAGGAGTACGAGGACAAGAGCGGTAGGCTATGTTAATCCCGAGGTTGCCCCTAGTGTTTTGAGTAGATTAGCTGCAAATTCTCCGCGTAAGGCATGGTAATCCACGTTGGTCATATCCTCTACTGGTCTTTGAAGGACCATGATGGTGTACATCCAGTAGAGGATGTGGAAGACGCAGTCATTTGATTGCCGAATTTGTTGGGGACATTTGTGGTTGAAGGACGGGCGATGAAAATGTTCTTTGTCGTAAGCCCTTGTGTGCTGACTTAAAAAAGTGATTAATTTGTCTGTGCATTCCTTCGCCACTACTTCCGTGGGCGTCTTTGGTGTCACTACATAATTCTTCTGCCGGGGATTGAACTAGCTGTTGGAACTGTTATAGATGGTGGTTGTTCCTTCGGGTAGGTTTGTTGCCAGTAGCAGCCAATGCTCATGATAAAGCAAGGGTAGCATGAGAAACTTCGGTGTTGTGTGTTGTAGGAAGGAGATTAGCGCTTCGGTTGTTCCAAAGATTTTTAGCTTTAAAAGATCATCCTTCATGTACTGGGACGCCATATATATTGTAGGGTGATTTTGGCCGAGGAGAAATTGATAGGCAGCCATCAAACTTACGGAAAGAGAGCCTTTGAACTGTAAAGTCTCTCGAAGCGTGTCTGCCATGATTAGAATGTCACCGGACATGAACACAAGTTCATCCTTCTCGACAGAAAGCCTCGTCATGATGAGACGTAGTTCAATGTCAGAGAGACCGTTGCAAGCACTAAGGTCGAAGTCTGGGAAAGTTGGTTCTATGGAAGATAGGGGCACCATTTGCGATGGAGAACTCCTAGTGGTTGCCCCTGAGAAAAGATCGATGTTTTCTTTTTTTTGGCTCAGGTGCTATGGCTGGCTGCTTGGTTTTCTCCAACTCTTTCAAAGTTTGTCTGTAAGGTCGCCTCTGCGGACATTGGATTGCTGAAAAAAGGTAATGGGGGACGTCATCTGGTGCCATTGTAAGGTCCTTGAAGAACCTTCTATCACAAATGAGCTCCATGGCATAACGCCCTCGCAGGGAGTGAAAATCTTTGGCGATCAACTCCGTAAAGGGGATTTCTTGGTTTAGCACTTGAATGTGACGGATAGTGCAAAAAGTGCAATCCCCAGATCCCTCAGTTGTTTGGACTTGCGGGTTTATTATTTGGAACCATGGTTGGCTCCAATCTTGACGTAGGGACGGGCGTGCGGCCCAAATAAGTTTGAGAATCTGGAAAGGTATACATCTTGCCTCTCCGACTTCTTCTCCAACAAAATTTATTGTTCCAGCTGGTAGCTTGGTTGCGCAAAAATTGTACACCTTGGCGTCCCGAGCCTCGGTGTCCACAATCATAAACAGCCAGTGATTGGAAACTTGATATGGCACGGTAAGATATCGTGCCCTCCGTGCTAAACCAGCACGCAGTCGCTCGATTGATTTTGCTCATATATCTTTGTATAACAAGCCGATAGATAGAGCATGTGAGGCGTTGAAAACTGGCTACTGCCTCTTAGAGCTTCTGTAAACTTCTATACTGTTGGCGAGTAGGACACAGAAGATTTCCATTGACACCGTTGACCGTGGTCGCAAGATGTTACAGAAATCTTCACGTGTCAACTTGCGCTTAGTATTTGTATTGTGGTAGATGATGTCTCCCCCTTCTTTAACGTCATCGATAATAGTGTTCAGGATAAAGATGTCCTGAGCATCTAGTGTTGAGATGGTTGCCATATCTAAATCATGCATTTTATGAGGTAGAGGTGGTGGCGGGGGTAGCTCCTGTAGAGGGGGGGGGGGTTGTTCCAGATCTTCTATATAGCTTTGCAGCTCTTCGTCAGAGTCAGAAGCAGATTCTAGTTCTTCATCTGTGTCTAAATGTACTAGTTCTGACTCCTCCTGTTCTAGAGGAAAAGGCACTGTTTGGTCAAGTGCGGAGGGAAGTGGAGACATTTTAGGTGGTGGATTTGTGCTGGTTCCTAGTATACATTGGTGGAACTCAGCAAAGGCTACTTCTTTGGCAGATTCCCCCAGAGATCCTATTATAGAATAGTTAAGGAATTGATCCTCGTAATACATATTAATGTTGTCAATGTTAGTCGGGGATTTGGGATCTTTATCATCTTGTTTTGATGCAGCTCCTCGGCTTGTGCCCTCCCCAGCATTGCCTGGGTCGCCAGATTTGTCAGCTGAGGAGGTGCTATTATTAGAATTATCCGAGGAGTCAGAGTCCTCATCATCATCTTCTTCATCCTCATCATCATCTGCCTTCTTGGCAGCTTTCTTCGGTTGTGGAGGTTTCTTGCACTGCCGATGGGTTGCTTGTAATTCATCATACGCCACTTGCACATGCTCGTGGGATTTGAGTAGTGCGTCGTGTGTTTCTTTTAGGTCCGAGTAACATCCCTCGGCAGAGAGGAGTCGTGCTGTGAGATCTGTTACTTGAGCACGTAATTGATGAAGCTCGGTGTTAGTTGACTCCTCTTGGTGGCTGTATAGCTGTGTGAGGGTATTGGTGATGTCATCCAGGCATGTGCTTAAAGTAGTTTGCTGCTTCTTAAGCTCGCGCAGGGTCTCAGGCAGGGGTTGAGTCTGCGCTGAGATTCTATCAACTTGCTTAGCCAGCGTTTCATGCTGGCTTTTTACTCCAAGTACCTACTCGGGCAGGTGTTTGTAGCGGTCATCGATATGATCGATTTTCTTGGCCACTACATCCTGTCGTTGCTGGATGCTTCGGAGGATGCCTGGTAGGGCGACGTTTTGCTCGTTGATCTTGGTGACCTGTTCATAAATACCCTACACACATGAAAAAATAGATTGCATTATGTTAGAAGGGTCGGTGAGGAGGTTTCGAAGGGTGTCGAATTGACGTCCGAATTCCTCACCTCATTTAAAAAAAGGGACCCCAGATGCGGAAGAGTGGTATGGTTGGGGTCGAGGTGGAGGGGCGGTAGTGTCTTGCGGAAGAGACACTGATGATGGTCCCGCGAACTGCGTGGTGACCGTAGATGGGGTCACCAGCGGTGTCGGGGTGGTGGTGGACGGAAAAAGTGGTGAGAGTGGTGGGAGTGAAAATGTTGGGTGAAGATTGGTGGGAATGGAGGTGAAGGTGGTGAAGTCGGGTGTTGAAGTTGAGAAGGGGATGTTAGAAGTGAAAAGGGATGATCCAGGAAAAGGGGATGTGGACATTAGTGTAGAGAATGACGGAAGAGCGGTGGATTGTGGAGGGGTGGATGATGGTGGGGTAGAGGTGGAGGTTGTGGTGGTGGTGGGTGGTAGTGTGGAAGGGGTCGTGGACGAGAGCTCAACATTCAGACTCCTAATAAAAGAGTCGATTGATGAGGTGGTTATGTTTTCTTCAGGGAGGGGTTCAGCCTCTGGATGTGGCCTTGATGTTGGTATCCCCGACAGCTGTTGTGCCTACAACTGCCTTCTGGAAGGTTGTTTTATAGGTATTTTTGATGATCGAGCTGTTGGGGCTGTGATACTTAGCTCCGTCTGTCCCGCTTTTGCTTTCTTTTCGGTTGTTTTAACCGAAGCTAAGAGTTGTGTAAGCTCCTCGTCAGAGAAGAGGAGCTTTTCTGTGTCATAATTTGCGAGCTCCGGAAGCGGGAGGAGAGTTCTAGAAGATCTGACTATAGGGCAGAAGATATCATATAAAATCACATCCTTTTCCTTGATGATGTAGGAGTTCTTCAAGGTCTGTTCGTTGGTTAGGATGTCGCCCTTTATGTGCTTGCATCTTTGTAGAAGTCTATCCATCTTGAGATATTTGATGATGGATGTGATATGACCCCCCATACAGATTTCTTTCCCCAGGGCATATGCGGATAACTTTTGAATCATAAGACGTCCAATGTTGACTGGCATCCCATTTAGGACTGACCAGAGGACAAAAAGGTCTGAAGTGATGACATTTCCACCTTCTGTCCTGGGGAAGAATGCACCGGTCAGAATTTTATGTAGTGTGCGCACTAAACCAGATTGTATATTCGAGGCTTTGCATGTTTTTGCATTGTAGCTGGGGATTCCTATCAAGGACTTCCAAAAGTTATGTCTGTTGAACTGGGAATTCTCAGTTCCAACAGCATTGACTTTCTTGAGCTTCTCTTGTATGTCTATGAAAATTTCATTCATCATGTTTTCTGTGATGACAACCTTGCTGCCAAAGAGTTTAGTGACCAGCCTATGGTCACCGCCATCCCTTGATCTATCCATGATGTCGACGGCTTCTTTAGTAAGGAAGGTGAAAAATTCAGTAGTAGGCTCGATAAAAGAGGGTTCGGGGACAAAACATAGTTTTGAAAGATTTGCATTGTCCAGAAGTGTGAGGATTCTGTCATAAATCCCCATTTTTAGTAATACGCTTGAGCAAACATACTTTGTGGGTTTGAGGATTTTGTCAGTGCATTGGATGGTGTGGATGAAAAGGTTTTCTGGTGGTGGTGCGGTGGTGGTGATAATTGAGAAGACGGGGGTAGTAATGGTGGTGGTAGAAGGGGGAGGGGTAATGGTGGTGGTAGTGGTTGGTGGGACATGCCCAGCTAGGGTTTGTTCCCTTGCAGTGGCAGGATGAACTTGCTTCCTTGCCCGTTTCTTTTGTTGTTGAGTTGTAGAGGCTTCCTGGGCCTTCCTCTTCCCCTTGCTCTTTGTGGTGGGGGATTCCACCTCAGGAGTCAGCTCATATTCTGAGCCTTCATCATCATCGGAAGAAATTTCTTCCACTTCTTCTTCAGGTGCCTCAGCTAGGCATTTGTTGATGCAGTCAATTTCACACTAAACCGCCATGATTTTGACATTTGGAGGGGCCTTTCTAGTCGCGTTGTAGTTATCTATGATCTTCGGAAGCTTGGCTCGGTCCGCTATGAGTTCCTCTGGTGTCCAGAAGGGAGCATCCTCACATCCGGTGGGTTGCTTTGCTGGTGATGCCATTACTGAAAGTAAGATAGTCATGTGTTAGAAAGAGAAGTTTATTTAAAATAAACGATGTGTTTATGTGTTTTTATTAAAAGCAAGCGATTTTGAAAAGACCAAACAGTTTCAGGACCGTTTGGTTTCAAATGGTTTGAAGACCGTTTGGTCCAAAACGGTTTCACGACCGTTTGGTCCCAAACAGTTTCACGACCGTTTGGTCCCAAACGGTTTCAAGACCGTTTGGTCCAAACGGTTTCAAGACCGTTTGGTCCCAAACGGTTTCAAGACCGTTTGGTCCCAAACGGTTTGAAGACCTTTTGGTCCCAAACGGTTTGAAGACCGTTTGGTCCCAAACGGTTTAAAGACTGTTTGGAAGGTAGAGCGTCGGGGAACAGCAGGCGACGAAGACGATGATAAGCACAATTAGTGCGACGGTGATAGCGGCGGCACTGATAAAATGACGACGGCCGTGGCGGCACCGAGAAGGCTGACTAAGGGAGCATGCTGAGGCGAAGAAGACGTTGGCTAAGGTGAAAACGACAGCGGTATATAGATGGAGTCGCCGATGACGCGGCGGGGTGGGTTACCTTGCAACTGTCTGAGGAGGTGATGAAGGTGTTGCAGCGACGTGGGCAAGGTAGTGCAAGCCGAGGTGCGCAAGGGGGTGTCGGTGACGGTGGTAGAAAGAAAGGTTGCGAGAAGCGCGGGAAAGAAGAACAGGGGCAATGGAACAGTGATTGCGCAAGGGTTTCAGAAGGCTCGGGAATCGAAAGAAAGAAGAAGGAGGGTGGGGGGGTTATATTTATAGGAAACGAAGGTTGACCTTACAAAAACCCTAGGTCAAATGGTTTAGCGACCGTTTGGACTCCAAACGGTTTCAGGACCGTTTGGCTCCAAACGGTTTCAGGAACGTTTGGCTCCAAACGGTTTTGAGCACCGTTTGGGAAGTTTAAGGTCGAACGGATTTTTATATTTTTATGTTTGTTTTGGTTATGTGAATTTTTATATTTTCATAAGATAATCCTAATGTAAAAATAAAAGAGCAGAAGATAAAAGAAGAAGTTCAGATCTTGGGTTGCCTCCCAAGTAGCGCCTGGGTTTTACGTCGCTGGCTCGACGAAGCTGTGATGTTGTTATGCTGATGGTGTGGCATCTCTGATTTCAATGGTCTGTCTCGGCATTTTATCTACTGGAGTGTAGTATTTTTTTAATCTATGGCCGTTGACCGTCCTTTCTCCTTCGTTGTCGTCGACAATTATGACAGCTCCAGTTGGGTATATATGCTTGATGGTGAATGGCCCGGACCGTTTTGTGCGGAGTTTTCCGGGGAACAATTTGAGCTTGGAGTTGAAAAGGAGTACTTTGTTACCGATGGCGATGTCTTTCCTCTTAAGATGACCGTCGTGCCACATTTTAGTTTGCTCCTTATAAATCTTGGAACTTTGATAAGCGGTCATTCGGAGCTCCTCTAGCTCCTGTAATTGGAGTTGTCTGTTTTGTCCTGCACTTTTAAGATCAAAATTTAGTTGTTTGATGGCCCACCAAGCTTTGTGTTCCAGTTCTACTGGAAGATGGCATGACTTCCCATATACTAAGTGGAATGGGGTTGTCCCTATTGGTGTTTTATAGGCTGTTCGATAAGCCCAAAGGGCATCGGGAAGCTTGGTGGACCAGTCAGTACGGTTTCTATTAGCTATTTTTTCTAGGATCACCTTTAGTTGTCTATTTGATACCTCGACCTGACCACTAGTCTGTGGATGGTAAGGCATGGTTACTTTGTGATTGACTCCGTATTTTTTCAACAGGGCTTCAAAACTTCGTTCCAGAAAATGGGTCCCGCCATCTGATATGACAGTTCTGGGGACTCCAAATCTGGGGAAAATGATATCTCTAAACAATTTAATAAATGGTTTGGAATCGCTGGAAATAGTGGGTATAGCTTCGACCCATTTCGAGACATAGTCTACCGCAACCAGGATGTAGGAGAAACCATAGGAGGAAGGAAAGGGGCCGATATAGTCTACCCCCCATACGTCGAAAAGTTCAATTTCCTGCCACATTGTGAGGGGCATTTCATTCCTTTTGGATATGCTACCAGCAAATTGACATTTGTTGCAAGATTTCACAAAATCATAGGAGTCCTTTGCTATGGTTGGCCAGAAGAAGCCTGATTGCAGAACTTTTATAGCGATTTTCTTTGCACTCATGTGCCCCTCTGTGGGTCCTGAATGACAATGCTCTAGGATGGGGGTAATCTCTTCTTCCGGCAAGCAGCGACGGAAAAGTCCGTCAGCACATAGGTGAAACAGATAAGGTTCATCCCAATAATATTGTTTTATATCATGGAGAAATTTCCTTTTGTCGTGGTAGGAAGCGGAGGGGTGAATGACTATTGTATCTAGATAATTGACAATGTCCGCATACCAAGGGAATCCATGGGTAACCTTCATTAGTTGGTCGTCTGGAAGAGAGTCTCAGATCGGGATTTTATCTCCATCTTCAACTTCAATACGACTGAGATGGTCGGCTACGACGTTTTCCACTCCGCTTTTATCTTTAATTTCTAAATCGAATTCCTGAAGCATCAACACCCAGCGGATAAGTCTGGGTTTGGCATCTTGCTTCTGAATTAGGTATCGTATGGAGGAGTGGTCAGTGTAGACGGTGACCTTGGATCCAATCAAATAGGAGCAGAATTTCTCGAACGCATAGATGACAGCCAGGAACTCCTTCTCTGTGGTAGTGTAGTTCTTCTGTGCTTCATCTAGCATTTTGGATGCGTAGTAAATAACATAAGGTTTCTTGTCGATCCGCTGTCCTAAAACGTCCCCTATGGCATAATCACTGGCGTCGCAAAAGATTTCAAATGGTTGCGACCAATCTGGGGCTCTCAGTATAGGTGCAGAAATTAAAGCATTTTTGAGAGTTGAGAAACTTTGCAAGCATTCTTGGTTAAAAATGAACACAATATCTTTTGTCACAATTTGGGTCATGGGTTTTGCTATCTTTGAGAAATCTTTGATAAATCTTCTGTAAAACCCAGCGTGACCCAAGAAAGCCTGTACTCCTTTTATATCCTTTGATGGCGACAATTTCGAGATGACATCAATTTTTGCCTTATCGACCTCGATCCCTCTGTCACTCACTCTGTGCTCGAGGACGACACCTTCAGTTATCATGAAATGGCATTTTTCCCAATTCAGTATAAGGTTCATTTCCTCACATCGTTGTAAAACTTGTCCAAGGTTGATTAGACAGTTATCGAAAGAATCTCCGTAAACTGAGAAATCATCCATGAACACTTCCATTATGGATTCTGTTAATCCTGTGAAAATGGCAGACATACACCTTTGGAAAGTAGCAGGTGCGTTACACAACCCGAAAGGCATTCTTCTAAAAGCATAGGTTCCAAAAGGGCAGGTGAAGGTAGTTTTCTCTTGGTCTTCCGAGTGTATGGGTATTTGGTAGAACCCAGAATAACCATCTAGATAGAAGAAGTATTTCTGATGGGATAAACGTTCTAGGACCTCATCGAGAAAGGGCAGAGGGTAGTGATCTTTCCGCATGAATTTGTTTAATTTTCTATAGTCGATGCACATCCTCCACCCCGTCACTGTCCTGGTGGGAATCAACTCATTTTTGTCATTAAGCACAACAATAGTGCCTCCCTTTTTAGGAACTACTTGGACAGGGCTGACCCATTGGGAGTCAGAGATCGGGTAGATTATGCCGGCTTTCAGTAATTTGAGGACTTCAAGGCGAACCACTTCTTTGAGATTAGGGTTCAGCTTCCTCTGATGTTTGCGTGATGGCTTAAATTCTTTGACCATGGGTAGTTTGTCAATGCATAGGGCAGGATTTATGCCCGTCAGGTCAGTTATCTTATACCCAATGGCCTTTTTGTGTTTCCTCAGCTCATCTAGAAGCCTTTCTTCCTAGTCTCCTGTTAGGGTGGAACTGATGATAACCGGACATAATTTTTCCTCGTCCAAGAAGACATGTTAAAGTCCCATGGGTAGAGTCTTCATCTCAGGAGCCTTAGATGGCTTTGTTTCTTCTAGAATGGTGACAACTTTGAGTTCCTCAAAGGTGTCCCTCGATGCTTCTTCGGCCTTCTCTAAGTGTTGCAGACACTGTTGAACCAATTCATTTGCAAAGAATTCGACTTTTGGTTTGGTTAGAACATTCTCTAACTCGTACGATGGCTCAGATATTTCTAATTGAGACATTTGCTGTATTGTGTCTAAAAGAAAAACCTCCTCTTGAATGCTGGGGCCTTTCATGCTATTGAGAACTCGGAATTGAATTGCTTCTTTTCCGAGTCTTAGAATGATGGTGCCAGCTTCAACATCAATAAGCGCCCTAGCTGTGGCGAGGAAAGGTCTGCCAAAAATTATCAGGTATCTTAGATCTTCCTTGATGTGCATGATGACAAAGTCGCACGGGACATAGGCATCTTTGCCTATCCTAACTGGAATATCTTCAATAATTCCAAGAGGTGCGGTGATGGTAGAGTCAACTAACTGAATTGTCATTGCTGTGGGCAGTAATTTGGTGAAACCTAATCGTTTGCACATAGAATAGGGCATAATGGATATGCTGGCCTCTAGGTCAGCTAATCCCTTTTTGGTTGATGCATTTCCAATACATCATTGAATGCCGAAGGAACCTGGGTCCTTCTTCTTCTTTGGCATTTTATTGAGGATGATATCAGAGGTGGTTTGGGCAAGTTTGACGGTTTCTTGTTCCTCCGTGATGTACTTCCTTGATAATAGGGTTTTGAGGTATTTAGACCAAGCCGGTACCTCAGAGAGAGCATCAACGAGTGGGATATCGATGTAAAGTGTCATCATCGCCTCCTTGAATTTTTGGAACCTGGTATCCATTTTCGTTTCTCGCAGTCTTCCCGGATATGGGATCCTTGGTTTATACTACAAGATTTCTGGCTCTGTGGACACTTGTTCTTTTTCTTTGCCCTTTACACTCTCTGTGGACTTCTCTGTTCCTGGCTTCAGGTTCTCATTTGACATAAAGGTAGGTGTATTATCATCATCAAGAGTGATCCTTGTAGTTTCATGGAAGGTGCGTCCAGATCTCATAGTAACATCATTCAACTGTTCATGCCTATTCTGTCCATGTTTAGGGTTCGATTCAGGCTGCCTAGAAAATGTGCCTGCTGGAGGCTTCGGTTGTACAACAATTTGTGCTAATTGAGCTTCTACTGCCTTTTACTGAGCTTGTTGCTTAGCGAGCATAGTTTGTCGGGATTGCAACATCTTCCTTATCAAAGTCATCTCATCTTCTGGCTGAGAAGGAGTATTTTTCTGAGGAAGTTGTTGTTGTCCTTATTGTGGTTGTTGTGGAGGCAGCGCTAACTGAGGTTGCTGCAACTGAGGGTGCAGCTGTGGATGTAGAGGAGGATGAGTATACTGATAGTAGGTGGATGGATTCCTGGGGTAGTTGGATCTCAGGAAGTTATTTCTGGGGTTCCCCTGATTTTGATTGAAGTTGTTTGGGAATCCTGGTGGCAGCCTACTGGAGGACCCACCCTGCGTCTGGTGTTGCGGATTTGCAGTCCCAACATGGTTCCCGTATTGAAATCCTGGGTGGTTTCTTGGTTGGTTAGGATTATAATAGACTTGTCCAGGAATGGAATGAATAGAATTGACTTGTTCTGGCAATTGCTCTGCAGGCTGTTCCATGATTGGTTCAAACTGTTGTGGTGGTGGATGCATATCCATCATCACATTGTAAAGCAAACAACATGAAAGAGTTGGATGATCAGATGCATGGAAGGCTTCACAGGTTCCTGTGGCAACTTTGACCTGTTGGACCTGAGGGTTTTTCTTCTTGTCAAATTCTCCAAGAGAAGTTTCAAGAGATTGTTGCTTATGAGCTATGGTCTTTAAGGCTTCAGCAATAGCCTTCATCTCCATTGATTCTTCGGCTTTATAGACCTTAAGGACTCCTTTACCAGCTGATCGTCCCCAGTTGGACTGATTCTCAGCTCCGAGTGTGACTATTTTCCAGGCATCCGCGTAGTTCTTTCTCATAAAATTTCCTCCAGTTGAGGAATCCAGAAACTGCTTGATGTCATCACTCACTCCCCTATAGAATGTTTCTATTAGTTGGTTTTGGGAGATGCCGTGATGAGGACACTTTCGCAAAAGCTCTTTGAACCTTTCCCATGGTTCAGCAAGTGATTCTCTGGGAAGTTGAGAGAAGTGATTAATCGGCCCCCTGATCTCATAAGTTAGTGAAGGGGGGAAGAACTTCTCCATGAACTTTTCTTCTAGGGGAGCCCATGTGGTGATTATTGTCTCCCTATCAAGCGAGTTATACCAGCTCAGAGCTCTCCCAGACAGAGTGAAGTGAAACAGATGCAACATTATTGCGTTGAAGGCAACTCTGGCCTGTGGGACCAGTCGAAACAATGCCTTGAACCTCTTCAGATGATCCATACAGTCATCTCTAGAACCTCCAGAGAATGAGATGCCCTGCATGATCTGAATCCATTGGGTTCAGATCTCAAAGTTGGGTATATTGATGATCGGAGGTCGAACCGGATGGTTGTCTTCATAGTTCTTGGGGACATCATAATCCCTTAACTTCTTGTTCCTTAGTTCCAACTGAGCAACTTGGTTTACTGCCTCATTTTTAGCTCGGATGCGGGCTTGTTCTTCTGCATGAATCTCTTCTTGAATTTGAGCATGAGTATTAGCGATGAGTTGTGCTCTTTGAGCGGCGATGGTGGCGTTGACCCTCTCCATAACCAATGCAGCCTGGCGTTGATCTTCAGCCATTTGCCTGGCTCTTTGTAGATTAAGTCTGATGCGGCGATGGAAGCTTCTCTCTACCTCAGAATCGTACTCTGGATCAAGGGAGAATCTGAGGTTATGCGATGATCGCATACACATTTTCTACTTGAGTAGAGAAAAGAATACACCTTTTAGATGTTTCCAAAGATATAGTGAATTCAAGAAGATATGGATTAATGATTAGAAGAAAGTGTAAAACCCTAACCAACTAGAAGGATAGTAAATGAAATTAAAATGTTCCATTGTCCTCGGCAATGACACCACTTTTTTGATGGAGCTTCCACTTATGTGGAATTGCGTGCACCAACTAAAAATCCTAAAGATGGTAAGTCTTTATGTTTAGCCTTGCTTATACTAGATTGAGAACTCCACCCACGTATGCTAAAATACGTGGAAGTCTTATCGTAGTACAGTTAAGGGTCGAATCAATGGGACAACGGTCTTGTTGTGAACAACAAGATGAAAAACGTCAGAACTTCACTTAATCTCTTAATAGTAGGTACTTAGATCGAAAGTTTGATTTGGTTGTTTTAAACTAAGAACATGTAAAGTAAAGCAAGCAAGTAAACTTAGATTGTTAACAATGATAAGGAATCACTAGGATGTGATTGGTTTTCACCACCACTACGTATGGATCGAAACATGCAACCATAAAGGCATAACTTGCAATAAGAGTTAGATTAGTTAGTATCTTTGTAGACTTAGCTTCCTTTCAGAGAACTAACTATGAGGAGTGTGGGAATGTTGTAACACCAGCCACCCTTATAGGATTGGTCACTTACTTTACAAAATTCCCTCCGCAAAGTGTGTTCCTCAACTTATCAAGGTTGTACTTTCATACATCAACTGATTCCATTTCATAGTATGAAAGTGCAACGATGTAAATGAGTTTACTTCACCTCTTGGAAAGCACTCCTAGATACCAAAATAGATGCATGGTGGATACATGCACCAGGAACCAACATACAATCGAGTTTCGAATCTAATAGTACAAACGTAGACAATTCATACTAAAAGATAAAAGATAACACAAGTTGGTGATCAGGAAACAAGCATTCATTAAACGATTGATGTCGAACTGAGAAGAAAGTATATGTATATTGCAAACTATGGATTACATTACATGAAATGAAAACATGGGTAGCGGGGCTACTCCCCGCACCCTAGTGAAATGAGACTACTCACTCATGACAAGGACAAAGAAAGAGGCGAGAAGAGAGAGAGAGAACGTCATCCCCACGAAGGAGAGAGGAAAGTCGACCCCTTGGAGAGAGAGAGAAGGACGATCTTCATGCTTCGCAGGTTGCTCGATGATGAGGACTCCTTTTCCCACCTTCTTTGGTGATGAGATAGAAAGTAGCTTTTGAACGGAGTGTGGATCTCAGACCAGCAGCCCCTGGGTGGAGGATGGAAGTCAGATTTGCTCTGGAGTGATAAAGGCAGCCTCTGGACGTCTGAAAACTTCGATGCCTTTTGGAGGACCCTTGGGGTCTTATTTATAGGCCTTTAGTGAAGTCCAAACGGTTTGGTAAACTTTGGGTCCAAACGGTCTTATAAACCGTTTGGACTCTGAAACCGTTTGGACTCCGAGACCGTTTGAACTTCGAGACCGTTTGACTCCATGCGGTCTTGAGACCGTTTGGCTTCATGCGGTCTTGAGATCATTTGGCTTCATGCGGTCTTGAGTTCGCATGGCTCATGTGGTCTTGAGATCGTATGACTCCATGCGGTCTTGAGACCGTTTGACTCCATGCGGTTTTGAGACCGGTTGGCTTCATGCGGTCTTGAGACCGTTTCACTCCATGCAGTTTTGAGACCGGTTGGCTTCATGCGGTCTTGAGATCGTATGATTCCATGCGGTCTTGAGACCGTTTGACTCCATGTGGTTTTGAGACCGGTTAGCTTCATGCGGTCTTGAGATCGTATGATTCCATGCGGTCTTGAGACCGTTTGACTCCATGCGGTTTTGAGACCGGTTGGCTTCATGCGGTCTTGAGATCGTATGATTCCATGCGGTCTTGAGACCATTAGACTCCATGCGGTCTTGAGACCGTTTGGCTTCATGCGGTCTTGGGACCGGTTGAGTCTTTTATGATTTTTTTGTGTCTTTTTCTATAAGTAAAAAGGAGAAAAGTTAATCTAGCAGTGGGTTTGCAATAAAAGAGAATAGTTAGGGATTTTGTGTACTTTATTTGAGAAAGAGTGTGTAAAACTGAAGAATATTACTAAGATAACATCACAAAATTGGAGGTTATCACCCCTAACTTAGATTCTAGCTTGTCCTCAAATTAGATAGAGTTGAGGCATGTAATGGCGAGGTGAATTTATTCAGTTAAGATTTCTATACTCTTGCTTCAATTCTAAATCTGAGATCTCCTAAGGTTGTATCAGAGCTTTTTGCCTTAACTCTTTTAGGTATTTAGAGTTGTTTGGATCTCAGGTTTCTTCCATATCTTAGCTCGCATTGGGACCACTTTTTCTTTATTCGGTGTATGTCGTTGACTCTAATAAGTTTTATACTCCTCTGAAGATCCTACCGGAAACTAGAGTGGGTATGAGGTTTGGATAAAGAATTAGTGTGTAACTCCCCCTTCAAGTGGGGGAGGGGTTGTCTATGCTTTTAGGATCTCACTACCGGGCATGATACATCTGCCTTCTTGAGGGAAGTTGAATGTACCGGCCGGGTAAGTCCTTTATCAGCCTTTCATATATTTAGATACCTTAGGGTTTCACTACCGGGCACGACACATCTGACTTTGTGAGGGTAGCTAGATGTACCGATCGGGCAAGACCTTTGTTGGTTCTTCATATAGATCCTTATTTATGGCACAACTCTCATGGTTTTATTCAACACTCTGGCTTTTATTCGTAAACTCACATGCTTGGGATTTGGATATTTAGGGATTTTGATTTGGGCGGCCAAACCTCTTTTATTTGGAGAGAAGAAAATTGTTCTTAGTGTTGCTCAACATGCACTTATTTGGTTTCTACTAGTGGTCCACTTGCAAGGCTTTTCGATTTGGAAGCCGCCTAATGACCCTCTCATCCTTGAGAGCTTGGCTTATTGCCTTGATATTGACCTGTGGAGAGTCAGATGTAGAAGTGGAACAAAAGCATGAAAATCACTAGTGGGGAGACATTATTAAGACGCCATTATCTGTCTAAGTGCTATTTACTTTTGAGGACTAACATGATTCTAAAGTTAATTGAGGGTGACTTTATTCCAAAGATTTATTGTCAGATGAATTATTTAAAATGGAAGCTAAATGTGTAGAGGAAACTAAGAAAATTTGTACAAAAATGAAGGAAAAGATGGAAAAAGAGGGATATAGAAATGATACCTCGCCCTTGTCTAATGTACCCCCCCTAACTTATCAGTCACTCTGTCCTCAGAGTGTTAAAGTGATAGGACAAGGAGTACAAGGACAAGGGTGGTAGGCTATGTTAATCCCGAGGTTTCCCCTGGTGTTCTGAGTAGATTAGCTGCAGATTCTCCGCGTAAGGCGTGGTAATCCCCGTTGGTCATATCCTCTACTGGTCTTTGAAGGACCATGATGGTGTACATCCAGTAGAGGATGTGGAAGCCGCAGTCATTTGATTGCCGAATTTGTTAGGGACATTTGTGGTTAAAGGACGGGCGATGAAAATGTTCTTTGCCGTAAGCCCTTGTGTGCTGACTTAAAAAAGCGATTAATTTGTCTGTGCATTCCTTCGCCACTACTTCTGTGGGCGTCTTTTGTGTCACTACATAATTCTTCTACCGGGGATTGAACTGGCTGTCGGAACTGTTGTAGATGGTGGTTGTTCCTTCGGGTAGGTTTGTTGCCAGTAGCAGCCAGTGCTCATGATAAAGGAAGGGTAGCATGAGAAACTTCGGTGTTGTGTGTTGCAGGAAGGAGATTAGCGCTTTGGTTGTTCCGAAGCTTTTTAGCTTTAAAAGATCATCCTTCATGTACGGGGATGCCATATATGTTGTAGGGTGATTTTGGCCGAGAAGAAATTGATAGGCGGCCATCAAACTTACGGAAAGAGAACCTTTGAACTGTAAAGTCTCTCGAAGCATGTCTGCCATGATTAGAATGTCACCGGACATGAACACGAGTTCATCCTTCTCGGTAGAAAGCCTCGTCATGATGAGACGTAGTTCAATGTCAGAGAGACCGTTGCAAGCACTGAGTTCGAAGTCTGGGAAAGTTGGTTCTATGGCAGATAGGGGCACCATTTGCGATGGCGAACTCCTAGTTGTTTCCCGTGAGAAAAGATCGATGTTTCCTTTTTTTGGCTCAGGTGCTATGGCTGGCTGCTTGGTTTTCTCCAACTCTTTCAAAGTTTGTCTGTAAGGTCGCCTCTGCGGACATTGGATTGCTGAAAAAAGGTAACGGGGGACCTCATCTGGTGCCATTGTCGGGTCCTTGAAGAACCTTCTATCACAAATGAGCTCTATGGCGTAACGCCCTTGCAGGGAGTGAAAATCTTCGGCGATCAGCTTCGTAAAGGGGATTTCTTGGTTTAGCACTTGAATGTGACGGATAGTGCAAAAATTGCAATCCCCATATCCCTCAGTTGTTTGGACTTGCGGGTTTATTATTTGGAACCATGGTTGGCTCCAGTCTTGACGTAGGGACGGGCGTGCGACCCAAATAAGTTTGAGAAGCTGGAAAGGTATACATCTTGCCTCTCCAGCTTCTTCTCCAACAAAATTTATTGTTCCAGATGGTAGCTCGGTGGCACAAAAATTGTACACCTTGGCATCCCGAGCCTCGGTGTCCACAATCATAAACAGCCAGTGATTGGAAACTTGAAATGGCACGGTAAGATATTGTGCCCTCCGTGCTAAACCAGCACGCAGCCGCTCGATTGATTTTGCTCATATATGTTTGTATAAAAAGCCGATAGATAGAGCATGTGAGGCATTGAAAACTGGTTGCTGCCTCTTAGAGCTTCTGTAAACTTCTATACTGTTGGTGAGTAGGACACGAAAGATTGCCATTGACACCGTTGACCGTGGTCGCAGGATGTTATGGAAATCTTCGCGTGTCAACTTGCGCTTAGTCTTTGTATTGTGGTAGATGATGTCTCCCCCTTCTTTAACGTCATCGACAATAGTGTTCAGGATAAAGATGTCCTGAGCATCTAGTGTTGAGATGGCCGCCATATCTAAATAATGCATTTTATGAGGTAGAGGTGGTGGCGGGGGTAGCTCCTGCGGAGGGGAGGGGTTTGTTCCAGATCTTCTATGTAGCTTTGCAGCTCTTTATCAGAGTCAGAAGCAGAGTCTATTTCTTCATCTGTGTCTTAATGTACTCGTTCTGACTCCTCCTATTCTAGGGGAAAAGGCACTGTTTGGTCAAGTGCGGAGGGAAGTGGAGACATTTTAGGTGGTGGATTTGTGCTAGTTCCTAGTATACATTGGTGGAACTCAGCAAAGGCTGCTTCTTTGGTAGATTACCTCAGAGATCCTATTGCAGAATAGTCAAGGAATTTATCCCCGTAAGACATATTAACATTGTCAATGTTAGTCGGGGATTTGGGATCTTTATCAACTTGTTTTGATGAAGCTCCTCAGCTTGTGCCCTCCCCAGCATTGCTTGGGTCGCCAGATTTGTCAGCTGAGGAGGTGCTATTATTAGAATTAGCAGAGGAGTCAGAGTCCTCATCATCATCTTCTTCATCCTCATCATCGTCTGCCTTCTTGGCAACTTGCTTCGGTTGTGGAGGTTTCTTGCACTGTCGATGGTTTCCTTGTAATTCATCATACGCCACTTGCACATGCTCGCAGGATTCGAGTAGTGCGTCGTGTGTTTCTTTTAGGTCCGAGTAACGACCCTCGGCAGAGAGGAGTCACGCTGTGAGATCTGTTACTTGAGCACGTAATTGATGAAGCTCGGTGTTAGTTGACTCCTCTTGGCGGCTGTATATCTGTGTGAGGGTATTGGTGATGTCGTCCAGGCACGTGCTTAAAGTAGTTTTTTGCTGCTTAAGCTCGCGTAGGGTCTCGGGAAGGGGTTGAGTCTGCACTGAGATTCTATCAACTTGCTTAGCCAGCGCTTCATGCTGGCTTTTTATTCCAAGTACCTGCTCAGACAGCTATTTGTAGCGGTCATCGATATGATCGATTTTCTTGGCCACTACGTCCTGTCATTGCTGGATGCTTCAGAGGATGCCTGGTAGGGCGACGTTTTGCTCGTTGATCTTGGCGACCTATTCAAAAATACCCTACACACATGAAAAAATAGATTGCATTATGTTAGAAGGGTCGGTGAGGAGGTGTCGATGGGTGTCGAATTGACGTCTGAATTCCTCACCAACATTTAAAAAAAGGGACCCCAGATGCGGAAGGGTGGTATCGTTGGGGTCCAGGTGGAGGGGCGGTAGTGTCTTGCTGAAGAGACACTGATGATGGTCCCGCGAGCTGCGTGGTGAGCGTAGATGGGGTCACCAGCGGTGTCGGGGTGGTGGTGGACGGAAAAGGTGGTGAGAGTGGTGGGAGTGAAAATGTTGGGTGAAGATTGGTGGGAATGGAGGTGAAGGTGGTGAAGTCGGGCGTTGAAGCTGAGAAGGGGTTGTTAGAAGTGAAAAGGGATGAGCCAGGAAAAGGGGATGTGGACATTAATGTAGAGAATGATGGGAGAGCGGTGGATTGTGGAGGGGTGGATGATGGTGGGGTAGAGGTGGAGGTTGTGGTGGTGGTGGGTGGTAGTGTGGAAGGGGTGGCGGAGGAGAGCTCAACATTCAGACTCCTAATAAAAGAGTTGATTGATGATGTGGTTATGTTTTCTTCGGGTAGGGGTTTGGCCTCTGGATGTGGCCTTGATGTCGGTGTCCCCGACAGTTGTTGTGCCTGCAACTGCCTTCTGGAAGGTCGTTTTACAAGTATTTTTGATGATCGAGCTGTCGGGGCTGTGATACTTAGCTCTGTCTGTCCCGCTTTTGCTTTCTTTTTGGTTGTTTTAACCGAAGCTAAGAGTTGTGTAAGCTCCTCGTCAGAGAAGAGGAGCTTTTCTGTGTCATAATTTGCGAGCTCCGGAAGTGGGAGGAGAGTTATAGAAGATCTAACTGTAGGGTAGAAGATATAATATAACTTCACATCCTTTTCCTTGATGATGTAGGAGTTCTTTAAGGTTTGTTCGTTGCTTAGGATGTCGCCCTTTATCTGCTTGCATCCTTGTAGAAGTCTATCCATCTTGATATATTTGTTGATGGATGTGATATGACCCCCATACAAATTTCTTTCCCCAGGGCATATGCGGATAACTTTTGAATCATAAGACGTCCAATGTTGACTGGCATCCCATTTAGGACTGACCAGAGGACAAAAAGGTCAGAAGTGATGACATTTCCGCCTTCTGTCCTGCAGAAGAATGCGCCGGTAAGAATTTTATGTAGTGTGCGCACTAAACCAGATTGTATATTCGATGCTTTGCATGTTTTTGCATCATAGTTGGGGATTCCCATCAAGGACTTCCAAAAGTTATGTCTGTTGAACTGGGAATTCTCAGTTCCAACAACATTGGCTTTCTTGAGCTGCTCCTGGTTGTCTATGAAAATTTCATTCAGCATGTTTTCTGTGATGACAACCTTGCTGCCCAAGAGTTTAGTGACCAGCCTACAGTCACCGCCGTCCCTTGATCTATCCATGATGTCGACGACTTCTTTAGTAAGGAAGGTGAAAATTTCAGTAGTAGGCTCGATAAAAGAGGGTTCGGGGACAAAACACAGTTTTGAAAGATTTGCATTGTCTAGAAGTGTGAGGATTCTGTCATAAATCCCCATTTTTAGTAATACGCTTGAGCAAACGTACTTTGTGGGTTTGAGGATTTTGTCAGTGGATTGGATGGTGTGGATGAAAATGTTTTCTGGTGGTGGTGCGGTGGTTGTGATAATTGAGAAGACGGGGGTAGTAATGGTGGTGGTAGAAGGGGGAGGGGTAATGGTGGTGGTAGTGGTTGGTGGGACATGCCCATCTAGGGTTTGTTCCCTTGTAGTGGCAGAATGAACTTGCTTCCTTGCCCGTTTCTTTTATTGTTGAGTTGTAGCGGCTTCCTGGGCCTTCCTCTTCCCCTTGCTCTTTGTGGTGGGGGATTCTAGCTCAGGAGTCGGCTCATATGCTAAGCCTTCATCATCATCAGAAGATAAATCTTCCACTTCTTCTTCAGGTGCCTCGGCTAGGCATTTGTTGATGCGGTCAATTTCACACAGAATCGCCATGATTTTGACATTTGGAGGGGCCTTTCCAGTCGCGTTGTAGTTATCTATGATCTTCTGATGCTTGACTCAGTTACTATGAGTTCCTCTAGTGTCCAGAAGGGAGCATCCTCACATCCTGTGGGTTGCTTTGCTGGTGATGCCATTACTGAAAGTAAGATAGTCATGTGTTAGAAAGAGAAGTTTATTTAAAATAAATGATGTGTTCATGTGTTTTTATTAAAAGCAAGAGATTTTAAAAAGACCAAACGGTTTCAGGACCGTTTGGTTTCAAACGGTTTGAAGACTGTTTAGCCTCAAACGGTTTCAAGATTGTTTGGTCCCAAACGGTTTCAAGACCGTTTGGTCCCAAACGGTTTCAAGACCGTTTGGTCCCAAACGGTTTCAAGACCGTTTGGTCCCAAACGGTTTCAAGACCGTTTGGTCCCAAACGGTTTAAAGACCATTTGGAAGGTAGAGCGTCGGGGAACAGTAGGCGACAAAGACAATGATAAGCACGATTAGCGTGATGGTGATAGCGGCGGCGCTGATAAAATGAAGATGGCCATGGTGGCACCGAGAAGGCTGACTAAGGGAGCATGCTGAGGCGAAGAAGACGTTGGCTAAGGTGAAAACTGCAGCGATATATATATGGAGTCGCCGACGACGTGGCGGGGTGGGTTACCTTGCGGCTGTCTGAGGAGGTGATGAAGGTGTTGTAGCGACGTGGGAAAGGTAGTGCAAGCGGAGGAGCGCAAGGGGGGTGTCGGTGACGGTGGCGGAAGGAAAGGTTGCGAGAAGCGCGGGAAAGAAGAACAGGGGCGATGGAACAGTGATTGTGCAAGGGTTTCAGAAGGCTCGAGAGTCAAAAGAAAGAAGAAGGAGGGTGGGGGTTATATTTATAGGAAATGGGTGTTGACCTTTCAAAAACCCTAGGTCAAATGATTTAGCGACCGTTTGGACTCCAAACGGTTTCGGGACCGTTTGGCTCCAAACGGTTTCAGGACCGTTTGGCTCCAAACAGTTTCAGAAACGTTTGGCTCCAAATGGTTTTGAGGACCGTTTGCGAAGGTTAAGGTCGAACAAATTTTTATATTTTTATGTTTGTTTTGGTTATGTGAATTTTTATATTTTCATAATATAATCCTAATGTAAAAATAAAAGAGCAAAAGATAAAAGAAGAAGTTCAGATCTTGGGTTGCCTCCCAAGTAGCGCCTGGGTTTTACGTCGTTGGCTCGATGAAGCTGTGATGTTGTTATGTTGATGGCGTGGCATCTTTGATTTCAATGGTCTGTCTCGGCATTTTATCTACTGGAGTGTAGTATTTTTTTAATCGATGGCCATTGACCATCCTTTCTCCTTCGTTGTTGTCGACAATTATGATAGCTCCAGTTGGGTATATATGCTTGATGGTGAATGGCCCAGACCATTTTGTGTGGAGTTTTCCGGGGAACAATTTGAGCTTGGAGTTGAAAAGGAGTACTTTGTTGCCAATGGCGATGTCTTTCCTCTTAAGATGACCGTCGTGCCACATTTTAGTTTTCTCCTTATAAATCCTGGAACTTTGATAAGCGGTCATTCAGAGCTCCTCTAGCTCCTGTAATTGGAGTTGTCTGTTTTGTCCTGCACTTTTAAGATCAAAATTTAGTTGTTTGATGGCCCACCAAGCTTTGTGTTCTAGTTCTACTGGAAGATGGCTTGACTTCCCATATACTAAGCGGAACGGGGTTGTCCCGATTGGTGTTTTATAGGTTGTTCAATAAGCCCAAAGGGCATCGGGAAGCTTGGTGGACCAGTCAGTACGGTTTCTATTAACTATTTTTTCTAGGATCGCCTTTAGTTGTCTATTTGATACCTCGACCTGACCACTAGTCTGTGGATGGTAAGGCATGGTTACTTTGTGATTGACTCCGTATTTTTTCAACAGGGCTTCAAAACTTCATTCCAGAAAATGGGTCCCGCCATCTGATATGACAGTTCTGGGGACTCCAAATATGGGGAAAATGATATCTCTAAACAATTTAATAACTGGTTTAGAATCGCTGGAAATAGTGGGTATAGCTTCGACCCATTTCGAGACATAGTCTACCGCAACCACGATGTAGGAGAAACCATAGGAAGAAGGAAAGGGGACCATATAGTCTACCCCCCATACGTCGAAAAGTTCAATTTCCTGCCACATTGTGAGGGGAATTTCATTCCTTTTGGATATGCTACCAGCAAATTGACATTTGTTGCAAGATTTCACAAAATCATAGGAGTCCTTTGCTATGGTTGGCTAGAAGAAGCCTGATTGCAGAACTTTTATAGCAGTTTTCTTTGCACTCATGTGCCCCTCCGTGGGTCCTGAATGGCAATGCTCTAGGACGGGGGTAATCTCTTCTTCCGGCAAGCAGTGACGGAAAAGTCCGTCAGCACATAAGGTTCATCCTAATAATATTGTTTTATATCGTGGAGAAATTTCCATTTGTCGTGGTAGGAATTAGAGGGGTGAATGATTCCTGTAGCTAGATAATTGACAATGTCCGCATACCAAGGGAATCCATGGGTAACCTTCATTAGTTGGTCGTCTGGAAGAGAGTCTCGGATAGGGATTTTATCTCCATCTTCAACTTCAATACGAATGAGATGGTCGGCTACGACGTTTTCCACTCCGCTTTTATCTTTAATTTCTAAATCGAATTCCTGAAGCATTAACACCCATCGGATAAGTCTGGGTTTGGCATCTTGCTTCTGAATTAGGTATCGTATGGCGGAGTGGTCAGTGTAGACGGTGACCTTGGATACAATCAAATAGGAGAGGAATTTCTCGAATGTGTAGATGACAGCCAGGAACTCCTTCTCTATGGTAGTGTAGTTCTTCTGTGCTTCATCTAGCGTTTTGGATGCATAGTAAATAACATAAGATTTCTTGTCAATCCGCTGTCCTAAAATGGCCCATATGGCGTAATCACTGGCGTCGCACATGATTTCAAATGGTTGCGACCAATCTGGGGCTCTCAGTATAGGTGCAGAAATTAAAGCATTTTTGAGAGTTGAGAAACTTTGCAAGCATTCTTGGTTAAAAATGAACTCAGTATCTTTGGTCAGGAGTTGGGTCATGGGTTTTGCTATCTTTGAGAAATCTTTGATAAATCTTTTGTAAAACCCAGCGTGACCCAAGAAAGCCCGTACTCCTTTTATATCCTTTGGTGGTGACAGTTTCAAGATGACATCAATTTTTGCCTTATCAACCTCGATCCCTCTGTCACTCACTCTGTGCCCGAGGACGACACCTTCAGTTACCATGAAATGGCATTTTTCCCAATTCTGTATAAGGTTCGTTTCCTCGCATTGTTGTAAAACTTGTCCAAGGTTGATTAGACAGTTATCGAAAGAATCTCCGTAAATTGAGAAGTCATCCATGAACACTTCTATTATGGATTCTGTTAATCCTGTGAAAATGGCGGGCATACACCTTTGGAAAGTAGCGGGTGCGTTACACAACCCGAAAGGCATTCTTCTAAAAGCATAGGTTCCAAAAGGGCAGGTGAAGGTAGTTTTCTCTTGGTCTTTCGGGTGTTTGGATATTTGGTAGAACCCAGAATAACCATCTAGATAGCAGAAGTATTTCTGATGGGCTAAACGTTCTAGGACCTCATCGAGAAAGGTGAGAGGGTAGTGATCTTTCCACGTGGATTTGTTTAATTTTGTATAGTCGATGCACATCCTCCACCCCATAGCCGTCCTGGTGGGAATTAACTCATTTTTGTCATTAAGCACAACAATAGTGCCTCCCTTTTTAGGAACTACTTAGACGGGGCTGAACCATTGGGAGTCAGAGATCAGGTAGATTATGCTGGCTTTCAGTAATTTGAGTACTTCAAGGCGAACCACTTCTTTGAGATTAGGATTCAGCTTCCTCTGATGTTCGCGTGATGGCTTAAATTCTTCGACCATGGGTAGTCTATGCATGCATAGGGCAGGATTTATGCCCGTCAGGTCAGTTATCTTATACCCAATGGCCTTTTTGTGTTTCTTCAGCTCATCCAGAAGCCTTTCTTCCTGGTCTTCTGTTAGGGTGGAACTGATGATAACCAGACATAATTTTTCCTCGTCCAAGAAGACATGTTTAAGTCCCATGGGTAGAGTCTTCATCTTAGGAGCCTTAGATGGCTTTGTTGCTTCGAGAATGGTGATAGCTTTGAGTTCCTCAAAGGTGGCCGTCGGTGCTTCTTCGGCCTTCTCTAAGTGTTGCAGACACTGTTGAACCAATTCATTTGCAAAGAATTCAACTTTTGGTTTGGTTAGAACATTCTCTAACTCGTCCGGTGGCTCGGATATTTCTAATTGAGACATTTGATGTATTGCGTCTAAAAGAAAAACCTCCTCTTGAATGCTGGGGCCTTTCATGCTGTTGAGAACTCGGAATTGAATTGCTTCTTTTCCGAGTCTTAGAATGATGGTTCCAGCTTCAACATCAATAAGCGCCCTAGCTGTGGCGAGGAAAGGTCTGCCAAAAATTATCGGGTATCTCAGATCTTCCTTGATGTCCATGATGACAAAGTCGCATGGGAGATAGGCATCTTTGCCTATCCTAACTGGAATATCTTCAATAATTCCAAGAGGTGCAGTGATGGTAGAGTCGACTAACTGAATTATCATTGTTGTGGGCAGCAATTCGGTGAAACCTAATCGTTTGCACATAGAATAGGGCATAATGGATATGTTGGCCCCTAGGTCAGCTAATCCCTTTTTGGTTGATGCATTTCCAATACAGCATTGAATGCCGAAGGAACCTGGGTCCTTCTTCTTCTTTGGCATTTTATTGAGGATGATATCAGAGGTGGTTTGGGCAAGTATGACAGTTTCTTGTTCCTCCGTGATGTACTTCCTTGATAACAGGGTTTTGAGGTATTTAGCCCAAGCCGATACCTCAGAGAGAGCATAAAGGAGTGGGATATCGATGTAAAGTTTCTTCATTGCCTCCTTGAATTTTTGGAACCTGATATCCATTTTTGTTTCTCGCAGTCTTCCCGGATATGGGATCCTTGGTTTATACTGCAAGATTTCTGGCTCTGTGGACACTTGTTCTTTTTCTTTGCCCTTTACGCTCTCTGTGGACTTCTCTGTTCCTGGCTTCGGGCTCTCATTTGAAATAAAGGTAGGTGTATTATCATCATCAAGAGTGATCCTTATAGTTTCATGGAGGGTGCGTCCTGATCTCATAGTAACAACATTCAAATGTTCAAGCCTATTCTGTCCATGTTTAGAGTTCGATTCAGGCTGCCCAGCAAATGTGCTTGCTGGAGGCTTCAGTTGTGCAACAATTTGGGCTAGTTGAGCTTCTACTACCTTTTTCTGAGCTTGTTGATTAGCGAGCATAGTTTTTCGAGATTGTAGCATCTGCCTTATCAAAGTCATCTCATCTTCTGGCTGAGAAGGAGTATTTTTCTGCGGAAGTTGTTGCTGTCCTTGTTGTGGTTGTTGCGGAGGAAGTGCTAACTGAGGTTGCTACAACTAAGGGTGCAGCTGTGGATGTAGAGGAGGATGAGTAAACTGATAGTAGGTGGATGGATTCCTGGGGTAGTTGGATCTTAGGAAGTTATTTCTGGGGTTCCCCTGATTTTGATTAAAGTTGCTTGGGAATCCTGGTGGCAGCCTACTGGAGGACCCACCCTACGTCTGGTGTTGCGGATTTGCAGTCCCAGCAGGGTTCCTGTATTGAAATCCTAGGTGGTTTCTTGGTTGGTTAGGATTATAATAGACTTGTCCAGGAATGGAATGAATAGAATTGACTTGTTCTGGCAATTGCTCTTCAGGATGTTCCATGAATGGTTCGAACTGTTGTGGTGGTGGATGCATATCCATCATCACATTGTAAAGCAAACTGCATGAAAGAGTTGGATGATCAGATGCATGGTAGGCTTCACAGGTTCCTGTGGCAACTTTGACCTGTTGGACCTGATGGTTTTTCTTCTTGTCAAATTCTCCAAGAGAAGTTTCAAGAGCTTGTTGCTTATGAGCTATGGTCTTTAAGGCTTCAGCAATAGCCTTCATCTCCATTGATTCTTCAGATTTATAGACCTTGAGGACTCCTTTGCCAGCTGATCGTCCCCAATTGGACTGATTCTTAGCTCCGAGTGTGACTATTTTCCAGGCATCCTCGTAGTTCTTTCTCATAAAATTTCCTCCATATGAGGAATCCAGAAACTGCTTGATGTCATCACTCACTCCCCTATAGAATGTTTCTATTAGTTGGTTTTGGGAGATACCGTGATGAGGACACTTTCGCAAAAGCTCTTTGAACCTTTCCCATGCTTCATCAAGCGATTCTCTGAGAAGTTGAGAGAAGTGATTAATCTGCTCCCTGATCTCGTAAGTTAGTGAAGGGGGGAAGAACTTCTCCAGGAACTTTTCTTCCAGGGGAGCCCATGTGGTGATTATTGGCTCCCTATCAAGCGAGTTATACTGGCTCAGAGCTCTCCTAGACAGAGTGAAGTGAAACAGATGCAACATTATTGTGCTGAAGGCACCTCCGGCCTATGGGACCAGTCGGCACAGTGCCTTGAACCTCTTCAGATGATCCATACAGTCATCTCCAGAACCTCCAGAGAATGAGATGCCCTGCATGATCTGAATCCATTGGGTTCAGATCTCAAAGTTGGGTATGTTGATGATCGGAGGTCGAACCGGATGGTTGTCTTTTTAGTTCTTGGGGACAACATAATCCCTCAACTGCTTATTCCTTAGTTCCAACTGAGCAGCTTGGTTTGCTGCCTTATTTTCAGCTCGGATGCGGGCCTGTTCTTCCGCACGAATCTCCACTTGAATTTGAGCACGAGTATCAGCGATGAGTTGTGCTCTTTGAGCGGCGATGGCAGCGTTGACCCTCTCCATAACCAATGCAGCCTGGCGTTGATCTTCAGCCATTTGCCTGGCTCTTTGGCGATTAAGTCTGATGCGGCGATGGAAGCTTGTCTCTACCTCAGAGTCGTATTCTGGATCATGGGAGAATCTGAGGTTATGCGATGATCGCATACATGTTTTCTACCTGAGTAGAGAAAATAATACACCTTTTAGATGTTGCCAAATATATAGTGAATTCAAGAAGATATGGATTAATGATTAAAAGAAAGTGTAAAACCCTAACCAACTAGCATGATACTAAATGAAATTAAAACGTTCCGTTGTCCTCGGCAACGGTGCCAATTTTTTGATGGAGCTTCCACTTACGTGGAATTGCGTGCACCAACTAAAAATCCTAAAGAAGGTAAGTCTTTAAGTTTAGCCTTGCTTATACTAGATTGAGAACTCCACCCACATATGCTAAGATATGTGGAAGTCTTATCATAGTATAGCTAAGGGTCGAATCCACGGGACAACGGTCTTGTTGTGAACAAAAAGATGAAAAATGTCAGAACTTCACTTAATCTCTTAATAGTAGGTACTTAGATCGAAAGTTTCATTTGGTTGTTTTAAACTAAGAACATGTAAAGTAAAGCAAGCAAGTAAACTTAGATTGTTAACAATGATAAGTAATCACTAGGATGTGATCGGTTTTCAGCACCACTACGCATGGATCAAAACAAGCAACCATAAAAGCATAACCTGCAATAAGAGTTAGATCAGTTAGTATCTTCGTAGACTTAGCTTCCTTTCAGAGAACTAACTACGATGAGTGTGGGAATGTTGTAACGCCAGCCACCCTTATAGGAATGGTCACTTACTTTACAACATTCCCTCCGCAAAGTGTGTTCCTCGACTTATCAAGGTTGTACTTTCATACGTCAATTGATTCCATTTCATAGTATGAAAGTGAAACGATGTAAATGAGTTTACTTCACCTATTGGAAAGCACTCCTAGATACCGAAACAGATGCATGGTGGATACATGCACCAGGAACCAACATACAATCGAGTTTCGAATCTAATAGTACAAACATAGACAATTCATACTAAAAGATAAAAGATAACACAAGTTGGTGACAACAAGCATTCATTAAACGATTGATTTCGAACTGAGCAGAAAGTATCTCTATATTGCAAACTATGGATTACATTACATGAAATGAAAACATGGGTAGCGGGGCTACTCCCCGCACCCTAGTGAAATGAGACTACTTGCTCATGACAAGGACAAAGAAAGAGACGAGAAGAGAGAGAGAACGTCATCCCCATGAAGGAGAGAGGAAAGTTGACCCCTTGGAGAGAGAGAGAAGGACAATCTTCACGCTTCACATGTTGCTCGATGATGAGGATCCTCTTCCCACCTTCTTTGGCGATGAGAGAGAAAGCATCTTTTGAACGGAGTGCGGATCTCAGATCAGCAGCCCCTGGGTGGAGGATGGAAGTCGGATTTTCTATGGAGTGATAGAGGCAGCCTCTGGACGTCTGAAAACTTCGATGCCTTTTGGTGGACCCTTGGGGTCTTATTTATAGGCCTTAAGTGAACTCCAAACGGTTTGGTAAACTTTGGGTCCAAACGGTCTTAGAAACCATTTTGAATCTGAAACCGTTTGGACTCCAAGACCGTTTGAACTCTAAGACCGTTTGACTCCATGCGGTCTTGAGACCATTTGTCTTCAAGCGGTCTTGAGATCATTTGGCTTCATGCGGTCTTGATATCGCATGGCTCATGCGGCCTTGAGATCATATGACTCCATGCAGTCTTGAGACCGTTTGACTCCATGCGGTTTTGAGACCGGTTGGCTTCATGCGGTCTTGAGACCGTTTGACTCCATGCGGTTCTGAGACCGGTTGGCTTCATGCGGTCTTGAGATCGTATGATTCCATGTGGTCTTGAGACTGTTTGACTCCATGTGGTTTTGAGACTGGTTGGCTTCATGCAGTCTTGAGATCATATGATTCCATGCGGTCTTGAGACCGTTTCACTCCATGTGGTTTTGAGACCGGTTGGCTTCATGCGGTCTTGAGATCGTATGATTCCATGCAGTCTTACCGTTTGACTCCATGCGGTTTTGAGACCGGTTGGCTTCATGCGGTCTTGAGATCGTATGATTCCATGCGGTCTTGAGACCGTTTGACTCCATGCGGTCTTGAGACCGTTTGGCTTCATGCGGTCTTGGGACCGGTTGAGTCTTTTATGATTTTTTTGTGTCTTTTTCTGTAAATAAAAAGGAGAAAAGTTAATCTAGCAGTGTGTTTGCAATAAAAGAGAATAGTTAGGGATTTTGTCTACTTTATCTGAGAAAGAGTGTGGAAAACTGAAGAATATTACTAAGATAACATCACAAAATTGGAGGTTATCAGATTCCTAATGGGAGTTCAATATACATAAAATCTTTGTGAGTTATTAATACCATGTGGTTCAACATAAGAGTTTTGGTATCAATCTTGGTAAGGAGGTGCATTAAGTGATGTTCAACCAATGGTTAAATTTTGATCAAGAAATAATGCTCCTGTGATAACTTATTTAGGTTTTATGCATCAAAGACCATAGTTGTTGAGAACTAGTGATGGTCTTGACATTGATATGTCATGTGGCCCAGGGTTAGCAAGCATGGCCCAGTACAGGTTGTGACGGTTGCTGACTTGTCCATGGAGACCTCGTCTCCTAGCTCCAAATCATGTGGGAAATAACCAAGCTTGTTTCCACTCATCTCCACAAATTTTGGGGGTAAAATACCATATCTCCGAAAAACAAACTTCCACGAGGGTAGGATCTAACCAACAACCTCGCTCAGTTGTGCCAAACTTTCCATTCACTAGAGATATATATACTCCCCATATCTTCTTCTGCACTTTTCAACACAGGCGAGAAGAATGAATGAAAGCAAATATTTTAGGGTATTGGATGAGTTGTTGTAGGCTAGAGAGAGGTGTAGCAACCAGAAGAACCCTGAGTTGTATCCATTGGCTGACCAAAAACCTTCCTCATGACTAATGAACCAAGCCTCTAGCAGGTCAAAGACCTAGACCGGGAAGCCATCTTCGGGCACCTCCACCCCAACCCGGCGCTGCCACCAATTACATACGATCATTCTAACAGGATGCGATGTTGGAGCTTTAAGGAGGAAGCTATAGCATATCCACAGACCACCACTCAGAGTGTGAGCTTGGTCTAGGTTCCCTGCCAATAGTCAACACTCAAATCTGTGAAGCTCTGCCCTACTGAACCTATAGGCAATCTCCGACATCAGCGGTGAGGCTCCCTTTTGCCTACCAACCTCCCTCGATGCCAAAGGCCACCTCAAAGGCATAAAAAATGATGCACCTTGTTGTGAAGTGCTCATCTTAGATAGGGTTCTTGCCATCATTGAACATTGTCTCCCTCTTCTTCTTTTCTGTAGTGGTGCTCCATGACGGCAAGCTCAGGTTGTTGAGGTGCTAGACCCAACCACCTACTAGGATCAAGATCGAAAGATCAGCCCAAGGAGCCAAGGTGTCAAAAGTTCTCTTGGATCTATGACGCATTCGCTATTATGGAGGGTTCTACCAACCCATGGCATCCCCCACTACAATCCTAGCTGAAACTCATAGCCATGGTGTCACCGTTGTAAGGGACCAGAGGCGTGGTGGAATTGAGGGTGAGATAGACCAGAGGGTCAGTCGGTCCAGCGAATGATAAACCCCGGAACCGATCGGTCTAGCCTAAACTAAGCTAATGCACAAGGCCCCAATCTGTGGATGATGTGGTGACCATCCAGTCCACCCTGAAGATGATATCGATGACACAAACAAATCTAAATAGGTAAATCCCATCTTAATTTAAAAAAATGTTGTGATCTTTTGAAATTCATAGTAAATGGCCCCATTGTCCTAAAAATACCACAAAAGTACTCTTAGACTCAAAAAAATGTCCCCTTTATTACTGGACCCCTAGATCCGACCTTTGAACCAATATCAATGATGATAATTAATTTAGGGTACAATGCTCCTTTTTAGGATTGATTAATTGAAATAAATAGTATCCATATGATATCAAATCTTTGAAAATTCTTATAGAACCCTAATTATTATTGAAATTCATTTTTGGAATCTGATAGGAATAATATTATCCAAAACTAGGTCTTTTCTCATAAATACATAATTAGACACTTTTAGCCTCATTTTAATTCTAGAAAATAGACTAATCATCAGAAAATTATGAAATCTGAACTAGACCCCTAGAATGACGTCTTGATCAGTAGAAAAATATCATATACAAGTTCTAGGTTGTTTGAACCTAGATTTGGCCAAACCCTAATCTAGACTTAAATACCATTAATTATGGTGAAACTTCTATTAATTATCATTAATTGCTATTAATCAGATGATGACCAGAGATGTAGATGATCCATAATATAAGTATGAATCTCTAAAATCTGGTATGTGGGTTTTTATTTAAGTATATGACTATGGTTTTCTTGGTTGAAATCATGATATGTATGTATGCTCTCTTCTATTTGCAAATATTGGTTGTAGTAGAACTATATAGTACTCGATGTTTTATCACTTGCAAACATAAATGATGAGTAGATGCCTTGTAGTTATTTAATGTGTTCATTATTCCCCTCACGAGGGAATGAATTAATGTTGACTAGTACACCTCCCTAGAGCACAAGGTGTACGGGGAGTTTCCGTAGAGTACTTGGTGCATGGGGATGGGCCCAATATATATGTTTTGGTACTAGTCCACCTTGATAATGCAACTCATCTAGGAAAATGAATAAAATTGATGTATCTCGCTTAATCAAGATATGTTTTCTATGATTTTCTTTCTTCCTTTCTACAAATCTTTCCAAATTATGAAAACCATAAATATATGTATCTTTGTACCCATGTACTCGACACCTTGTGTGTTGATTCATTGTTTCACGTATGTTTTAGGTTTAGAGATAGCATGGGATAAAAGAATGGGATGTGAGCAGTTGTACAAGTTTACCTATTATGTTAAGATCCTAGCATACATGTTCAGACTTATGTAAAATATCCTTTCAATATGTAATTGTCACTCATGTTGTAATAAGTTATTTTTTAATATATACATGTTGAATGTTGAGATTGTTCATGGTGTATGCACTATGGTTGTATGTTCATGTATGTGTATGTCGCTTCCACATCGCTCTTTGATACAATTGCCTAAAAATTTTATATTTGTCCTCTCGGGCCTTCTCAGTCTCGGGACGTCAAAATCCAGGGACGTTACTGTTGGTATCAAAGCATGAACAATAGTTTCACCAAATAATTTCTCACCATGAAACATAAAAACTAAATTTCACCTTTTACATTAAACCCTAGAAACTTAGTAAGTTGTTTTATAGGAATAAAGTTTGACTTAGACTCTAAGTTATAACCTAAATGTTCGATAACTAGGTTTAGTCAAGTGTGTGAAACCCATTCCATATAGAGCTCATATGTATTGGGTAGCTACACTAGTCTACATTATGTTCTCACCATTTTACTAGGTGCATAGCACTGGAGTATCTACTGTGTGTGGGACACTCAATTTTGTTGATTTGGTTTTGTTTTCGAATTGGCTCGAGCCGCGATAGTTTTCTCTGACGTGTTCTTTCTCAGAGAAAAACTATATAATATTAGATTATGTATATGTAAATGTAAAAATGTGTCCCTCACATTGGAGAGTAGTTAGTGTTCATGCAACCTAAGTGAAAGGCAGTGGCATTAATCTAGAAGAGAGTGTAGGTCTAGATTAGATGTATAGAGCCTTGTAAAGATATGTGATACAAAGAATAGAAGTTAGAATGATAGTTGATATAAGCATGGATGATCTTAGCTAAGTTATATCTCTGGTGATATAAGTTATTTTATATGGATCTAAGTTGTATATGATCTGAATCCAATTCTGAAGATTCTAATCTATGTCTTGATGATGAAAGTACATTCCCTTTTCTTATTTAAGATGAGCTAAGTTAAGATAAGGTTGAATATGCATGAGCCTCAAGCTCTTTTACAAAGGAGGACCTCTAGTGTTAGGACACTATATGTGGTGACCTCCAAAGAGTGTGAGACCCACAAGGAGAGGGTCATAGGACCTACCCTACAATATATGAAAGTATGTGAAATGATGTGTCCTAAGCTACGTTACTCCTGAGTAGATGAGTTGAGTCCTTTTGGTATGATTCACTCCCATGTGTGAGAGTTGTCTACAAATAATGTTATGGGTAGAAAACTCATAAATTAAAAGTCAATACTTTGACTGAGTTAGATCCTAGCTTGAGTGACTTATGTTGTGAAACTCATCGTTAGCTGCTAGTGAGGTGTTAGATGAAACATTTTTTATGAGAGTAAAATTCCTTGTGCATAAGATACTCATAAATATTGTTCCTTACACTTCTCTTTCTTAATATATGATGCTAGATACCGCACTTGAGCTATATATATGATTTATATATGAGGAGTCACTCATATAAGCTTGACCTGTTCTATATTCCCTTCCTATATCATACATGTTACGTTCAAGTTTGAAACCAACATAAGCTTGACTTAGTATATTCTCTTTCCCTTCATACCATATATGCAAGATGTAAGTTTGAAATAATGAGATTGAAATAAATATATCTTTGGAGTTCACATATCATATAATCAAAAATTATGTTCTTAACCTCAATTCTTATGATTGTAAGCTTCTAATTTGAGTATATATAGGGTTCTCTAATTGTCAAAATGAAAATATATCCCCTCAAATGATGAAACACTAGAATGTGAATATGAAGATCAATCCCCTCTAATGTTGAAATCCTAGTATGATGTTGATATTAAATCACATTAAAGATGTTAAGTCTGATAGTGACAATAACTATTGACATGAATCTTGATATCACCTTATATAGATGAGTAAGATGAAAGATAAAACCTTGAGTATAATTTTCTCAACATCATATATATGATAAACCCTATTTCCTCTAGGGATGTAGGGGATGTAAATCTTATCTTTAAAGAATGTCCTGCTATGATTGAGCTGATAGATGATGCTTTGACCTATATAAGGTGGAGTGGGCACCTCTATTTGCTCAAAAACATAAGATGATAACTTAGAGTTCATTAAAGACAATAACAACATTGGAACCTACAAGTAGTGATAGTTAGGAAGTTGAACTTTTGAATATTACCATGATTGTGACACTCGTTGAATTTCGAGGAAGAAATTTCATATAAGGTGGGGTGAATGTGATGACCCAGAGTTTTGGGTTTTGAAACCAAAAATATTATTCAAAGTTTATAAATATACTTTAGATGATTTATCCCAACCAAATTGATTTCTTTTATCTGAGATATAAGGTCAAAGGTTTAGTCCATGATAATGCATTTGATTAAGATTAGTTACATGGAAAGTGATGATCAATATAATTTAATAATGAATGTGTGAGTACTCACACAGTTAAGTTGTCAATCACAATGGCATATGTAAGTCCTATTGACTCGAATATGTGAGTCCTAATGGGAGTTCAATATACATATACTCAAATATGTGTGAGTTATTAATACCATGTCATTAAACATAAGAGTTTTGGTATCAATCTTGGGCAGGAGGTGCATTAAGTAACGATCAACCAATGGTTAAATTTTGATCAAGAAATGATGCTCCTGTGATAAGTTATTTAGGTTTTATGCATCAAAGACCATATTTGTTGAGAAATAGTGATGGTCTTGACATTGATATGTCATGTGGCCTAGGGTTAGCAATCATGGACCAATATAGGTCATGACTGTTGCTAACTTGGCCATGGAGACCTCGTCTCCTACCTCCAAATCATGTGGGAAATAACGGAGCTTATTGCCACTCATCTACACATATTTTGTGTGACATCCTTCTATCACACAGACAATGAGATGCCACGCAAAAATGTGCGGAACATCCATAAACCACATGTTATCAGAAATACATGTTAATTAAAATTGATTGTGGAAAGCAGGATAAATAAAGAAACTATTACATCTAGATCCTTATCCGACAAGGAAACATGTTATATAAACACACATAAACCTTGATATGTGTCCATAGTTCATAGGATCCAGCTGTCACATAGGCACAAAGGGTTCACCACCTATTTATATACAGAACAGGCCATACCAGGCCAATAGTAGGACAAACAAGCTGCATTATTTGTACATCGTGAAACGTCATCAAAACACCTCCAAGGACCTGAGAGTACAGGGATGACTCTAAGACTCTACTAAAAAACAACCCAAATAGCAGCATATCCGTCTCTTGCCTCCTACTGTTCTTCTTGATGCTCGACCACCACCATGTCTAGAACGATCAGCTAAAAAGGTTTAAAACCAGCACGGTGTGACACACAATCCCAGCGAGAAACATAACTCCCCGCTGAACTATAAAATTTTAGAAAGCTAGAATAAGTCAAACAGACAACTGATATAAGAAGCTCATATATGCAACATACTGAATAGAACTAACTTTATTAACAACTTACCAATATATCTGGGAGGCATATAACCAGATATTTCTTAAGGAACATGATTGACAAGATAAGGTATATAAGAACTTATCATAAGATATGAGGAACATGTAATTAACTACAAGATATAACTAGGGAAACTATACAATCAAGGCCTCAACCAATGTTCTATGTTTTTCCCTAAGAAATATATACTATAAAGATAGATTACAGTTTATTATGCCCTAAGGAAGTGAGTCGTACCACTCAAATCCAACCTTCAGCTGCGAAGCCCAAAACTGGTGCCATACAAGGTCAATGGAAGAGTCGGACTCCATGACCTCACCTCCTCATAGTCAGTGCACGATATCCAAAGAAGGACCGTAGTCTCTTGCTTAAGTGACCTCAGTCACAGGGTCACCATCGCAGGCTACCCTTATCTCTAGCCCACCTTGGTACAGGTCTCGACGCTAGCATACCTTGAGCCACGGGCCTATTTACCGTGATCCTGAGCCATGAACACATTCATGCTCCATCACACTGAGCCATGGGCCTATTCACCATGCTCTAACCATACTAAGTCTACAACCGAAGTTTTACTCTAATCCTCCTATATTCAACTAGGAGAAACCCCACATATTCAACAATATGCGCTCTAGGTAATCCCACATGATAAACCTGTTTCACCATCACCAACTACTAATGATGATGGATCTATGGCTAGGGAAAAACTACATGAAATGTTCCACTATAATTAATTAGTATATTTTAGGTGAATTGTTGAGGAAACCAGGTTATAAAACATAAACATCATTGAGTCACACTATAACTGCCATTATCATATTGCCATGGGATCTCAATCCCTCATCACATAATGTCACTGCCTCTCAAGGCTTCATCATCATACATCATCATCATAGAGGATAACACCTCAAATAAGCACTTAGCATTTATCAGGTCACCAGACCTTTCTCATCATACTGGCAATACATGTTATCTCATCAACAAGGAGTATCATTATTCAGTGTTACAAAACATATATACATCATAGCTCTTACCTGGCTATGAATTCATTTAATTACACCTGCATGGTTAGTATGCATATCAAGAGAGATAACTTGATCACCAAACATAGATCTTTAGAGAACATGTTATGATTATCATGCCATTAAGATTTAGGGTGCATATGATTTGAAACAACATTCATTATTATGAACACATGAAGCATAGAGTTGTAGATAGTAAGCCAATCAACTCATATTAAAGTTAACAAACTGGGAGAATCCACCATGCCCCATCTCTCATGACATCACGAATACAACCACCCCTAAGGATACATCCTTAAAGGTTACACAAACATGATCTTATCATCTCACTTAACATCAACCTTAGGTAACAAACATGTCACTGGTCACAACCCATCTTTCATATGTCATCAACTAGGGTTCTCGGGCTAGGCACATCCCTCACCAAAGGTGTCTCCTTCCCTCACTAAAGGTGCGGCAGGTAGCACTATCCCTCACCCAAGGGATATCGGGTAGGGTCATATCCCTCACCCAAAACGCTAATAGTTAGGGCACCAAAACCTTAGGGCACTGGCTACACATATCAGCCACAAGCATAACGTGCACCCATGCACAAGGGGTAACAGGAAAACTAGAACCAAAGGTGTGTCGTGAAACCAGGTGTAGGGTGTATCATGCAACCAAGTGTAGGGTGTATCAGGCAGCACCTCCACTCTATCGGCCAAGACACTCCACTGCCATCCTTCAAGCGACATCATGGGCAGCTCACCATGGCGCTCAAGGAGCTCCCATATCATTCAAGGTAGCAAACCTTAGAGCCTAAGCTGCATCTTGCTCCAGGCAACGTAGCCACTAAGGCACCATGTCGGGCAGCACAACTAGGGCGGTGTCGTGCAAGGTACAAACCATAGCGCCCACCACAAGGTCTGCCTACCACACTCATATCAGTCAAGGGAACCAGCCACTATATCACCCATCTAGGGTTAAATCAACCAAGAGTCCATATCGGGAAACACCATGTCGGACAAGGGATTGGAGCTCACCTCACAACTCAAGGAAGGAGGCGTGTTGCTCAACCGAGAAGGCATGGCCTAACCATATCACCCAAGGCACTCAAGAAGGGATGTCAACCAAGCATTATATCGGCCAAAGGCATAACTCCCAACAACATCATCTAGGGTAAGGGTACATATCGGTCAAAGGGTCAACGATACACCACTTAGCATATCACCCAAGGATCAACCCGAGGGGAGAGATATCAGGCAGAACACATCATAAGTGTATCGTGCAAGGGTTCAAAGACCATGATGGGTTGGTCATCTTCAACCTCAAGACTTCCACCAAGAAGCCCTAAAAGATCAAGAGAGTTAGCTTTCCTATCAAGACAATTAAGTGAGAGAGGGGTATTGCACAACTTCCATCATATATCAAGCAACAAGGAGGTCCATCATATCATATCGTCCAACCAACCAAAGCTCAACTCACCGTTGGATTTGGAGACCCTAAGCTCACCTCTCAACAACTAAGTTAGAGAGGCATTTTGCCCAAGGAACTCCACGTACATGGTTCAGCCAACCCAAGGCAACCCAAGATAACCATCTCCACAAAGTCTAGGGTACATCTAAAGCAACCTTATAACCATTAAAGCAAGAAAAATTGCTAAAACATGACATGGCCGATCAAGATAGCACATATAGAATGAAACATGAAAAAGAAGTAGTATAGCTAGGGTTAGGAGTTATGTAACCTTCCGCAAGCTCTAAAGCTCCAAGCTTCTAGCACCAAGCTCCAAGCTCTAAGGCTCCACCTTCAGCCAACACAAAGAAGAACAGCTTGTAACCACCATGGCCGAAGAGAAGGAAGAAGAAGAAGAAGAATATGCCAAGGAAAGGGAGAGATACCTACCACAAGAGAAGGAGAGGGACAAGCTAGCAAGGTGTGTCACCCAACACACCAGCAGTATCGACCACCACTTGCTCCACTCTTCTCCTAGCTCAGCCACCAAAGGAAGGGAAGCAACTAAAGTAACCAAAGAGCCTAGCAAGCAAAGGAGGGGTTCATTTATATACTATGGGGTGAAGGGGGGAAACAAGGCAAGGTGGCACCCGCCCCTAGCACACTTGTCCAAGGAGTGTGCCACATGCTAGTACCCCAAAAACCCACACCCATGAGTTGCCACCCATTAAGCAAAGCAACAAGCACTTGTCCAAAGATGGTGACATAAACGAGGCTAAGGTGGAGGGTGTGTGTCACCCAAGATGGAAACCCCACACACCATGGCCGATACAACCCCCCGCCCGACACAACACCACTCCTTGGCTGATACACCAAGGTACAACCCGATACCAAGCTTCAACAAGGCCCAACATGGCAAAACAAAGCCCAACCAGACCAAAAGCTACTCAAACAAAGAGCCAAACCCATCCTCTCAACCCTAGACCATGCAAGGAGAGAGAAAGACATCTCTCAAGGTGAGAAACTTGCACACCAACCCTGAAACATGGGTAATTTGCAAGTTGCACATCAACCTCTCAACAAAGCAAAAACAAACCCTAATCACAACTTCAGGTGATTAGCAAGCATCTAAGCACAAGGTTTAGGCAAAGCAAATAGGGTAAGCCTAAAATGAAGGTCAGGGTCCTTACATTTTGGGGGTAAAATACCATATCTACGAAAACCAAACTTCCACGACGGTAGGATCTAACCAACGACCCCACTCAGTTATACCAAACTTTACAGTCACAAGAGAGATATATCCTCTCCATATATTCTTCTCCACTTTTCGACACAGACAAGAAGAATGAATGAAAGAAAATATTTGAGGGTATTGGAAGAGTTGTCGTAGGCTAGAGAAAGGTGTAGAAACCAGAAGAAACCTTCCTCATGACTAACGAACAAAGCCTCTAGCAGGTCAGAGACCCAGAATGGGAAGCCATCTCTGGGCACCTCCACCCCACCCCGGCGTTTCCACCAATTCCATATGATCATTCTGACAAGATGCCATGCCGGAGCTTTGAGGAGGCATCTGCAGCATATCTACAGACTACCACTTAGAGGGCAAGCTTGGTCTAGGATTTCTTGCCAATAGTCAACACCTAAATCCGTGAAGATCTACCCTACTACACTTGTAAGGTAATCTCCGACCTCACCAGTAAGGCTCCCTTTTTCCTACCAACCTCTCCTGACGCCAAAGGCCACCCCAAAGGCATCAACAATAATGCACCTTGCTTTGAAGCACTCATCTTAGATAGTGTTCTCGCCAACATCAAACACTTTCTCCCTTTTCTTCTTTTCTACAGCGGTGCTCCATGGCGGCAAGCTCAAGTTTTGGAGGTGCTTGACCCAACTGCCTACTAGGATCAAGATCAGAAGATCAGCCCAAGGAGCCAAGGTGTCAGAAGTTCTCTTGGATATGTGATAGAGTTGCTATTGTGGAGGGTTCTACCAACCCATGACATCCCCCACTACAATCACGACTGAAACTCATAGCCATGGTGTTGTCGTTGTAAAGGATCAGAGGCGTGGTGTCGAGAGTGAGATAGACCCAAGGGTCAGTCGGTCCAGGGAATGATAAACCCAAGAACCGATCGGTCCAGCCTAAACCAAGATAATGCAAAAGGCTCCAATTTGTGGATGATGTGGTGACCATCTAGGCCACACTGAAGATGATATCGACGACACAAACAAATCCAAATAGGTAAATCCTAACTTAATTTATAGAAATGTTCTAATATTTTCAAATTCATAGTAAATATCCTCGTTGTCCTAAAAATACCCCAATAGTACTCTTAGACTTAGAAAAATGCCCCCTTTATTACTGGACCCCTAGATCAGACCCTTGAACCAATATCAATGATGATATTTAAGTTAGGGTACAATGCTCCTTTTTAGGGTTCATTAATTGCAATAAATAGTATCCATATGATATCAAACCTCAAAAAATTCTCTTGGAACCCTAATGATAATTGAAATTAATTTTTGGACTCTGATAGGAATAATATTATCCAAAACTATGTATTTTCTCATAAATACATAATTAGACGCTTTTAGCCTCATTTTAATTCAAGAAAATAGAATAATCATTAGAAAATTATGAAATCTAAACCAGACCCCTAGAATGACATCATGATCAGTTGAAAAATATCAGAAACAAGTTCCAGGTTGTTTGAACCTAGATTTGGCCAAACACTAATATGGACTTAAATATCATTAATTATGGTGAACCTTTTATTAATTATCATTAGTTGCTATTAATCAGGTGATGACCAGAGATGTAGATGATCCACAATATAAGTATGAATCTCTGAACTCAGGTATGTGGGTTTTTATTTAAGTATATGACTATGGTTTTCTTGGTTGCAATCATGATATGTATGTATGCTCTCTTCTATTTGCAAATATTGGATGTAGTAGCACTATATAGTACTCGATGTTTTATCACCTGCAAACATAAATGATGGGTAGATGATTTGTAGTTAATTAAGGTGTTCATTATTCCCCTTATGAGGGAATAGGTTAATTTTGACCAGTATACCTCCTTACAGCACACAGTGTATGGGGAGTTTCCCTAGAGTACTTGGTACACAGGGATGGGCCCAATATATATGTTTTGGTACTATTCCACCTTAATAATGCAACTCATCTAGGAAAATGAATAAAATTGATCTATTTCACGTAATCGAGATATGCTTTCTATGATTTTCTTTCTTTCTACAAATCTTTACAAATTATGAAAACCATAAATATATGTATCTTTCTACCCATGTACTCGACACCTTGTGTGTTGATTTGTTGTTTCACGTATGTTTTAGGTTCAGAGATAGAATGGGATAAAAGAACGAGATGTGAGTAGTTATACAGGTTTACCTATTGTGTTAAGATCCTAGCATACATGTTTAGACTTATGTTAAAATATCCTTTCAATATGTAATTGTCACTCATGTTGTAATAAGTTATTTTGTAATATATGCATTTTGAATGTTGAGATTGTTCATGGTGTATGCACTATGGTTGTATGTTCATGTATGTGTATGTCACTTATTCATCGCTCTTTGATACAATTGCATAACATTTTCAGATTTCTCTTTTTGGGCCTTCTCAGTATCGAGACGGAAGAATCTAGGGACGCTACAAATCTCTGTCCAGTCAACCAATCCAAGCAATAAATCAAGAAACTTGATCTTGAAAAGTATTTATAACTCATAATTATTATAATTGCATCCAAACATCTTCTATTGACTCGGGGTTCCATTCTAGGGTTTCTAATCCTTATTAAGTTTTCTTTGTTTTACTTTCCAATTTTAACCTTTTTAGATCTACAAACCCTAAAAGCACTTTTCTACTCATAAAAACCCTAATTACTCGAATTATCCAAAAAAGGGTCTTTATCCAAAAATTAGTTCATGAACATCATTTTCATTTCGTCTTGATTGATTTACATATTTAAATCCATTAAACCTCATAATTAGCAAAATTTAGGGTTTTAAGTCCATTAGTGCATTTTTATAATCATGAAATCCTATTTAAGCAAATCATGAACAAATATCATCTCATTAGATCCAATCCATCCTTTTTTGTCAAGAGGTTATACTTCACATGGATCCATAAATTTTCAAATTTTAGGTTTTCAAATTAATTGAAACTATTAAAGATATGATCCTTACAAATTTCTCTAGTTACAAGCATATGTAGGCTTTGAATTAATTTTTATTGGATTCTACATGTTTTTCATCAAAAACCATATATAATGTATGGCCATCTAAGTTACCAAGAATTAGTTATGATTTATTCAATTTAATTACATTTGGACCAATAGCAAAGTGCCATGCTAGCTAACCAATATTGTTCCTTTTTCCTTTTCCACTACTTTTCCACTCGAGTATTGTACAGCTAATGGCCCGAAGCCATCTCAAAAACTTGTCCGGGTGAGGTGAAGGCTGAAAATAGAGTTAAAAGACGTGTTTGCCCTTTCCTCTTCAATGCACTCTTGGGGGATGGTGAGTATTTTCCCACCCTATCTTCATCCTCCTCTTGAGGACCTGCTCCATCTCATGGCCAAGTCAACCAAAAGTTGACTCTCAACATTGATTCTTCTGTGCAACGAGCAAGTACATCAGCCCCTTCTTTGCATCCCATCAGACTCGATGGTGGCTATGAATTGGTATGTGATGGTTCATAGCTAGATGATGGTGAGCGAGTTTTCGGTGTTATATAGAGAGGAAGAGGGAGAGGGATAGAGGGTCATAGTGACAAAATTGTCAGTAGGGGAGGGTTTCTTTAAGTTTGTTTCGGTCTCTTAGGAATTCTCTGTCTCTTGAAAAGGGACATAGCCCCTTTTATAGACTTGTCTTCATGCGACAACCCTCCATGGAGCCTGGATCCAATGAACATTGGGCAAAGTCCCAATCCTTTATGAGATGAGAGGGAAAATTAGGGTTAAGAGAGTTTGTACTGCTATCCTAAATCTACTGGAAAAGCTTCCTGTTGCCAACATGGATCGGAGAGAGGGTAAAATGATTAGGAAACATAGTAATCATTGATCCCAACTTTCCATTTGGTTCCAAGGTAGAAGATGAACGAGAGCCCCTAGATTTGGGATGCTCAGCTCGGATCCCTCACACGAATTAAAGGGCCAAAAATGGCTTTCTAATAGAAATATATCTTATGACATTTAATACTTTCTCTCTATAATTCCCACACTTCAAGGATTTTTCAAAAATCCATATCTCTCAAACCCTCCCACCTTTTAAACTAAAAATTTAAGGGAAAGTCTCTAATCACTTCAACTACTTCTATGCAAAGATTGAGACTAAAACTAAAAAAAAGAGGCTTTTCTTCTTATGCAAGCCACCCACTTTTAAGGCATATATTATGCATTTAAAATTCATTTTTATTTTATTTCTATTCTATTTTATTTATTTTGATTCATTTTCTTATTAGAAACAAAGTGGAACCAAAAACTAATCATTTGTGGTCATCCATTTTTCTTCTAGTGAATTCTACACAATTCTCACATATCCACACAATTATCTTTTATTTGTTTCATTCTTTTTCCCTTTTTATCTTCATAGGATTTATCAAACCAATATAAACCACAAAATCATGCATCCAAGGGAAATTTTGCAAAAGAATCCATTCTTTTGTAAACAATTCATACAATTTTCCATTCAAATACCTTTAATTTGATAATTGCATTTTAATTAATACAAGAAAATTTGAGTTTATAACAGTTTCCAAAGATGTGAGGCCAAATGCTTTTGTATACACCATTAGGTTAATCATGACCCCCCAACTGATTTGATTTTCTTAAAGTGAGATATCTTTCAGAGGAAGTCATTATAGGCCCTTGTTAATAACAACAATATACAATGACCTCAAAATACATTCATGCTTTATTGAAATTGACATCTACTTCAATGTGTGCCCCTTAAAGACACTCATTAGATTGGGGAATCTCTCCAACCTGCACTCGAAAACAAAGAAAACAACAATTTTGATAGAGTAATCAAAAATTGTCTAGGAAAATTACTATGGATATACAAATTGGTCCATAGACATTTTCAACTTCATTTATGGACATAGAGTTGAGTCTTTCCTTTAATCTCCTCCTAGGTAGGTCATGGGTTCATCATAACCAGGTGGTCCCCTCATCAGGACACCAAAACTAAAGTAAATGCTAGGAAATTTCATCGTCATTATTCATGCCAATAACCCTAGTTCCATATCTTGCATAGAAGAAGACGATCTACAATTTTGCTTTGGGATGTTTCATATTATTAACATTTGTTGGGTGCCATCACAAAGAAGAAATAGCCATACCCATGTAATCCCACATTGTTTGCACAACAACTATGGGAGATGCATATCCATCAAGATCAAGGACTGAGATCCAGACTGGAAGGTGTACACAGATTATATGGATTCCTCCAAGAAAAAATGAGTTCAGCCTAGGATTCTGTGGGCCATCCTACACATGACCTCAGATCACCAGGTTGACACAGTATTGGAAGCCTATAGATGATGTGGATATTGTCACACATGAAAATCCACTAGGGGTGAAATACTTAGAGTTAACCTAAGAAAGTACAATAATTTCCACCCATAAGTGGACATATCTTTTTGAAATATAGTTTAGAATTGAACCCAAAAGGATAATGATTTCAAGAAGTAATGTAATCAAAATAACCATTCAAGAACTACTATTGAATCACAAGATTGATGGTTGTTGATTACTCTATTTGCATATGGTAATGTGCTAGATTAAAGTCTAGATTCATTAATTGATTGGAACACTAGTGGGTTTCACCATGGCTACCTACCATTCACTCTTTCAATACATCATATTAAGAATGAACATATATGTTGAGGCTAGCAAAATACCCCTTTTAGGTTAGGATTAAACCTAGATAGATACTACTCTAAGCTTTCCATCATGTTACCTAGAGATCATACATCTATTTCCCTAGAAAACTTCTATCTAAAGTTCTCATAAAGGGTTTAACATGAAACTGTCAGTATTCTAAATATTAGGTTCGAGGTTCTCTACACCCAAAATCTGATTTACATATAAATTTAATAAGAATAAAAAAGAATGATTCACATATGATGGTTCACACAGTGATTGATGCAATAAAGGGAACAAAATCAAATAGAAAGGATACTCTCAACACCCTAGCAAGAGAACTACTCACTCATGGAAATAGAAATAGAAACAATAAAAGAAGAAAGAAAGGAAGCCATGATCAGTGAAGAAGATAAAAGTTGATCCATGGTGTGTGGAAATTTGTCTCAAAATCTGGAGTGATGATGGTTGACGCAACAACAAATCTACCCCTAGATGTCCATAAAAAGTGGACTTGAGGCATTGTTCTTCCTTCTTTAAGGATGGATATAATCATGTCTAGGAGATAGCACTGGATGACAAAGGAGGAGGTCTTCAATCGATGGAAATAGGTGTGGTAGAAAATGCCTCTATCGAGATATGTACCTTGAAACCTAAGCAACAGTGCATGTGGAAGCCCTTCAGTTGGCATTAACAACTGCTGGACGTAGGGAGGTCGAACGTCTAAAATGGATGTGGCAGCCTTGTGGCGTCAATCGTGGATCCTTCTTCTACATGTCATGGTCTTCTATTTATAGGTTTAGCATAGGGTTTAGAACCCTCTCAACTGCCAATGAGTGAAGTATCAACCGCCATGGAGGTGAAAAGTCAGTGGTGGTGTGAGGAAGATGACTGTATGTCAATTTGTAGTTGTTCCATCTGTAGGCGAGGAGTCTCATGACATTTCACTTGAACCATTGGTAGTCAAGTAGTGTCATAATGACCATTAGAGGGGGTCACAACACAACATAGGAATATGAAGTAGTTGATCTTCCATCAAAAGTGATGACAAATATGTCATTGGAAGAGACATCAATGATCATCATCGGGATGTGGGGATGTGATGGACATCAGAAGAAAGGTACACCGCTCCCTTTGGTTGTTGATGCAAGTTGTCTATTGGAAGGTGAAAACCTCAGATGGCCATCAATAGGCACAAGAGCATAGAAACCTTTAGAAACTGAGTAGGGTCACCATCTGAAGAGGCATCTAGAACCTCCTTTAGTTTTTGGAGTAGGAAACCATTGACTGATGGGCCATTGGAAGGTTGATGCTAACTATTAACAGAAGGGTGGACATAATAATGGAAACCAATGGTAGGGAATAGGTGATGAGATTTGAGGGTCTGGAAGATGATACCCACCCTAAGGGGGTTATTGGTGTGAGATCAAAGGCTTGTGTCGATGGAGCATCAATAGGAATTTCCATCAACTAATGGGCTGATAGATCTGTGGAAACATATTAGTTTGATAGATGTATTGGAAACTGATGGAAATTCATCATCCAATGGAGGATCGAGTCATCAAAAATATGGACTTTCTCATAAAAAAATATTTGGTCCTACGAGTTGGTTAGTGGAACCACATTTTGGTATGAATGCCCAAATAGTTAATTATGTGATGATTGTAATGTGGCATGATGTAGATAATAATAAAAGACAAATATGTTTATTCTATTTTATTCAGTTATGAGATAATAATGTAACAAAATAAATGTATAAAGAATGATGATACTCGATGACATATGTCTTTAGGTCGAGGACCTGAATAATGAGAGCATATGTATGATAGGAGTAAATTAATTGTTTATATGTCCCTAGTCATGTAATACAGGGGAATAAAAATTGACAACAATAATACACAAGACTAGAGTGTATTTTGATTGATGACAAAATATCATCAGTCATGATATGTGACCAGCCTAAATCGCGCATCCAAAAGGAGCGGATTTGAAGTAGTCGAACTTTTCAATAACCCGACTCTTAGGCCCCCGCAACGATGACGGGGTCCGAAGTAGTGATCGGGGTCGAACCATAGGGACAAGGGTGGTCGTGCTAAGAACGCAGAATCAACACGTTACACTCCGGTAAAAAGGGGGTAAGAACAATGTTCCCAAGGGAACGGCAGGTGAAGATCGGTAAAACAAAAGAAAACTATCTCCAACTGGAGTTACAAGGAAGATTAAGGTTTTTGGCATTTATCAGTTTTTAGGTGTTTTGCGCAACAGAACTGGAGGAGATAACGCAAGTGCCTCGGTAAGGAATGAACGAGGAAAACTTCGGCATAACAAGCAGCAACAAGAAACATCCAGTACCCCTTCTCTCAAAGAGGGTACCTCCAACTAAGAACCACCACCGTCTCTCAAAGGTGATGGGCTTGGGGTGGAGTGGAAAGATAACTGAAGAAACTCCGACCCTGGGTATTCTCGTACTCCCTGATCGGGCCAAACACTAGAGTTACAATGCCTCTCTCGAGGGAGTTGCAACGGGAAACAAAATTCGATAGCTAGTCAAAACATGATCCAAGCATACAAGCTAGAGTTTGGATGATAAACAAAGTAATCATCCAACAAAAAGGGACCAAACATAGAGCAACATGTATTAAAACTCCTCTTTTTCCATTAGCATAATCATTGTATAAAAGGTTTAGTTACATTGTGTAAATAAAGAAAGTAAATGACTGGAAAAAGGGAAGATAGGTATCATCTCCTTGATTTAAGAGGGCGACATACAGCAGCAGACCCTTAAGGAGCCTCTAACTCGATACCGGGCGGGAGCTCTACCCAATACGCCTATTTTAGGTGGTGTCCCCTGTCGGGTGATAGGCCGTGATGGGCAGGCATATCGATTAGAAAACTCTACCCGATACGGTCGTATCGGGATGCCACCCTCTCGGGCGACACACCGTGATGGGTTGTCCATAACAGGTTCAATATTGTGTCAGGTTAGAGAGGTCTTAGGTTCTCAAGTTCCTCGTATCGGGTGTAGAGGGCGAGCCGTCTCGGGCGAGAGCCCATCTAGGAACCCGGCACATCGGGTGGCCTTCTTGGTCAATATCGACTGTTGCGACTATCGGGACGGGTCCTAAGTGAACCACTCCCGCCCCTCTCGGGTGGGGGTGTTCACCTAGTATCGCTCGATACACCTCAGGTGTGCGACACACTAGCTCCAGGTGCTTGCCAAAGTTAGCTTTCGAGAGAGCCTGTCCTGTCCCATCAAGGTCCTGCAGCTGTTATTTATAGGCAGCGGTTGGAAGAAGTTGCGGTTCTCTGGGCGACACATGTCCTCCATCGGCTGTATTAGCATGGCTTTAGGGATGATCGATATGCGTGTCGCCCGACACAGTGGGTATCGGGTATCAAGCTTGTCGGGCAGCCGTGACAGGTGGGCGCCTGTCAGTGGGTGGCTTGTATCGCATGACACGCTTCATCGGGGGAGAAGTCATGGTAGGTACAGCTCATTGTTGGGTAAACGGTGTATCGCCCATCAAAGTCTTCTTGTGCGGCACACCTGTATCACGCGACATCTGTATCGGGCTACTGCATAACAGGAAATGAGTGTGTCGGCTGACTGGTAGGAGGGCAGATGCAGGTAAAACACGTTCATGAGCCGGGATGGGCCTTTCTCTGATTTTGAGTGGAAAAGTGAGGAAAACTTTGGAAAAGATGATAAAAATGAGTTAAGAGCGTAGTGTGGCTTGTCTATTCAAAAACATGACAGAAAGGAGAGGAAAACAATTTATAAGGGCAGTTTTAAAATCGAAATATGGGCCACAAATACCACAAAATTGGGTGTTATCAACTCCCCCAAACTTAGCATTTTGATTGTCCTCAATCAATTTTAAAGCTCTGTTTTGTGATGCTTCTTCTTACCCTGGTATAGTTTTCAGACAAGGGGTTTGAGCGAGTATTGAGATGTCTTAAAGAGAATACTGCCCGACCATGAACAACAGACTTCATTTTTCCTGCCTTATTTAAGAAAAAATTTCTCTTCAGCTTCGGCGAGACTTGGGTGCATGATTTCGAAGTTAACTTTCACACCAAACAGCTTTTGGGAACAAAAAGTTGTGTTTTTGGGTAGGCTTAAGGCTTTTTAGGTTTTTCTTGTTTCCCATCAGTCCATCCAGGTATGGGTCCGTTAACGAGCAAGTGGTCCCTATAGTCCAAGCCATTTGGCTTTAGAGCAGTGATTTCACATCCTACGTACCACTGCCCCAGATCTACCATGCCTAAAGATGGGTACTTTTGGAAAATATGTGTGTGCATATATATATATATATATATATATATATATATATATATATATATATATATATATATATATATATATATATATATATTCATTTGGAACAACTCTCATGCTTTTATTCACTCTCATAAGGCTTTTCTCTCTTTTTGGAATTTTGTTGGGTAAGGGAAAACAAGAGAAAGTTTTGCTATTTGGGCAACTTTTTCCTTCTGCATACACATCTCTTGGCTGTTGCGAGCTTATTTTTTGAAATTTTTGGTGAGGAAATTCATTGTCTTTTGTCGTTTGAGACTGCATTTTTAGAAAGAACATAACAAAAACCCACACCTCCTTAGACACAGAGAAAAAAAGCTAGAAAGAAGTCATATCAGGTTTTTACTATAAAGTGTCTTTGTACAATTGTACATATGTATATGCAAAAAAATTTGTAAGCGAAACTTTTGTATCAAGCATGTATGTGTATATGTACACATGTTATGTTATAGGAGAAAAAACAACAAAAGGTGAAGTTTGGAGGGCTTTTAGTACCTCCCTCACTGATACATAGTACTCCCCCAAACTTACTCCACACTCTATCCTAGAGTTGTGAAATAGATAAGGTAGGGTAATGTTAACTCAGTGAGGATTAGCAGGTGAGTGCACCTTTGCCAGATAGAAGTTCCCACACATATTTGTTGTGTTTGCTGTGGTAGTCAATGTGGTGGAGCTGGACAGGCGTCTCTTGGTTTGATATCTATTCCAGCACGAAGAAGCCGCAGTCGTTGGATAGTGGAATTTGTTGTGGACTGCGGTGGAAGAACTGAAGCTCGTGCCATTTGCTCGCTGCTGTCTCTAGGAATGGTTGTATCAGCATCACCACCTCCTCATAGTATTTTCGTACTAAGTTCTTGAGGGGTGTCAACGCTGTCGATATACACTGTACTAAGTGATCTTTGTTGCTATCTGAGCTGTTGTAGAAGATTCCTACTCATTGGTGAGTGTACATTGTCAGGGGCGTCCAGTGGTTGTCGTGCAAAATAGGTAGGAAGATGATGCATGGAATCCTGCTCTGTAACTCTACCAGAAAAGATTATTTCACTCCTGACTCATCGACAAGGCATATGTCATTGAACAACATTGGATGGGCTATGTATGTGTGTTCAAACATCTTTTGTAGTATCTAGATGTAGGCGGCCACCACTGATATTGCAAGCATCCTCCTTCTTTTACCATGTCCCTTAAGTCATCAACTGGGACTATGACACCACCTGCCTCGTACATGACATCTTTGGGGGTAGAGTCGTCTAACTTCAGAACGACTTCATTGACCTATTCATGTGTGAGTGTAGAACACGAGAAACGGTCGAAGTTGCTGATCATTTCTTCTGAAGTTTCAGGCGAAGCAGGGTCTTCAATTCTGCATATTTCCCGCAGGATTTCTAACCGCTTGCCTGCCCCGTAGGTGTCTTCTTCTATCTCAGCTTCTTTTTTTGGAGTGCTACTGGGTTGCAAGGATTCGTCTTCTTGCTCACTATATAGCAACTTTTCTGGTACCCCTACGTCTTGGAAATAGTGCTTGTCTTTGATCAGAAGTAAAGAATAGGTGCTCCTGAGATGGAAGAAGTCCTGGCCCTAGATATGCCTTATGTTTCCAAATATGTTGAGTAGCTCCATGGCGCGCAAGACAACAAAGGCGCTATTCCCGCTTCCTGATTCTTCTTGGACGGGGAAGTCTCTGATAGAGAAGAATTTCTAAATGCTGCTATGACATTGGACTCCTTGCTTGATAGCTTGGAGAAGACACAGTGGGAGAAGGTTGAGATGTTTGTCCTCCGGTTGAATGAAGATTTGTCATGAGCATGGCACCTCTTCGTTGCAACAGCTGAAGAGCTAGACATCATGGTTCCGGAGGTCTGCCACACACAGGAACCAGTTGTTGCGGTGCTTGTACGGGGCCAACATGAGGTTCGTGTTGTGTTCTTCAATATGTCGCAGCATGTTGGCCACTGCAATGGATTTTGATACTCCCATCATCAATCTTCTTGCCAAGGTTGGGATGGCGTTGTATATTGTTAGCCGACCTGTCCTGGTGCTGACATTCTTGACTATTGCACCCTCCAGGACTCGGAACAACTTTTTTCTGACGACGGCTGGCGAGCAGAACATGCTTCTGAGTGCTCCCCGTCGTACAGAGAAGTAGTCGTCGCTCTAGACAACATCTTCTTCATCAGCCTACGACCTCAGTACCTTGTTCACTAGTTTCTGGTCCCTGATCGTCAGGTATCCGATGGCCCTTCTGTCGAAGTCAGCCATCTCAAAGGAAGGTATCTCCGACGGCGCAGAAAATGTGTCTGTCGTCGAGCTTCTTCCTTTGGGAGGGTGCCTTTCATTGGCGGAGTAGATGTCCCCCCCCTCTCCCTCTGATTCATCAGAAGAATCCTCCCAGACACTAATTGATTCGTAGTTGTCCTCAGCTTCGTCTAGGGGGACTGAGGGAGCAGCTTCTTCCAAGCCGTGGGAGCTTGCTTGTCCTGCCGGAGCTCCATCGGCTGACTTGTGCGTCGTCCTTTCCTTAGACGTTGTGGATGGCCCTCTGGATGAGGAAGTGGATGATGTCCTGGGTGAGGATGCTAACAAGGAAGGTGGGGATCATAAGCCAGGAGGTGATGGAGATCTCCTTGGCTGCCTTGAGCATGGGTGGTCATCCCTCCTGTTCAACCTCTCCTTGATCACATCAAGGCATTGGAGGGCCTACTGCATCGTTGTGTTGAGTGCCTCTAGTTGGCCACGAAGGTGAGCTAGGGCTAGCAGCTGCCGCTCCTGGCTACTTAGCCTCTGCTGGAAAATAGAAAACTTACAGGTAAGCGAAGTAAAAGTAGCTGAGTTGCTTCCTGTTACCTCACGCAAATGATCAAATTAATGCCCCAACATTTGTCCCAGTGACGGAGGGACTGCATCGGATCTCCCTCTCGTTCATGCGATGCTCCTCGCATGTGAAGACTGACCCAACGAGTGTGCATCCTCACTCGGGGTGGTATCAATCTGGATTGTTCGCGACGGTGTTGCTTCTGGGCGAGGCATCAACACCTTCACGGTTGTCTCTGCCTTGCCCGTTTGCGGTGGTGGAGAAGGGTGTGGTGTGGGCTGATGCTGCTCCACTTCTCTATTTTCGGCGACCTCCTCCATAGCTACCACAGGAGACACCAGCGGCAGTGTCGGCATGGGCTGTGCAGCCCTAAGCTCCATCTCGAGGACCTCAGCGAAGGCACCATTGTTGTCGTCCGGCTACACCATTTTTTCTGCCATTGAAGGCACCATAGAAGCCTTGGGAGCTGCAACTATCTCTTCCACAGTAGCTTCCCTCAGGGATATCGAGGTTGTCTCAGCCCTGATTGTTTCGGTGACCTCCACAATCGCCGACACTTCTTCAGCCATGGCAGCTATTGTTGTGGCGGTTGCGGCCGGTATGGGAGAAGTGACGACAACTATATTGGTGGTTGTCGCCGGTTCTTCTAGGGCGGTGGGTGGCTCAACAGGGGCCGAGGAAGATTTGTCCTACCGTGCATCGAGAGAAATTGGTTCTCGTCTTACAACCACCCTCTCTGGTATCCTTCTGGTGGTGGCATAGCTTGCTTCGATGATGATGGCTTCTAATTCGTCCTTTGTGAACACCAACTTCTCTACGTCATAGTTGGCGCAAAGTGGGAGGGGCTGGAGCACGTCTGTCCTCGCAAATCTGTAGAAGAGGTGGCTTCTCTCCTTCTTTATTATGTTTGCTCTTACGAGGAACTTCAGATCTATTATGTCATCCCCCCTTGTCCTTGACAGACTACGCGACTCTCTGGGGTAGCCTAACCCCGCCGCTATCAGATTCACGATTCCTCCCATGTTGTAGTCCTTGGTGGCATCCTTGACTGGATGTAGTCAGTTGATTAGGAATCACCCCAAGTTTATCGTGTGCCCCTCCATCATGTGCCACATTAAGTGGAGCTCTTTAGTTTAGAGGTTGCTGGATTCATATTTACTGAAAAGCAGGCACACCACAATTTTGTGCATTATTCTCCAGAAACAGGAGTGCACTACCGCCACCTTACTTCCCAGCTTAAACATTGACTCGCCGGTCAGCCTCTTCCAGACAGCAACTGGGTTGAACCCATCGCTCTCGCCTATCTTGGCGCCATTATTCAGCCTCACTTTCTCATCTTCAGAGGAGGAGAACATCTCATTGAGAAGCTTCTCTGAGATCTCGTGCTCAGAGTTGTACAGTCGTCCTTATAGTCTGTCCACCCAGCCGAATCACTCGACTTCTTCCGGCTTGTTTTTTACCCGGCGGAGTGATGCCATGAACTCCTTGGTGAGTTATGTATAAGATAAGGTGAAGATGAACCATATCTTCTTCAGCCCGGTCGCTTCTAGGACATTTTCCAGCCTGTCGAAAATGCCTATTTGTTAGAAGGATTGCTCGTGGCAGAAGCGGCTTGGCGAGTAGGCTTTGGCAGCTAATTCAGTGTATCGCCGCCTATGTTCATCGTCTCTTGGCATGAACTGGCCCAATGAATGGTCCAGCAACGCTGGTTCGGATGGCATGGTTGGGACTGTGGCCTCTTCTATCCTGGCCCATTTTTCTACCCCAAATGTTTCTGCAGTGTCTGGGTTTGGGCACTTCTGCCCAGCTGTTGAGGCTTTTGCAGTGGCCTCGAGGTTGATTCTTCTTCCTTGTTCATCTACTTGGATGACGGTTTTCTTGGTGCGGGCCATTTTTTGTAATTTATCAAACAAAAGTTAGAAATCATTAATCTTGCTAAATGATTCACCTTGCCCAATATCGGGCGGCTGGGTTGTGTCGCCCGATAATGGTTTGGTGATATTGAAAACTAACTTTTATTACAACCAGTAAAACCCGATAGAGTCAAATCGATATCAGTTATGGTTTAACACTTAGGTCACCTGACAGAAATTGTTACCTGATATCAGTTGATATATAGATTTGCCCAATACGTGCTAGGATGGAAACAACTCATGATACCCGTATCATCCAGCAAGCTCGATATCGTCCAATAAAAGGGCAGCCTGATATCAGTTCTACCTGATACGATATGAGTTAAAACACTTTCGTTAACCAATCTGGATGATATAGTGGCCTTGCCCGATATGCCTATGTCGGGCAGGACGGGGTTGACCCATACTGCCTTAAGGTTATCATGCAACACCTGATGCGATATCTCGAAAAAGGAGCGTCGCGCGACACGGTCAAAAGATAGAAAACCCGATAGGCAGAACCCGATACGGGGTGATGCCCGACGCAAGCATGTATCGCACGATACAAAAGAACTAAAGTCTTATGCCTGATATAGCTAAAGTACAATGCATGTCGGGCGATACTAAACTATTGATTTCGTGCTTGACAAAACAAAGCCACATGATACGAAGTGCCAGATACATGCTACACGACACGAACGTTGTGTCGTGCAACCAACGCGATAAGGACATCGGGTTATACCTTTAGTTTGTTGCACGACACGGAAGTAGAAGCAAAGATGCCTGATAAGAGAGCTAAAGCGAGAGTTTAATGCACGATACAGGTGTAGGTGAGAAAGTAAATGCCAATGCCTGACATGGTTAAACCTTAGTTACTATATATAGCAATAGAGGACGGGGGTAAAATGGGTAAAATAGGGCCACGTGTCAGCCGAGGAGACAAATCATTCCCGAGACGAGTAGTAAAATCAGTCCCATCCATCTAATCGGGGGTGATTTACTCATGCCGCCCGATACAGATGCATGCTACTCTGTGTATCGCCCGACACAGCTCAACTTTAAGGTGAGATGCCCAATACCATAGCCCAATAAGGGTGTGTCGCGCGGCGATGTGCTCTAGTCTTTGCCCAATACGGTCAGAGAACTTGGTATCGCCCAATACAAAGCTTCAAAGAAAAAAAAGAACAAGATAAAAGATGAAAAACCAAAACTAAAGAGAAGGAAAAAGCCACTAATGGCTAAAACATCATTGGACTAAAGAGGGACTCCCAACCTCAGACAGTATTACCCATCAATGATAAAAAAACAAAGTGGTGGCCCATAAAATGAGGGAGTCTGAGCATGAGGCACATGCACTGCCTCAGACCTTATTACAATCATACTATTCATAGTGTTTTTCTTGCAGGAAAGGAAATAGCATCCTATTCTAAGAAAAGTAAAAACTTAGGCTGCCTCCCGAGGAGCATTGTAGTTAGCATCGTCAGCTCGATAGCTTTAGATCCTTCACTTTGCACCTTCTGTTGTTTCAGCATCCTGCAAACTTATCTCTGACCTTCTCACGAATGCTTCATCTTCATAGTACCTTTCACTCTGTGCCCATTTACTGGAAAAACCTTTACTGGATTGTCCTTGTCATACAGCTCCGTCATTCCTGATGGATATATCTTTGCCCTGATGAAGGGTCCATACCACCTCATTTAAAGCTTACCTGGAAAAAGATGGATAGAGGATTTAAATAACAAAACTCTATCACCTTCACTCACGTCCTTTTTTTCAGGTGGGCATCATGCCACATCTTGGTCCTCTGCTTGTAAATCCTTACATTCTCGTATGCATGTATTCTCATCTCTTCAAGTTCTGGTAACTGTAGATATCTCCATTCTCCTGCCTTCTCTAGGTCCATATTCAAAAACATAATTGCCCAAAGAGCCTTGTGTTCAAGCTCTAGGGGTAGATGATAGGATTTCCCATAAATAAATCTGTAAGGGGTAGTACTAAGGGGTGCCTTATATGCAGTTCTGTATGCCCAAAGAGCGTCTTCGAGCTTCATTGACCAGTCTTTTCGCGTGTGGTTGATAGTCTTTTCTAGAATCTACTTAATCTATTTATTCGAAACCTCCACCTACCTAGAAGTTTGAGGGTGATAGGGTGTAGCAACCTTGTGCTTGACCCCATACTTCCACAGAAGTGCTTCATACTATTTCTCCCCGAAATGTGAACCACCATCGCTTATCACAGTACGAGGTACTCTGAAGTGAGGAAAGATAGTTTTCTCAAACAACTTGATCACATATTTGGAGTCGCAAGTTTGGGTAGAAATGGCTTCTACCCATTTAGACACGTAGTCCACTGTGACTAAAATGTATTGATATCCTTTTGATGGGGGAAAGGGACCCATGTAGTCTATTCCACAGACATCAAAAATCTCGACTTCGACCCAGTTGGCCATAGGCATCTCGTTTCTTCTTCCAATGTTTCCCGACGATTGACATTCTTTACAAACTTTTACATAATATGCAACATCCTTGAATAACGAAGGCCAGTAAAACCCTGATTGCAGCACCTTAGCGGTAGTCCTTTCACTCCCCAGATGTCCTCCGTAGGGTGAGGCATGGCATTTCCTTAGAATGTTTGGCACTTCTTCCTCAGGAATACACCTTCTATATAGGTTATCTGCACATCTTTTAAAGAGAAGGGGATCATCCCAATAGTAATTCTTTATATCAAAAAAGAGTTTCTTCTTTTGATTGTATGTTATTTCTAGAGGGAACTCCCCACAAGCAAGGTAATTATAAATATTTTCAAACCATGGCAAACTCTGATCTCTGGCTTCTACCATTAGCAAGGCCTCATCTGTGTAGTTATCATTGATAGGTGGCTCCCTCTTGTCTTCGACTGTAATCCTTGACAAGTGGTCGGCGACTACGTTTTCCACACCTTTCTTATCAATGATCTCGTGATCGAACTCCTGGAGTAGTAAAGCCCACCTTAGCAGTCTAGGCTTAGTGTTCATTTTCTACATAAGATATCGTATAGCTCCATGGTCGGTGTAGACCTTTACCTTCATTCCAATCAGATAAGATTTGAACTTGTCGAAGGCAAAAACAATCGCAAACATCTCCTTCTCTATTGTCGTGTAATTTACTTGTGCTTCGTCCAGAGTACGGTTGGCATAGAAAATGACATGGTGCCTTTTGTCTTTCTTCTTTCCCAAGACTGCCCCTACGGCATAGTCACTGGCATCACACATTAGTTCGAAAGGCATCTCCCAATCCGGAGCTTGAAGGATAGGTGGAGAAACAAATGCATCTTTCAAGGCCTGAAAAGCATTTAGACAATCGTTAGTGAAATCGAATTTAGCATCCTTAACCAGAAGATTTGACAAAAGTTTTGAGATCTTTGAGAAGTCTTTTATGAATCTTCGATAATAACCAGTGTGCCTGAGAAAACTTCACACTCCTGTTACAGACTTAGGTGCAGGTAGCCTAGATATATCTTCAGCCTTGCTCACATCTACCTCGATACCCTTCCTCGAGACTTTATGCCCTAACACTATGCCTTCTTGTACCATGAAGTGGCACTCCTCCCAGGTGAGGACCAAATTCTTTTCTTCACAGCGTTGCAGGACCAAAGATAGGTTTTTCTGACAAGCATCGAAGTCCTTCCCATAGACAAAAAAATCATCCATGAAAACTTCCATGGTGTCTTCCAAAAAATCTGAAAACATCGAGATCTTGCAACGCTAGGAAGTTGCCAGAGCATTGCACAATCCAAATGGCATTCTTCGGAAGGCATAAGTACCATAGAGACAAGTGAAAGTGGTTTTTTCCTAGTCATCTGGTAAGATAGGGACTTGATAAAACCCAGAATAACCATCTAAAAAGCAGAAATAATCATGATGTGTTAATCTCTCTAGAACTTGGTCGATGAAGGGAAGCGGGTAATGATCTTTTTTTGTGGCATGATTTAGCTTCTGATAATCTATGCACATTCTCTGTCCGGTTACAGTCCAGACCGCTACTGTGACATCCCCGGATTTTCTAAAACTTAATCTGATGTGTGACATCCAAATTGAAACCCTCACCTCAGTGAGAATCCCAATTTAATCATCTCACACTAGGCTAAGAAGAAGAAAATCAGAGGAAGTCAGAAGGAAACACAATCAGTAGCACATGTACATGAACAATAATAAAACCATACACACATGTTCACCATTCAACATATAATTACAACATGAATTGTTACAACATTTGATATTACATATTGAACAGCAAATTTATACATATACATGTGTTACAGCTAAACAACAGGATCTTAAGACAACAGGTCCACCTATACCTCAGCTCGCTACACAATTCTCTCTATCCTGGATCTTTAAGAGCATAACCACAACCTAAACAAAAGATTACATGCGGTACACTTCAGCACAATATTTCAAGAATATTGTACAGAGTACGCCTACGTGTCTTTTATTTACCTCTCATCATATCTTGGCAATAAGATGAAACTAATACTTGGCAGTAACAGAAGAATATAAGAAAAGCGTGTACTTGCACAAAGATATTCATTAACAAAAGAGAACACATATTTTAAGCACATTTTCCATTATATATCCATGTATTTGCCACCTGAGGGAATAATGCATCATCTCTGCTACCAACGAGAATGAGATGTAAGGCCTTATGATCTACTACCAAAGAGTTAGATCATTGTACAATGTGATCTGCTACCAAAGAGAATGATCACTTTCCAGCACTATGCTACCAAAGAGAATTAGTGATTTCATATAATGGAACAGATATATTATGTTTGATGTGTTCATAGCAATAAGTATGGAGAATCAAGCAACATAGCATACAAGAACAATCATTTCAATCAATACCATATGCCAAGTATTTTACTACTCATATAACACAAGCATATTGTATAATAAGCCAAGTAAGAGGTAATGGCGTACCTTGATCAAGAGATAACCTAACCATCACATATTCCTGATATCAACTATATCTTTGTTAAACCTGATCAAGACAAGATCACATACGATCATCAGGTTCTCATCATCTTACATCTCATCTTAACCCTAATCGTGTTCATATTAGGGTTTGTTTATCTCATTATGTTTATACATTATTACTTGTCTTCTTATCTTATGATTATCTCACTGATGTCATTTTCCATATTACATCTCATTATCAAGGTTCATCATCTGAACATTAGGTTCCAAATCCTTTTTGTGCACATATTAACCCTAGGTTATGTCATTAACCTAGATTAGGGTTTTATAACATGTATTAATATTCATCTTCATATAACATGGATTTTGTTCATCATTTTGATCTCAAAATTAAAACTGAGGTTCAATATATTGGTATGAGCTTTCTCTGTAAATTTCATCATTTATAGAGCATTTATGTATTTATTGCATTTTATTAGGGTTATTAGCCCTAATTAGCCATATGAATTAATTTACATGCTTTCGTACATCAACATCATGATTACAGACATCATATGGGTTAAAAACATTATTATGGAGTTACTGACATTTTCCCATAATTTTATATCATCATTTGATATTTATTATCCACGAACTAAGAATTACATATCATACATGATATTACTTATATTTGTGCATCAAAATCCTGGTATTAACATTCCACTTCGTTCTTCTCATTTTTATGAACATTTTGATATATTGTTTGTATTTTTCTGACAACGGAGCTAATTACTAGGAATTATATGAGAACTCAATGTTTTAGGGATTTTACCTTTTTCGGGCCAATAGGCCACTGCCACGTGGCACAGCTGCTTCAATGGCCTGGGCGACCCGCCTGGTCTGGTTTGGGGTCGGTCATTCTGGGTCTTTAACCTAGTCTGTCCACTTCCCCTCTTCTCACACGATCTTGCGATCACGGCTCCTGTTCTCCCACAAACGAGAGTCGTCGTCGCTGGCTATGCTCCGGCATGGAATCAGCTGCCTCCCAGTCTTTCTCCGTAGCCCCTGATGCCATGAAAAACTCTGAGCTTCCTCCCTCTACATGCAGGTCTCTCAGGATCTCCTATGGCGATTCCTGCTTACAGGTCGAGTAGGCCGCCGCCGTGGGATGCAGTTGCGGTAGAGCAAAATAGGGGGAGGACGCCCTCGATCCTCTCTGCGCGAGCCCATCAGGTTGTACTCTGGCCACCGTTGATGGGTTTGGTCAGAGACCTACGCCAGTCTGCTTGCCTTCACACGACGACCCTCTACTCTTGTAGTGGTGGCAGACCTCCACAGAGACGCTGCTTCTCGCCGACTGATTCATGACGCAAAGAGGACCCTCACCGCACAGTTTCGACTATCATGGCTCGACGAGGTGGTCACCGACAAGGGTGCGAGCATGTCAGCCATACCTGCTATAGGGCACCGTCACGAGGTCTTGCTTCGGTGAAGAAACTGCTAAAAGTATGGTCTTCTTCAACTAAAGTTGTTGAGTCATTCAGATTCAACCTTGCTCCATCTGTGTCATCGGCTTCTCGTTGTGGCTGCCCTCTACCACCGTTTCCCCCGTCGTCCTTCTCCCTCCCTCTTCTTTCTCTTAGCAATGGTGACGAGAGGGAGAGTGAGAGTTTTTTCTCCCTGCTTCTTAACCACCAACTTCAAAAGAAGGGTCAGGCTTCTCAAATGGGTGAGCCGAGACCAATTGCTGGGTCGGAAGTATCATCCACCCACGACTTCCCAGTAACACATCGTGAAGGTGTCGTCACCCCCGGTCAGCAGTAACCGCAAGAAAGAAAACAATTTGGTTCCTTTCGATTAAACAGATCCAAGGGCTCTGAGAAATCCTGCACATAGCCTATTTGTGGCACTGTGTCTACGCGAGACCACCAGCAAGGGAACTAAACAAAAGTCTAAGTTTGTAATAAAGCCAAGGGTATTAAACATTGTTCTCAAGTACTTCAAAATAATCATCATTAGGCCTATATCAAACTTAACTATCTCACTCATAGGAACCTCAAAACTTCTTTGAAAGTATAACCATATTCTCATCCTCAACATAACTACATTCCATTCAGTTTGAGTGCGAATACATCACTATTTGACCAATCTATCACTTGATCCAAAATGGCACATACTTAAGGGTATAATTATGGTCCAAAATAGCATCAAACGATTTTTAATATTTGCCAAACTAGTTGGAGTGCCTTCATATGATCAAAACCTACTTCAACGTCTACCATTATGTCATTATAACACTTAAACCCAAGTAAGATATCAATATCACCACATATATACATGGAATTAATTTCTTTATTCCAATGTCCATCCCATGATTCAATTATAGGATTGCGTTACCAAGAAATTCAAAAGTTCACTCCATCACATCCTACACATCTTAAAGGATATTTCGTCCTCGAAATTAAGCCAGAAAACCCACTTTGTCACAGCTACCTCATCGCCTTTGTCACCTTTCACAATTGTCATGCCTCCTTTCTTTGGCACCACATAGATGGGACTTACCCAGTTGCTATCGCTGATTGGGTAGATAATTCTTGCATCTCTAAGCTTGATTACTTCATTCTTCACAACCTCTTTTAACATCTGGTTCAGCTTTCTCTAGGGCTGGACTAGAGATTTAGCAGATTCTTCCAGATTTATGTGGTGCATGCATAGTGCAGTGCTAAGTCCCTTGATATCCTCTACTGAATAGCCTATAGCTTGCTTATGGAGCCTCAACTCCTCGAGAAGCCTTTCTAATTGTTCCTTCGTCAGAATGGCATTAACTATGACTGAATTTCTCCCTTCTTGATCTAGAAATTCATACTTTAAACCTTCCGGTAGCTGTTTCAGCTTTGGGTTAGTCTTAGGTGCCTTTTCTTCTTCCGGTGCCATTTCCAAAGAAGCAAACTTAACTGTCTCTATAACCTCCTCCTCATCGCTTAGATCTTCATCAAGTTGATTTAGATAATTGAGGATCTCGACAACCTTAAGATCTTCAGAGTCAGAGTCTTGATTGTTCAACGCCCTCATAAGAGGGTTTACCATTGCAAAATCTCCGTCTACTCCATCACAAAATTGGTTGTATCTATCCACGAAGTAGGCAGATTCTAGCAGGAACGGTCCTTTCATAGTGACTTTTACCTTGAAATCTATGTGATCATTTCTGACCCTCAGAGTGATGATTCCTTCAGCAACATCAATCAGCACTCTTCCTGTAGCCAAAAATGGGTGCCCAAAGATGATAGGGTAGTTAGGGTCCTCAACAGTGTCAATGACAACAATGTCACAAGGAATGAAGAATCTTCCTACACGAATCGGAACATCCTCAACAACTCCCACGGGTCTTTTGAAGGTATGGTATGCCAATTCGATCCTCATTTTGGTCCTGACCATATCAGTCAAACCCAAATGTTGTGCGAGGCTTAAAGGCATTAAACTGATGCTATCCCCCAGGTCTACGAGACCTTTCCTTTTGATATTATACCCTATTGAAAAAGGTATGGTGAAGGCTCATGGATCCTTCTTCTTGCTAGGTAAATCCACCTTCAGGAAAGAAGATGACATACTGGCTAGGTGTACCGTCTCAATCCTTTCTCCTCTTTTTTTCTTGGTGATCAAATCCTTGAAAAACTTGGCGTAGGTCGGCATTTCCTCCAAAGCATCCAGAAATGGCACTTCGAGGTGAAGCTTTTTCACCGACTCCATAAACCTTTCGTAACACTTTTTAAGATGTGCCTTTATGAGTTTGTAAGGGAAAGGCAATTTTGGAGAGAAGGACTTCTTTTACCGAATAGGTCCTCCATAGGTTCATATTCTTGTCCCCTGTCACGAGCTCATTGGTTCTCTCCTTTTGCTTGATTCTCCGCCACAATCATTGGTTCAGGTTCCTCAGGTCTTGCTGATTCAAGGCGTTCTATTGTCTTCCCTGATCGGAGTACCGCCATTTTGGCAGACTCTGTGTTGGATGGTATCTTACCTAATGGATTCTTCATTAACTCAACCATTTGAGATAGTTGTTGGTCTATCTGGCGTTGATGTGTTTGCATATCTGCCATTTGAACTTGCATCGTATTCAGAACCCCTGAGTTGGACATCACGCTTTGTACCAGCTGGTTGTTTATAGTATCTTGTCTCTTGACAAAGTCGAACAGTTGGCCCACTAAGTCCGGTTGATTCAAGTTCTTGTCCTGACTCTACTCCTTAGCTTGACCCTGGCCTTGGCTAGGGTTAGCTGCTTGGCGGTTTTGGTACTTCCCTTGCCCTTGAAAGTTTGCCTTGTTTGATTGGAAATTGGTAGTTCTGGCGAACTGACCTTGTCCGCCCCTTTTCTCGAAACCTTGTGGTTGCTTGGGTGGATTATTCAACTGATGTGAGTTTTCCGCCGCATCCTTGTTGCCATAGTTAAAACCAGGGTGGTCTGGTCTTTTGAAGTTGACAAAAGAGACGTTCTCATCTTCCTCAGATTCAGATTCGCTTTCACTTGAATCATCGGGTCAGGTGTAAATGAAATTATCAATACCGTGTCAACCTTCCCCGCAAGTGACAAACTTCATCACCTTCTCAATCTATTTCTTTCCTTGCCCTCCTGATTCTTTTAACTGTCTGACATCAATGGATATCTTTTGGATTTGAGTGGTGATTGCTTCAAGAGCCTTGGATTTGACCGATGGTCCTTCGTTAGCAGCCTTCTTAGCATATCCTCTATCGGACCAGTCGTAGTCAGCACTGGTTTGTAGTTCTGCCATGTGTTCTATGATTCTTTTAGATCTATTGGGAATCTTCCCAAGAAAGTCGCTTCCTGCATCTGCATTTAGTGATACTCTTTCTTCAGGAGTCAGACCGTTGTAGAAAGTTGTTATCAGGAAACCTTTCTTGTAATTGTGGTGAGGGCAGTCTCTCTGATACTCCTGATATCTTTCCCAGGCTTCATGTAGGTTTTCTTCTGGCTTCTGGGTGAAAGATGTGATCTTCTGCCTGTTCTTGATGGTCTTCCCTATAGGGTAGAACTTATTTACGAAAGAATCCGCTAAAGAATTCCATCCGTTCAGAGATTGATGTGGCAGTCCAAGGTACCATGATAGTGCCTTGTCCTCCAAGGAGAAGATGAAACTCTTGCAGTAGATCACTTCTTGTGGCACTCCCCTCATTTTGATGGTATCATAGATATTTTTGAAAGCATCAAGGTGATGGTACGGGTTGTCATTCTTGGAACTTCCCCTAAAGCTTTTATTTTGAATCATGGAGATCACAGCTGGCTTCAACTCGAAGTTTACAGCGTCAAACCTTGGGATCACAACTGGGCATCTTGAGTTGTTGGCCTTCGTGGAAGCCAATTCTCAGAGAGTCTTTTCTTCTTCGTCGGAATCTTCACTACTGTTGTTCCTCTGATTCTACTCTTGGTTATGATGATTCCTTCAGTGCCTACGGCGATGATGACGTCTCTCATGATGATGATCATCCCCGAATTGTTATGATTCAGGCTCTTCCTATAAATGATCGTTATTATAACAGTCATCATTCCCACATGGGGGTGAGTGTGGTCTGACTCTGGCGTTTCTCTCATCCTCAGAAAGAGGTGGTTCCATGCGAGGTGGCATGATGAACGGTGCTCAACCGAGCAAAGTGTTTCTTCCCTGAGTACCTAAATAGAACGTATAATCAAGTTAGAAAACTTGTGTTAATGAAACGAACTACTCTATACTCGTTCAGGTTAGAAGACAAAAAGAAACTGTGTTGTCAAGCTTATTACTAAGCTTGAGGCATGGGAGTGTAGTTAGTGGATTCGGGTTAATTAACAATACCGTTTTGCCTTGTCCCCGACAACGGCGCCAAAAAGTTGATTGGCCTAAATCGCGCATCCAAAAGGAGCGGATTTGAAGTAGTTAGACTTTTAAATAACCCGACTCTTAGGCCCTTGCAACGATGATGGGGTCCGAAGTAGTGATTGGGGTCAAACTACAGGGACAAGGGTGGTCATGCTAAGTACGCAGAATCAACACTTTACACTCTGGTAAAAAGGTGGTAAGAACAACGTTCCCAAGGGAACGAGAGGTGAAGATCGGTAAAACAAAAGAAAACTATCTCCAACTGGAGTTACAAGGAAGATTAAGGTTTTTGGCATTTATCAGTTTTTAGAGGTTCTGCGCAATAGAACCGGAGGAGATAACGCAAGTTCCTCGATAAGGAACGAAGGAGGAAAACTTCAGCATAACAAGCGGCAACAGGAAACATCCAGTACCCCTTTTCTCAAAGAGGGTACCTCTAACTAAGCGCCACCACCTTCTCTCAAAGGTGATGGGCTTGGGTTGGAGTGGAAAGATAACTAAAGCAACTCTGACCCTGGGTATTCTCGTACTCCCTGATCAGGCCAGACACTAGAGTGACAACGCCTCTCTCGAGGGAGTTGCAATAGGAAACACGATTCGATAGCTAGTCAAAATATGATCCAAGCATACAAGCTAGAGTTTAGATGCTAAAAAAAGTAATCATCCAACAAAAAGGGACCAAACATAGAGCAACAGGTATTAAAACTTCTCTTTTTCCATTAGCCTAAGCATTGTATACAAGGATTAGTTACATTGCGTAAATAAAGAAAGTAAATGACTGGAAAAAGGGAAGATAGGTATCGTCTCCTTGATTTAGGAGGGCGACATACAGTAGAAGACCCCTAGGCCACCTCTAACCCGATACCGGGCGGCAGCTCTGCCCGATAAACCTGTGTCAGGTGGCGTCCCCTGTCGGGCGATAGGCCGTGACGGACAGACGTATCGATCGGAGCACTCTACCCAATACGGTCGTATCGGGATGCCACCCTCTCAGGCGACACACTGTGACGGGTTATCCGTATCGGGTTCGGTATCATGTCGGGTTAGAGAGGTCTTAGGTTCCCAGGTTCCTCGTATCGGGTGTAGAGGGCAAGATGTCTCGGGCGAGAGTCCATCTAGGAACCCGACACATCAGGTGGCCTTCTTGATTGATATCGGCTGTTGCGGCTACCGGGACGGGTCCTAAGTTAACCACTCCCGCCCCTCTCGGGTGAGGGTGCTCACCTATTATTGCCCGATACACCTTGGGTGCGTGACACACTAGCTCTAGGTGCTTGCCAAAGTTAGCTTTTGCGAGAGATCGTCTTGTCCCATTGAGGTCCTGTAGCTGCTATTTATAGGTAGCGGTTGGAAAAAGCTACGGTTCTCCGGGTGCCACGTGTCCTCCATCGGCTCTATAGCGCGGCTTCAGGGATGATCATCGTGCATGTCGCCCAGCACAGCGGGTACCGGGTAACAAGCGTGTCTGGCAGTCGTGACGGGTGGGCGCCTGCTGGTGGGTGGCTTATATCGCGTGACACACTTCATCGGGGGAGAAGTCATGGTGGGTATAGCTCCCTGTCGAGTAAACAGCGTATCTCCCGTCAAAGTATTCTTGTGCGGCACACCCGTATCGCGTGACATCTGTATCGGGCTACTGCACAATGGGAAATGAGTGTGTCGGCCGACTGGTAGGAGGGCCAATGCAGGTAAAACACGTTCATGAGCCGTGACTCTGCAAAAGATGATAAAAATGAGTTAAGAGCGTAGTGTGGCCTGTCTATTAAAAAACATGACAAAAAGGAGAGGAAAACAATTTAAAAGGGTGGTTTTGACATCGAAATATGGGCCATAAATACCACAAAATTGGGTGTTATCAATATGTGATATCAAACCAAACACCTATGTACTTGTTAGAGAATAGTGTATCAGACAGGCCCACCTTGGGAGTGATACATGGAGACCATGGAATGGTATTCAAAATCAACTTTTATAGTGATAGTGGTGATTGTGGTTCTTAAAATTGAAGTCACTACACTCATCACATGTTATTCTATGTATTTTGACACCATCTAATGTGACATTGAATAAGTATTTCCATAAATTTGATGATAGGGTACATCGTGACACATGGGGAATAACTGTGAGTGATGTATATAGGATTTTCCCATCATATTGGAGATTGATATCCTAGCTAGTTGATAAGCAAGACTGATAATCGCATAGCCAAGCTCATTTGTGAGTCAATATGATAAATTGAACTCACATGTATCTCAACAGTCTTCTCTAGTTTAAAAAACATTGATTGAACATTGAAGAGGATGATGATTCCATGATTGGAGTTCAATCTAAATATTAGAGATAAAGGAACTATACAATCACTATAAAACTAATCACAAATTGTAGGTTGAATTTGTTCGCCAACTTTCCAATTGCTTGGGTAACAATGATGTGTTGCTAGATACCACTCATTGCTTGTGATGTCATAAATTGGTTATGAACATTCACTGCCAATGTTACTTGGGACCTACAGGGTCACACACATAGGATGCATCCGGAAAAGGAATTTACTCATTAATATGGTTTAACACAATTACTAAAGTGTTTAGGTATTCAATTCTAAAAAAATGGATGAAAATTAACTAAAAGGATTTTGAACTGACTGCTTCAAGTGTTAAACAAATCGATGCAAATGTCAAGACAAATTCAACTAAATTGGTAGAACATTTTCAAAACTATGACATGAATCAACTTGTTTAGATAGTGAATCAATCAGATCAAAGTTTGAAATGACCAATTCAACTTGTGAACCACCATGTTCAATGATCAATATGATTGAATCAAGGATTGATGTTGACATCATATTGTGCGTTAATCGAAGATTGAAAGAGAATATAATTAAAACTAGGAAATCAAGTGAATCGATTGGTTCAAGTGTTGAATCGATCATTTTACAAGTGAATGAACTATTTTAGTGGTAAATCGATCATTTCATGGTTTGCAATTTCTAGAAAATTCATGAGAATCCATCTCTTTGGCTCCTAGTTGATCTAGAAATCCTGACCCTAGCCCTCCTACAAATAGCGGGGTAGTCAAGGCTTTCAAAAAATACCTCTTTGACAAGTGTTTTACTCTAAAGTTGTGGTAACTAGAGAGCCCGAGCATGTCTTACCCATAAACGGGACATACAACAAGGGATAGACAACACAGGAGAGTGAATCAAACCTATCAGGTTGATGTTCAAAGGTAAAACTCCTTCTTGTTGTCTCTAATTGCACAACGTGGAGTTCCCAGTGGTCCACATCGAGTATGTAGAGGGATGGAGGCCATTGCCACCCACTAGGAGGATATCGTAAACCATCATCTATGGTGATACACCAGGAGGCCACCTTCGACAATCGTCTAGGTGTTTCTTGGAAAAGAAGCACGATGCTACACGTATAGTCATTTGACTTGCTCTAGGACCAAGTATATGCCTTGGAACCTTCCTTCTCAATCTATTGTTGTTGACATGATCTGCTTTCTAAGAGGAATATGGCAAGATTTTTTTTTCTACTGCCATCCCCGTCACCATATTTCCCTACACGAATGTGTCCTACACTTCTCAAATGCAATCAAGTTTAAACCTACCACAAAAACTAGGGATTGCATTCAAAACCTTATGAATTATCATAAAATAAAGAAAATCTAATTGCAAGCTAGTTCTAAGATAAATTGATGAAAACGCATGCAAAACTATGCTTAAAATGTAGCTAAATCTAAAATGAATATGTATTCATTAGAAACATTGTGGCCCACTATAAGGGACCTGACCCAAAGAGGATAACTATCTATCACTGACTTGAAACTTTATTTGTGATGCTTGACGCATTCGACTAGAGGAGGAGCATCAACTTAGGTTGTTGTATTGGCTAGACCTCAGCCATGAGCATAAGGGTCCCATTGGTACTTTCCATGTACTATGGCCATCACTAAAGAGAAAACTAGCATCACTAAGGCTACTGAGCCCATGAGGATATCTTAAATTGTGTAATAAGTTGATGAAGACGAGAAGGACGATACCCCAAGATCCCATCCATCATTAGAAAAATCACCCTCATCATTGAGGAAAGTGAGGCCATCTAGACTGCCCTAAATAGCCAATGGTTAAAAAACAAGATTATCCCTCCAAATGAGGAAGCATTCAAGTTGATGCCTACTCCTATAGTAAATGAGTCGTTCCCCAATAACCGTGAAGGAATATCATTGAACTGACACAAGAACGAGTGGAGGCACTACTTAGAATAGTAGGCAATGATCCTCTCTAGATTTTCCCCAAATGTATTTACCAAGATGACTCCTAGACTATAGACCCAGAGGTCATGGAGTAAGAGACATAACATGGGACAACTATAACAATGCCTATGACATCATAGAGGGATGAGGTGTTAATGCCATCTTCATTTTAGAGGTCGTCGAAGACCTGTAATTTCTCATTTGTCATGTCCTACACAACAACGAGCCCTAGAATCAGTGTGTAGATGACCACAATGTCCTAAGGATTAGATCCCTCATATACCCAAAAATGGCTGGTTAGAGTAACTCCACATTGATACAATTGAGATCCTAAAGTGGATATCTAGTCATGCTTTTCCATATCCTTGTTCCGCCCCGCAAAATCCCACATTTGCAAAATTCTAGAAAAAATTGAAAAAACCCTAAAGATATCTGAAGATGAGAAGACTCTCTACGAGTTTTCTAGATATTTAACAAAGTAGCTTAGATTTATTTTGATGATAAAACCAAATCTGAAGACATCCATGTCCCCGAGAAAGGAGCATCAACATTTTCATATCATAGATGAGACCAAGATTGTGCATCTCAGCTCAGGCCCCAAGCAATGCAATGTCAAAATAGGAGTGCATATAGCAAAAGACATCAAGACCAATGGTTAGAGATTCTATGCCACTACATAAACATGTTGCATGGAGATACATTGAGATGCCTTGGTTGTACGAGGTGATTAGTATCCATTGACTTTTGATCATCCCCAACGTTTGACTTATCATATCAAAGGCTTGAGGGTTACAGCCAGAATCTAGCCTCAAGATTGTTGAAGAAGTTATGTTTAGTAGCATGATCTGGGGGTCCAAAGACCTCATAATAACAATTATGGAAATGATACATATTAGTAGGGATATATTTTCTTCATTATGTTTGGGATTTGACCAAAATAGGGAAACTTAGGTTTAATTAAAAGGGACCTCATCAGCCATGAGATGTAATACATGAGTTCACCCTTATTTAGTCGTACAAGGAATTTACCTCAATCATAAAAAGCATTTATATCTAATTTGGTCACATTGAGTTTGCATAAACTTCACACATGAGTACATCACCTTCAAGAGTACTTTCTATGAGGTGATGAAGACTTCTCTACTTGTTTGATGAAATGCCTACAAGAGTATATTGTATATCTATGCTTTTTCATTACTTGTACAATACTTGGGTTCCAAGTAATGGGTCAGGTCTATCTTGTATAAATACAATACTCATAATAACAAGGAAGATTGATGTGAGTAGTAAGTTGAAACTCTCGCTTCCCTCTTTGAAATGAATAGTGCCCTAGCTCTTTCTCCCGCCTCTTCTTTTCAATTGCTTTCTTCTCACCTCTCTTCTCAGATCTAGGGTTTCAATCTCAATCTTCATGTGGTATCAGAGCTCTACTTCCTTCGTCATCTCTATCATGCCTTCATCCTCAGTTACTGGACCTTCCTCGAAGATAGAAGCAATGGAGCCAAAGTATCCATATCCTGCTAGCATCAATGTCTCAAACTTCATCTCCCTAAAGCTAACCAGCTCCAACTATCTCTACTGGGAGGTTCAGAGTCGAGCGTTGATCAAGAGCAACTCGCTCGAATCCTTCATCGACAGAACCGAGAATGCTCCTGAGAAGATCATCATATACGATGATGGTACAATCACATCCAATCCCGCATATGTGCTATGGATGAGGACCGACAGGTTGATCAAGGGATGGATCATGTAGACTTTGACCGAGGAAGTACTTGGAGTTGTAGTAGGTCTGACCACATCTTCTCAGATCTGGAGTGCTCTTCTGAAGAACTTCTGTGAATCTACTCAGTCCAAAAGCTTCGAATTGACTACGCAACTGAGGCAAATCTAGAAAGGAAGCAAATCTGTGGCAGATTACCTTCGAGAGTTCAAGCTCATCTGTGATCAACTCCATGCAATAGGTAAATCTCTACCTGATGATGACAATGTTTATTTTCTTCTTAGTGGTCTTGGATCTGATTTTGAGATATTCACTGTCTTGATGATGAGACCTCCTCTTATATAATATGATGAAGTAGTATCATTGTTGAAAGATCATGATATGTGTAAGTCATCCACAAAATCCTTTCCTAGTCCTAATTTGGCCTTTCTGGGACAACCATCATGTTTTGGATCTGAAAACCCTGGAAGAGGGAACTATCGAATGCCTCCTCCATCTTCTGAACAATACAATCCTAATCCAGGTCTCCTTGGATTTCGACCTTCCATTCAATTCTATTCTCAAGGGTGTGCCTTCAATCAAAGCATTAGATTGTCGACTGGTAATTTCAAAAATTCTTTCTGACCTCCTATCTTCTGTCAGATCTGTGAGAAGAGAGGACATGAGGCCTATCGGTGCTAGCATCACTTTGATAACTCTTACTAGAGTCCGGAGGTCCCTAGGACTCTTCCTAAAGATGCAGTGATAGAACAAGCAAAGGTAATGACAGCTTTGTAGGTGTCTGAGCCAAACAACTTCAACATCAGTGAATGGCAAGTGGACTTTGGTGCCACCAACCACATTGCTCAGAATGCAGGTATCCTTAGTAATGTGATTTCCTATAAGGGATATGACTTCATAATGATTGGTGATGGCACCTATCTTCTTACCACTTACACTGGACGATCTCACATCATACAAGAACATGCTATACCTCTTGAGAAGGCTTTAGTTGTTCCCTCCATAAAGAGGAATCTTCTATCTGTTGCTCAGCTGACCCTTGAATTCCCTTGCTATTTCATTTTTCTTTGAGACTCATTTTTTGTACAACATTTGTTGACACACACAAATCTAGCTCAGGGACCCCTTAAAGATGGAATGTACTCAATCACATTTGGCAGGCATAAATCTCTTCTCTCAGTCAAAGGTCCTACTACAACTGCTCTCACCTAGCACTACTACAAAAATAGCATTCAGTGTTGCTTTTCTGGGCGTCGGTTATTTAGGCAAACCGACGCCTATAATATTAGACATCGGTTATTTATGCAAACCGATGTCTATATTCAAAGACCAGCCAGACACGGGTACCGCTTTGTATTCAGTGTCAGCTGGTTATAACAGACTGACACCTAAAATCGCCTGCGAAATCCAATTTTCGTGCGAAAACATTTTAGGTCACCTACAACGTCAGTTTTTTAACAATTCACCGACGCCTATTTAAAATGAAAATTTTTGCAAAAAGTCCCACTTTCAATGTCGGTTATCCTTCGATAACCGACGCTGATAATGGTTCCCGCCAAAAAATTTAGGGTAAAGGTTGTCTAGTTGGGCGTCGGTGTTTTGCTATCAACTGACGCCGAAGACTTTAGGTGTCATTTGTATTTAATAACCGACGCCTTTACGAACTTAATAGACCCACGATCGATTGCACCGGTACATGTTTCATTGTCTTCATCGCCCGCTAGCTGTTGCTCGATCGCCCGCTAGCTTCCTGCTGGTTCTCGCCGTCACCGACGCTGCCTGTGCTTCCTCGCCTCGCATCGCCGTCGCCGCCGACAGTGCTGCTGCTCTACGTCGCCGCCGCCGATCGCCACCTGCTCTGCTGCTCCTGTGTCGCCGCCGCCCTAGCTTCGTCCTACGTCGCCGGCACCGCCCTCTCCTTCCTCCCTGCTCACGCCTGCCGCGCCGCCTAACTTCGGTCTGCTCTCCAGGTATTAGCCGTAGCCTTTCTCCCTAGCTTTTTACCTACATGCCACAAACATGGCCGTGGGTATATTGGCCTACCACGGACATGCTGGGAAGCATGGCCATGGTAGGCCAACACAGCCACGGTCGTGTTTGCTGTTGGTAAGGATATGAACAAATCTATATGTAATTCTTTATGTAAATTCTAGGATACGAACAAATCTTTTGCTTGCATATATTTGTGCTTCTAATCCTAATGCTTGACCTAATTCAGTAAATTTTGATGCATGTTGAAATAAGATTTAAACTTGTCCATTCTAGCATCCTAATTTGATTTGATTAAACCCTAACATTGATGAAACCCTAACAACAATTGTGATGAAACCCAAACATGTACATATCTATTATTGTGTTTGTTGGCCTAGAAACCCATCCAAGATTTACTCATTAGGAGTAAATCTTGGATATTCCCCAGTTTGGGACTGTTCTTGAACACTTAATCTCACTTAGGATGTAAGTGTATAATGTGTATTGGGTTTTCGAGAAAATTTCGGTAGCATTTCCTCGTTTATTCTCTAAGTACAAATGTACTTAGAGAACAGCGGGGAAATGCTGCCGAAATTTTCTTGAAAACCCAATACACATTATACACTTACTAGTGAGATTAGGTGTTCAAGGATGGGATAGGTGATACACATTTATTATATATAAGAATGACATCACATGTGTTTGTTGGCCTAGAAAGTGAACAATCATTGTTCTTTATATTACTTGTACATTGGTATAAATTAGAATGAACAATCACTAAATTATATATTGTTTGTATGGAGTCCGGCTTCATTGTAGATATCTATTATTGTGTTTGTTGGCCTAGAAACCCATCCAAGATTTACTCATTAGGAGTAAATCTTGGATAGTCCCCGGTTTGGGACTGTTCTTGAACACCTAATCTCACTTAGGATGTAAGTGTATAATGTGTATTGGGTTTTTGAGAAAATTCCGGCAGCATTTCCCCGTTTGTTCTCTAAGTACATATGTACTTAGAGAACAACGGGGAAATGCTGCCGAAATTTTCTCGAAAACCCAATACACATTATACACTTACTAGTGAGATTGGGTGTTCAAGAATGGGATAGGTGGTACACATTTATTATATATAAGAATGACATCACATGTGTTTGTTGGAGTAAATCTTGGATAGGATGTAAGTGTATACCCTAATCCTAATATATAATTGTTTTCTCTTTGATCATAGAATGGATAGATCATGGATGTCCATTCACAATCGCTGCACCCCAGAGTTTATATCTGGTCTTGATCAGTTTGTTAGATTTGCCGAGGAACATAGGAAAAAACCTATAGATAGGTTCTACTGTCCATGTAGGCATTGCGGTAACAACTTGAAAGTCAACACTGGTGAGGAAATCAAAAGTCATGTCATGTGCAACGGGATTGTACAAGGCTATACAAAATGGCACTGGCATGGAGAGATTTTAAACTCAAAACTAGTAGATGTCGATAGCAGTGCTTGGGTGGAAGAAGAAATTGCCTCCGATGACGTAGATGTGAACGAACCAGTTCCAGTAGACATCGTTGATGCGATGTTGGATAGTTGTAGGGTAGAGCACACCGATCCACCTCCTATCTTTAGAAACATCGTGCATGATGCTGAGATACCGTGTTTTGGGATCACGGGTGAAAGTAACTGTGACACCTCGTCACGCTAAATGAGATTACTCAAAACACAAAACACGATCAACTACTAATTAATCACATAGTAAAAAATGTGAACCAATTAAAACCGATTTCAACAATGTAAATAAACTCTAGAACATTTATAAAAGGTCCATCATTCCATTCTCATATACTTTAACAAGCATTTGCATATGGGTCCAAAGACCTCAGTCACATCCTGCATACAAAAGATATTTCACATGCACGTGCCATATATTTACAAACATTGGCATAATACCAAAATCTAGTGTCGATACAATTATATCATCTAGAAAACGCATCCCATACCAGGGCCTGAGAGTACAGGGACGACACTAGGACTCTACTACTAACATATATGACTAACATCTACAACCAACCAACCTTCTGAATCTATTGATCACCAGGTTGGTTCTCTTCCACAGCACGACCTCGACCTTGTTGCCCGCAACCACCTAAAAAAATGTGGTGACCCACGGGTGAGACCCAGTCCCAGCGAGTGATATAACTCTCTCCAACAAATATTGATTATAACATTAATTAACAGTAAATGCATTGAGTAGTTAGGATATTGAATAAACTATAGGAACATATTGAACAGTTTAAGCATACTAAGCAGTTAAGCAAATAAGTTGTAACATCAAGTAGAATTATACAATTGTCATAAGTCTGCATCATGTAAGAACTATGTAGTATAAAGACAAGACAAGGGTTAATCAACCAATGTGATATGTATTAAACCCTAGCAATTATACTACATGGATGGTATTATATCTTTTATTATTATGCCCTGGGGAGTTTGAGTCGTACCACTCAAACTCCAACTGACCACTGCGAAGTGATATTCAGTTCCGTATAAGATCTAGGAGTGCCGGTATCCTAAGATCTCTTCCCCTCGGTCAGTACGAGTAAACTGCAGTGACATACCAGTCAAACTGCCAACAGTGACATATAGTCAACTGATAACAACTAGTCCGTACTTGGTACAAGTTACGACACTAGAAAATAGGGTATACAGAACCCTCTAATCCGAGGTACAACCGTAGTTGTCCTCAATCACATCAAATATCTGAGGCATGACCATAGCCATCCTCCATAACCTGCAATTGTGGATGACAAGTATATATCCTCAACTTGCCACCCCTGCATACTCAACAGTATGCGCTCCGAGTTTCCCTTGGGAATACTTGTTTCACCATCCAGTAAGTTCTGACACTAAAGATGGCTCTACGGCACATGGCTCTACATGATTAAGGTTACACTTGATTAATTACTTCCAATTGAATGCATTAAGGCTTTATCATACAAGTGTACATTCAAACCCTAATTATTTTCTAACAATAGTATATGTATAAAAGCTTCAAAAGATATAAAACATTTGAGATATAAATCTTAATCACATTACCACATCTATCATTCATTGCAAATTAACAGACCACACTTATCATCATTCTATTGCAAGATACTAATATCTTATCACAAGTTCCAGGGTTTTAACCCTTATTGGAACATGAAGAGGATTTCACCTCAATCATGGATTCAAACATGCCCAAAGGTCTTTAAGACCATCACATTATTCATAGTAAGGTTATCATCATCATTCCATGCCTTAAACAAGGCTCAAAAGTTCATTAGCACATGTATGTCCATAGATTTTAACATGGCAAGGCACTATGATATTCAAATAATAATATATTGTGGTTTCAACATAAGAAGAGTGTAATTCTTTATCACATTAATCATTTAAGAGGTATGATTATAACCAATCAACATCATATAATTACATCAAGATTAGGTATAATAGGCTAGATCACATGGGAGTTGCGCATCCACTCATTACATTGATTTATCAAATATAACTATATAATGGAAAAGGTAAGACTACCAATTAATGGTATTGAACCATTGAATTATCTTCACTATGACCCACATATAATAACATGTGATTTATTCTAATTCATTGGATGTTAAAGCATCCAATATTATTCATTGGATCAGGTTCATTGTTCAAGGTTACCAATTGAAGTATAGGTCTAACCATTAGATCAATTGAACCAAGGGACCATTGGTTTGAGGTATAGTCAAATCTACAATTACATTCCTAATTCATAATATATGATGATGACCTGATCCACCACTAATTGTGATCATCAGGTCACCATTGGTTTCTAGATCAGTAATACATTCAATTAACATCTTCAAATAATAAGCCAATATCATCATCGATTGATAACATCATTAGAATACTTAGTGGATGATAATTAAATATCTAATTGAGTCAAAACCTAACCTAAGGTGGTAACCATAGGTTGTCACCATAAATTGGACACCCTTGATCACGAACATCAATTGCCAAGATAGCAACATTATTGGTTGTTGAATGGTATGACAATCAGTATGTGATAGGGAAAGAAATAGCTTGAAAACCCTAATTTGAACCATCATTTGTTTTGTACATAGCACCATAGGTTGTTGCTATCAACCTGTCCCAGGTCATGTTACACCTTATAAAGGATATACACATGTTTACAGGTTCATATAGAACTGGAATAAAATAGGAAACACCACAAAATTCGTAATTCTAAACAAGCATAATTTCTCTATGCTTAGATCATCACATTCAAGCATAATCATGAACCAACAAGCTTCTAGTAAGCAATATAAGTGAAGAATGTTATATAACTCGCCTCTATAGAGTAGGTCAGATATCCAAAAGCAAAAAGCTCGAGAAAATAGAGCAAGGAAACCTGGGATTCAGATCTGAACTTGGCCAACTATGCAATTCTCTCCACAAACAAGCAAAACCCTAGAAAAGAAACAAGAAGGAAGGAGTTTTGAGTTCTAGGGGAACTTTCACCATGGAAAACCATGGTTACGACCTGGATAGATGTAATAGGAAGAGGAACAAAGAATTAGACGGAGGAAATAAGGAAAAACTTACACTTTTAGGTCAATATCACTAGGGGGAAGCTTCATACACCCAAAAAGAGAATCAATTTCAACCCTAGAATTTGTTTCCAAGAGGATCCCCACCTTCTTCTTCCTTGGGCAGCAAAAATCGCAGCTGAACTGAGGGAGTACGAAGATGGGAGAAGGAGAGATATAATGGAGAGAAAATGGCTTGTTTGGGGGCTTTTGGAAAAGTATATGACACTTTAATATTAAGAAAAAGAAAAAGTTGCAATTCTAGTATATATCCATGTGCCCATGGCTTTAAATTATTAAAAAATACATAAGCACACACACAAGCAGCTCTCCCACCATCCCTCTAGACCTTCTTGGCTTTCCTTTGGCGAAATTCCCAGCCAATCACATAATTCCTTAGTTGATAGCTACTAAAGGTAGGTCATCCATGAAGGGAAAAACCCTAAAATACCCTTAATAAAAACACCTTCAAACCATGGCTCAACTAGGATCCCCATGGCTTAAAAATCTCAAGAATGATAATATAACAACTAAGGAACATAATTTATGTGACAAATTGCAAAGAAAACCCCTCAATCGGGTAAATTGCAGAAAAGTCCAAAATATACAGAAAATTGCATAACTTGCTCAAACAGTGTCCAAATTGGACCAAATTTGAAACTTAAGCTTGTCTTATGATTTTAAAACATATAAAAAGGTTATATTAGGATTATAAGCATTAAATTGTGGTAATTAAGCTCATTCAACTCATTAAGTAAGTTCAAAGGTCTTACAACTATAAACCCCTAACAAGGATTTCGCCCCGAAATCCTATGCAAAAAGAGATGGGTATTTTCTACACATCTCATTATCTAGTTCCCATGTGGCTTCCTCTATGCCACGATGATTCCACAAAACTTTCACTAGTATAATATATTTTCTCTTCAGCTTTTTTACCCTTCTATCCATGATCAACACAGGACCCTCAACATAGGAGACATCCTCATCTAACTCAACCTCTACTCGTTGGATTGTTTGGTCAGTATATGGATGGCATTTCCTCAACATAGAGATGTGAAAGACATTATGCAATCTATGTAGCTCTGGTGGTAGCTCCAACTTATATGCTACCTTTCCAACACGAGCTAGGATAGGGTATGGTCCCATAAATCTAGGAGCCAACTTACCCTTCTTTCCAAACCTCAACACATCTTTCCAAGGAGAAACCTTAAGATATACTCTATCTCCCACTTGGAACTCAAGTGGTCTGTGTTGATTGTCTGCATAAGATTTCTTCCTGTCTTGGGCTGCTTTCAACTGTTGTTGTATCACTTTAATCTTTTCTGTAGTCTGCTGTACTAGCTCAGGACCCAAAAGTTGATATTCACCTGTCTCATACCAGCAAAGAGGAGACCGACATCGTCTCCCATACAGAGCCTCATAAGGAGCCATATCTATGCTTCTTTGATAGCTATTGTTGTACGCAAACTCTATCAGAGCTAGATGTACATCCCAACTACCAAGAAATTGCAGCACACATGCCCTCAAGAGGTCCTCTAAAGTCTGAATAGTCCTTTCAGACTGGCCATCGGTCTGCGGATGAAAAGTTGTGTTGAATCTCAGTTTTATTCCCATTGCTAAATGCAGACGCTCCCAAAAATGACTTGTAAAATGTGGACCTCTGTCAGAAACTATAGTCACTGGAATGCCATGCAAACAGACTATCTCATCAACATATATTTGTGCCAATTTCTCTGCTGTAAATGTCATCTTAACTGGCAGAAAATGAGCTGACTTAGTCAATATGTCTACTATTACCCATATGGAATCATGACCCTTAGCTGTCCTAGGAAGACCAACCACAAAGTCCATAGTAATATGATCCCATTTCCACTGTGGTATTGGCAAGGGTTGTAATGTCCCTGCAGGCTTCTGGTGCTCAGCCTTCACCTACTGACAAACTGGACATTTGGCAATGAACTCTGCCACATCACGCTTTAGACCTGGCCACCAATACATGTCCTTCAAATTTTGGTACATCTTGGTACTTCCAAGATGCATTGCATACATGGAGGAGTGAGCCTCCTCAAGTACCATCTTCCTCAACCCATCAACATTAGGAATTACTATCCTATTATGGTAACAAACTGTACCATCATCTGCCTTGTGAAAGCCATCATACTTTTCACTGCCAATCCCTGATTGGATATTCTGTATCATAGTATCACTTTCTTGTGCATCATGAATCTGTTGTCTTAAGGTAGGTTTCACTTGTAACTGTGCCAACAATCATGCTAACAAGGAAACTTCTAGTTGTACATTCATCTAGCGAAGAGACACTAGCATATCTCTCTTATGGCACATCAAGGAATTTAATTGTGCATTATCTACCATTGATGATGAAGACGACTTTCTACTCAATGCATCAGCTACCACATTAGCTTTCCCTGGATGGTAGTCTATTGTGCAATCATAATCCTTAATCAACTCCATCCATCTCCTCTGTCTCATATTCAACTCCTGTTTGGAGAAAATATACTGTAGATTCTTGTGATCAGTGAAGATCTGACACTTTTCTCCATAAAGATAGTGTCTCTAAATCTTTAAGGCATGGACCACTGCTGCAAGCTCTAGATCATGTCTTGGGTAATTCTCCTCATGTTTCTTAAGCTGTCGTGAAGCAAAAGAAATCACATTTTTATCCTGCATCAACACGCATCCCAACCCATTCTTTTAAGCATCACAAAACACAATATAGCCTTTTCCTTGCTCTGGCAGTACTAACACCGGTGCACTAGTCAACTTTTCTTTCAAAAGCTGGAAAGAACGTTGACACTTGTCATTCCAAGAAAAAGGAACATCCTTCCCGGTTAACCTAGTTAGGGGTAACGCTATAGAACTGAAGTCTTTGATGAACCTCATGTAGTAACCTGCCAGACCTAGGAAACTACGGATCTCTGTCGGTGTCTTTGGATGTTCCCATTCTAGTACAGATTCCACTTTCTTGGGATCAACACAAGTGCCTTTTGCAGATATAACATGGCCCAGAAAAGACACTTCAGATAACTAGAATTCACACTTGCTAAACTTAGCATATAGTTGATGCTGCCTCAACAATGTCAGTGCTTGGCGAATGTGTTGCTCATGTTGTTGACTATCCTTGGAGTATATATGGATATCATCTATGAACACAACCACACACTGATCAAGATAAGGTCTAAACACCCTATTCATTAGATCCATAAAAGATGTAGGTGCATTGTTTAGCCCAAACGGCATAACCACAAACTCATAATGACCATACCTAGTCCTAAAAGCAGACTTGGGTATGTCATCAGCCTTAGTTCTCAACTGATGGTAACCTGACCTCAGGTCTATCTTTGAAAACACAGTGGCACCTCTCAACTGATCAAAAAGATCATCAATCCTTGGCAAAGGATACTTATTCTTTATTGTCATCTTGTTCAACTGTCTATAGTCTATACACAACCTCATTGAACCATCCTTCTTTTTAACAAACAGCACGGGATCACCCCAAGGGGAAGTGCTCGGCCTGATAAAACCCTTCTCTAACAGTTCTTGTAACTGTTTCTTTAACTCCTGCATCTCTGCTGGTGCCATCCTGTATGCTGACTGGGCTATGGGTTGTGTTCCAGGAACAAGATTGATCTCAAACTCAATCTCTCTAGGAGGGGGAATGCTAGGAAGTTCCTCAGGAAAGACATCCTCAAATTCTTGCACCACTGGAACCTCCTGGATACTAGGACCTACCGCCTTGGTATCCAAAACATGAGCTAAGAAAGCCTCACATCCTTGTCTCATCAATCGTTCAGCTATCATGGCTGACATCAAACATGTAGGAAGAATCTTCCTATCACCCTGAAAAATCCACTGTACATCTCCATCATGGAACGTCGCCACCTTAGTACTAAAGTCCAAGACTACCTTGTATTTTTCCAAGGTATCCATTCCTAGGATTACATCAAAACCATGCATGTCAAGTGGCAGAAGATCCACTTGAATGTTGTGTCCAGAAAAAGAAAGAACACAAGAAAGGCACACTTCCCGCAACTCAGCAGAATCAACCAAAGGAGTCTCCAGTCGCAGGCTATCAGATCTAAGACTAACAGGTAGATAACAACTATCTATCACCTCTCTGGTGATAAAAGAGTGTGTTGCACCCGGGTCTACTAACACAGATACGAAACAAGATGCAGACATATCATAATGAAATAACTCCATCTGACCTGTCACAACTCGAGGATTGACCACTGGGTCATGGCATAAAACCTTGTTGTCGCCTGTTGTCATCCACGTCCTCTACTTGCTTGTCCAGAGGATCCTGCCTGGGATGCCTGACCACGTCCTCTGCCACTGCCACTACTAAATTGTCGTTGTTGTGGACCTTGTTGACTTTTCCTTGGCTGCTGAGTCACCTCCTCATCTTTCATCGGGCAATAAGGTCTTGTATGCCCCACTTTCCCACACTTGTAACATGTTTTGGTGCCCTGATATGGCCTAAACGGCCCTGTCACTGAAACTGATGAGGTACTGCGGGCTCCAGTCGGTGGAAAATTGTGACCTCTACCCTGACTCGGGGTCCACTGTGATGGTACATGTGATCTTGATTCAGTGAAGGTTGACCTTGGTTGTGACAGCGGTGGGAAAAACCTTGGCTTCTTAAAGCCTCCAGATGATTGCCCTTGGAACTGCATAGGTCGCTTCTTAGTATTAGCTTCACGCTTCTCTATGGCAGACCTCTCAATCCTCCTGACAGATTCCACAAAGGTGGAAAACCTTTCCCTGTTCTCTAAGGCCGATGTTGTAGTAGTCAACTCCGTACTCAGACCCTTCTCAAATCTCCGGATCCTTTCCTTGTCTGTTGCTGCCATGTGTGGGAAGAACCTCAGAAGTTCCATAAACTTTGATTCATACTCATTGATAGTCATAGCTCCCTGACGAATCTTCTCGAACTGAGAGATTTTCTCATCTAGGTAGGTCTCTGGAAAATATCGACTAACAAATTCCCTTTGAAACTCCTCCCATCCTATCACAACTCCTGGCCTTTTCTCCTCTTCTATGGCCCACCAGTGGCCAGCACTACCCTTCAACAAGTATACTGCATGCTTAACTTTGTCTTCTTCTGTGATGTTTAGGATTTTGAACGCCTTTTCCAGCTCAGTCAACCACATGTCAGCGTCTGCTGGATCAGAAGTACCTGCATATTCAATTTCCCCAACACGTCTAAGACGTTCAAATGTCTTCCCGACACCTTGGGACTCCACATTAGAGGCGAATGCCCTAGCTTGAGGTGCTGGTGCTCTGTCAGTAATATGTGTAATTGTGGCCATCATCTGTCTAAACATAGACTGAAACTCAGGATTGGCCATCATTGTTGGGTCTAAATGAGGCATTGCGGGCTGCTCTGGCCCTGCTTCTGGCACTCTCTCATCACATGTTTGCCTCCTTGCACCTCCTCCTGGTGCAACATAGCTACTCTCAACATGTTCTTCATGTCCTCCAGACATATCTGCATAAGCATAAACTATGATCAGATATGTTGGATACATAAGAACAAACTCAAACCTAAGTCTTATGTCCCTGTAGACTCAGTAAACTTAGAGCTCTAATACCAACTTAATTGTGACACCTCGTCATGCTAAACGAGATTACTCAAAACACAAAACACGATCAACTACTAATTAATCACATAGTCAAAAATGTGAACCAATTAAAACCGATTTCAACAATGTAAATAAACTCTATAACATTTATAAAAGGTCCATCATTCCATTCTCATATACTTTAACAAGCATTTGCATATGGGTCCAAAGACCTCAGTCGTGTCCTTCATACAAAAGATATTTCACATGTACGTGCCATATATTTACAAACATTGGCATAATACCAAAATCTAGTGTCGATACAATTATATCATCTAGAAAACACATCCCATACCAGGGCCTGAGAGTACAAGGACGACACTAGGACTCTACTACTAACATATATGACTAACATCTACAACCAACCAACCTTCTGAATCTATTGATCACCAGGTTCGTTCTCTTCCACAGCACGACCTCGACCTCGTTGCCCGCGACCACCTAAAAAATGTGGTGACCCACGGGTGAGACCCAGTCCCAGCGAGAGATATAACTCTCTCCAACAAATATTGATTATAAAATTAATTAACAGTAAATACATTGAGTAGTTAGGATATTGAATAAACAATATGAACAGATTGAACAGTTTAAGCATACTAAGCAGTTAAGAAAATAAGTTGTAACATCAAGTAGAATTGTACAATTGTCATAAGTCTGCATCATGTAAGAACTATGTAGTATAAAGACAAGACAAGGGTTAATCAACCAATGTGATACGTATTAAACTCTAGCAATTATACTACACGACTAGTATTATATCTTTTATTATTATGCCCTAGGGAGTTTGAGTCGTACCACTCAAAGTCCAACTAACCACTATGAAGTGCTATTCAGTTCCATATAAGATCTAGGAGTGCCGGTATCCTAAGATCTCTTTCCCTCGGTCAGTATGAGTAAACTGCAGTGACATACCAGTCAAACTGCCAACAGTGACATATAGTCAACTGATAACAACTAGTATGTACTTGGTACAAGTTACGACACTAGAAAATAGGGTATACAGAACCCTCTAATCCGAGGTACAACCGTAGCTATCCTCAATCACATCAAATATCTGAGGCATGACCATAGCCATCCTCCATAACCTGCAATTGTGGATGACAAGTATATATCCTCAACTTCCCACCCCCGCATACTCAACAGTATGCGCTCTGAGTTTCCGTTGGGAATACTCGTTTCACCATCCAGTAAGTTCTGACACTGAAGATGGCTCTACGGCACAAGGCTCTACATGATTAAGGTTACACTTGATTAATTACTGCCAATTGAATGCATTAAGGATTTATCATACAAGTGGACATTCAAACCCTAATTCTTTTCTAACAATAGTATATGTATAACAACTTCAAAAGATATAAAACATTTGAGATATAAATCTTAATCACATTACCACATCTATCATTCATTGCAAATTAACAGACCACACTTATCATCATACTATTGCAAGATACCAATATCTTATCACAAGTTCCAGGGTTTTAACCCTTATTGGAACATGAAGAGGATTTCACCTCAATCATGGATTCAAACATACCCAAAGGTCTTTAAGACCATCACATTATTCATAGTAAGGTTATCATCATCATTCCATGCCTTAAACAAGGCTCGAAAGATCATTAGCACATGTATGTCCATAGATTTTAACATGGCAAGGCACTATGATATTCAAATAATACTATATTGTGGTTTCAACATAAGAAGAGTGTAATTCTTTATCACATTAATCATTCAAGAGGTCTGATTATAACCAATCAACATCATATAATTACATCAAGGTTAGGTATAATAGGCTAGATCACATGGGAGTTACGCATCCACTCATTACATTGATTTATCAAATATAACTATATAATGGCAAAGGTAAGACTACCAATTAATGGTATTGAACCATTGAATTATATTCACTATGACCCACATATAATAAAATGTGATTTATTCTAATTCATTGGATGTTAAAGCATCCAATATTATTCATTGGATCAGGTTCATTGTTCAAGGTTACCAATTGAAGTATAGGTCTAACCATTAGATCAATTGAACCAAGGGACCATTGGTTCAAGGTATAGTAAAATCTACAATTACATTCCTAATTCATCATATATGATGATGACCTGATACACCATTAATTGTGATCATTAGGTCACCATTGGTTTCTAGATCAGTAATACATTCAATTAACATCATCAAATAATAAGCCAATATCATCATCGATTGATAACATCATTAGAATACTTAGTGGATGATAATTAAATATCTAATTGAGTCAAAACCTGACCTAAGGTGGTAACCATAGGTTGTCACCATAAATTGGACACCCTTGATCATGAACATCAATTGCCAAGATAGCAACATTATTGGTTGTTGAATGGTATGACAATCAATAATGTGATAGGGAAGGAAATAGCTTGAAAACCCTAATTTGAACAATCATTTGTTTTGTACATAGTACCATAGGTTGTTGCTATCAACCTGTCCCAGATCATGTTACACCTTATAAAGGATATACACATGTTTACAGGTTCATATAGAAGTGGAATAAAACAGGAAACACCACAAAATTCGTAATTCTAAACAAGCATAATTTCTCTATGCTTAGATCATCACATTCAAGCATAATCATGAACCAACAAGCTTCTAGTAAGCAATATAAGTGAAGAATGTTATATAACTCGCCTCTATAGAGTAGGTCAGATATCCAAAAGAAAAAATCTCGAGCAAATAGAGCAAGGAAACCTTGAATTCAGATCTGAACTTGGCCAACTATGCAATTCTCTCCACAAACAAGCAAAACCCTAGAAAAGAAACAAGAAGGAAGGAGTTTTGAGTTCTAGGGGAACTTTCACCATGGAAAACCATGGTTCCGACCTGGATAGATGTAAGAAGAAGAGGAAAAAAGAATTAGACGGAGGAAATAAGGAAAAACTTACACTTTTAGGTCAATATCACTAGGGGGAAGCTTCATACACCCAAAAAGAGAATCAATTTCAACCCTAGAATTTGTTTCCAAGAGGATCCCCACCTTCTTCTTCCTTGGGCAGAAAAAATCGCAGCTGAACAGAGGGAGTACGAAGCTGGGAGAAGGAGAGAGATAATGGAGATAAAATGGCTCGTTTGGGGGCTTTTGGATAAGTATATGACACTTTAATATTAAGAAAAAGAAAAAGTTGCAATTCTAGTATATATCCATGTGCCCATGGCTTTAAATTATTATAAAATACATAAGCACACACACAAGCAGCTCTCCCACCGTCCCTCTAGACCTGCTTGGCTTTCCTTTGGCGAAATTCCCAGCCAATCACATAATTCCTTAGTTGATAGCTACTAAAGGTAGCTCATCCATGAAGGGAAAAACCCTAAAATACCCTTAATAAAACACCTTCAAACCATGGCTCAACTAGGAGCCCCATGGCTCAAAAATCTCAAGAATGATAATATAACAACTAAGGAACATAATTTATGTGACAAATTGCAAAGAAAACCCCTCAATTGGGTAAATTGCAGAAAAGTCCAAAATGTACAGAAAATTGCATAACTTGCTCAAACAGTGTCCAAATTGGACCAAATTTGAAACATAAGCTTGTCTTATGATTTCAAAACATATAAAAATAATATAGTAGGATTCTAAGCATTCAATTGTGGTAATTAAGCTCATTCAACTAATTAAGTAAGTTCAAGGGTCTTACAGTAATCAGCCATGAGCAGTTGGAACAAGCTCACTTGTATATTTTACACAACATGGATGAAGTGAGTGTTTATATCGAGGAACATACCAATTTCATCAAGAGACAACATCCTTGAGCAAGTTCAATGTGGCTTGCTAGAGAGCATAATAAGACTTTTACTAAGTGGTTTGAAGATAAAGTCTTACATCAACTATCTCAAACACCAAATGATATTACAGAAACTATCAAATGCCTCGCCTTTAAACCAAAACCGAATGTTATGTCTTATGAAGGGTTTGACATTAATGGGTTCACATATTACACAAAGCACCAAGATGATAAGAGTGTCGTCCAAAACAGTGGGGTCACTCTTCAAGCGTCGACTATGTATTTTGCAAGTGCAAAGGATAAGAGTCCACGTGGAGCTAAAATGTCATATTACGGTGTCATTGAAGACATATGGGAGTGTGATTAAATAGATTTCAGAATTCCGCTCTTTAAATGTAATTGGGTTGATAACACCAAAGGAGTTATAGTGGATGAATTGGGTTTCACTTTGGTGAACTTTGAAAAGATTGGCGAGAAGGGTGAACCATTCATATTGGCATCATAGGCGAAACAAATATTCTATATCGATGATCCTGCAAATGATAAATGGCCGGTTGTTCTTCATGGTAAAAGACAGTTCATTGAAGATCCTATAGATGAAGAAGAGTACTATGATAAGTATGATGACTCCAATCCATTCTCAGTTGGGTTGCCAACTCCACAAAATATTGAAGCTAATGATGACTTATATGTGCGCGGAGATCACAATGAAGGATTGTTAATTGATAAAACATCACAATTTTAGAGACATGTATGTTTATATTTTTTATTGAAGCTAAATGTTTGCTTTTTGAATATCAATATCATTTTAAGATTTGATTTTTCATTATCTTCTAGTTAATACAAATGCTAAATGTTTGCCTTTTTCTAGTTAATACAAATGTTAAATGTTTGCCTTTTTCTAGTTAATACAAATGCTAAATGTTTGCCTTTTTCTAGTTAATACAAATGCTAAATGTTTGACTTTTTCTAGTTAATACAAATGCTAAATGTTTGCCTTTTTAATGACATTTTCAGATGGCTGACTATGATGAGCATGATTTCCATGATGAGCATGAAGTCCATGATGAGCATGTTGTCCATGACGAGCATGGAGAGGATACCAATGTAAGTACTAAAAATATATCATGTATTTCAATAAAATTCATTATCTTCTAGTTATGTCATATATCCTATATTTCTATATTGGGCTAATTTAGTGTGTTTATTTTTGTCAAATTTTAGGTTGATGATGCACATGTACCCACTGAAGCACTGGAGAAACTTGATGTGCAGCACCAAACACTTAACAAGAAAAGGGGCATCACTCTGTTGAAGAAGTTAATAGCGCTGAGTGGCAGTGGATCCAAATTGGTTGTTGAGTTTGATAATGGAGGAAATGCAATTGGAGTGAACTGTAATAATTTTGTAAACTATCTTGGGTGTGTCACTCGAAGCCATTGTGGTGTTAGGTATGATAATTGGCGTAAAGTTCCTCAGGGGAAGAAAGACTTGATATGGAAGGATTTATGTGTGAGTTATTATTATTTGCAATTCTATTTTGTAGATTACAAATTATATTATTTGTAATTCTATTTTTGGATACTAGTTAATAAGAATTCTGTTTTACATAATCTGTTTGCATTGGATGAGAAGCTGCATCGTAAAAGCGTGATGCAACGCGTTGGAAAGATGCTTAGGAACTATAGGAAAAATCTGAACAGAGAATACATAAAAGATGGTGATAAGAAGAAGAAGTCAGCCCTTGAGCAGTGGAACTTCTTGGACAAAGAAGATTGGGACAATTTTGTTGCTTCAAGAAAATCTGAAGAATTCAAGGTATTAGGCGTCACTCCCAATTTAATTAATATACATTATATTCACCTATTTAAGATTAACATTTAGTGCTACTAACCAAATCATTAATGTGCATACTAACTAGGCCCTCAGTGACGCGCAAAAAGCAAGGCGTGCACTGAATGTGCATGACCACACTATGGGTCCAAAGGGCTATGCAAGCGTTCGCCAAAGACTACAGACAGAGTCTGTGGCTACTCAGGAGTATGCTGCTACTCAGGAGTCTGCTACACCCATGCCTCGCCATGATATCTGGATAGCTGGGAGGCAAAACAAGAAGGGTGAAATAAAGAAGCCCGTAACTGCTGATGCGGCTGCGAAAATGGAAAAATACAACTCTTAGAGCAATCGTTTGAATATTGATTATTTGTGGTGTTAACTTATCAATCTCTATTGATGGTGATTAGCGGCAGCTACACGAGCAGAGGAAACAAGGCACGTTCATCCCTCAGGGCACAAGGGATGAATTGACAGTTGCTCTGGGTAACCAAGAGCATCCTAGACATGTTAGGGGTGAAGGCGCTGGTGTGGGCATCAAAGCATTCTTTGGGCCATCCCAGCGCAAACCCAGAGCGGGACTTTCACAAGAAGAGGTAACCTATTCTTTTTTTAGAATGTTACTGCAAAAGGGAATTCAATAATAAGAAGCTAATGTTTCTTTTATCCATGTATAGGTGAATAAGAGAGTCGAGGATATAGTTGCTAAGAAGGTCAATGATATAGTTGCTGAGAAGGTCAAGGAAGAAATAGTGCGGTGGTAGGCATCTCAGGCTTCCAATCAGCCTATGGCGACCCACTCTTCTCCTGATGCACAGACTGTGAGTAATCCTGGAGACCCATCGCCTAGCACGTCTGCTGTCAGTATTATTTATGACATTGTAGCTAGTCTTTTCAAGATGATATGTTTTCATGATGATATGTATATATGTATAACATTCTTTACGTAAATTTGTAGGCATTGAAGCCATGCCGCTTAAGAATGTAAGACTATGTTGTTGCAGAGGCGCATGCTTACCAGTCCCTTCCTGGGGCAATGTTTCATGGGACTCCAATGCCGCAGTGCTACGTTCGTGTGAGCCCGATATGTGTATTACCCGATTGGACGGAAGTTGCATTGCCATATGCCCACCCAGATATTGATACACTTGGTGAGGCAGAAGGCGGGGTGATATTGTGGCCCAAAGTAGATGTCGTCTACACTACTGAAATTGTAAGATAAATTTACATTACTTTATATTATTAATGTGTATATATGAGGTCAACTGATCTGAAATTATATATACATGTTAAAAAGAAGACACCTGGAGCACCTAGGCCTCCACCTCCACTTCCTGCATTACCAAGTTGGGTTCCAACTGACCTAAAATACCCGTTAGGTCCTGCTTGTAGGGGAATGGCATGTTGGCTACGGGCACATAATATACATTGCCCTATAATTGTTTCTTTAGAAGCAGATTATGCAGGTCAATCATACGATAGCTCTTTATTTATACAAGATATTATTGAGCTATTTATGTATGATTGGTTGAATACATCAATGATAGAGACATGGATAAGGTGAGATCTTGTTTATACATCCATATACCTTGTGTAAGATCTGGTGATCTGGTTTCTTATATATTAACGCATACGTAATACATGTTTTGCAGCTACTTAGTCGAAGATCAATGCAAACAATTTGCATTTGATCATGTGGGATTTTTGATTCCATCATTGATTAGTATGGTAGATAAAGACCCTGATAGTGTTCAACAATACTGTATAGATGCTTTTACAATTTTCGGTCAGCAAAAGAAGACGATAATAATAGCTCCATTCAATGTCAAGTAAGTTTACTTTATTTATAATTTAGACTTAAGAAAATTCCATTTTTATTGTGCATTTTGAGTTATTAATTTTTAACTTTTTTACCTATAGCGCTAGACATTGGGAGTTACTAGTTATTGTCCCCGGGACGTTCACTGTTTATTATCTGGATCCTGCGGGAAGTACATTGAACACTAAAATTGGATACACATTGAGAATGCCATTATTCTGGTGAGAAATATTTCATTTTTATATTTGTTAGCATCTGTTATTACATTACTATTTAATTATGCAATTTACTGTGTTACATTAACATGTAGGGGTTTAGATGCATTCAAAAATACTGAAGGAAATGTCCCAAGGAGAAAGAACCAGCCAATAATTTGGGAGAACGTAAAAGTAAGTTCCCGACTCCAATGTATATATTATTTATGTGAACTGTGCTTAGTTGTATTTTTTAATATTTTGTATGTTTCAATTTATAGTGCGCTACACAAGACAACGGCTGGGCATGCGCATACTATGTGATGTGATTTATGCAGATGATTATCCGACATGCCGCATTGGATATTAATACCATACATGAGATATTATATATAGTCTCATTAGTTAGTATGAAATATATCAATCTTATTTTTATATTATTACTTATATATATACATCATTCTCTTTGCAGGTGTTTAAAACTGACCACACTATAGGTAAATGCTTAAAAAATGTACATGCTCCATATACGATGGAAGCATTAAATGAAGTAAGAGAAGAATGGGCAAAAGCCATACAAGCAGTGGCGATTGTAAGATATAATTGGGATGTTGATAGAGATGTTGAATGATATTTTGTAAATGAATATTTCTGAATGTTTATACATGTCTGAATGTTTCTACATGTATTTGAATGTTTCTACATGTGTGAATGTGAGAATTGAATTGATGTCTGAATGTATCTACTTGTGTGAAAAAATATTTGTTGATTTTGCTGGTTTGTGGCCTGTTTGTAGGCTGATATCAATGGATGTCGTAAACCTACAGTTCAGAAAACTGAACTACAGGTTCTCATCCTGCTGACCAGCCACAGCAGGCCTGCAAACTGATAAGAAAAAAAAAATAAAGTATAGGCGTCGGTTATTTATAGAACACCGTCATCAAAGGCCAACAACGTCGGTTATTGGATAAAAACTGACGCCTAATATGACAAACAATCCGACCATGCAGGAAAGCACGGTCGTGGTGGAAAAGGTGTCGCTTATTCGTATAAAACTGACGCCTATAGTACTAAACACGGCCGTGCAGCGAAGCATGGCCGTGCTTCGCCGTGTCGTCTGGGAGTATGTCGTCGGTTGTTCAGTTGTTAACCGACGCAGAAAGTGTCCTAGGTGGTGCTCTTTTTTGGCGCGAACCCTATAGACGTCGGCCAACTATATATAACCGACACCGAAGAGTTTGACCTTTAGCGACGCCCACATAGGCGTCGTTTGAAAACCGTCACCAAAGGGGGTTAAACAACCGACGCCAAAGGCGTGTTCTGTAGTAGTGTAGCATAGAAGACTTGGGCATACACACAAAGAAGTACAACAATACTTAGAATCTAGTAAACAAATAAGTTCATCAAATAAGCAAATAGATTTCTGCAATAGTTGTCAGTTAGGGAAAAGCCATAGACTTCCCTTCTCAAACAATCATGTTAAAAGTAATGTCCCATTTGGACAAGTCTATTGTGACTTGTGGGGAAAATCTCCTGTAATATCTAAAATTGGTTTCAGCTATTATGCCTTGTTTGTTGATGAATGCACTGGTTTTTCTTGGTTTTATCTGTTGAAAGAAAAATCTGAGTTGTATGATCATTTTGTTTTCTTCTATAAATGATTGATAAATAGTTTCATTCAAAAATTCAAGTACTCATGACTGATGGAGGTGGAGAGTTTGTTAACCACAAAATGCCGAACTTTCTCACAACAAATGGCATTGTCCATCATCTTTCTTGTCCACATACTCATGAACAGGTAGGTTTGGTTGAAAGAAAGCATCGACATGTTGTGGAATTGGGTCTCAGTATGATGCTAGATGCCAAGGTCCCTCTCATATTTTGGCTTGAAGCCTTTTCATATACAAACTTCATCATAAATCATTTGCCTTTAAAGACAAACAATCATATCTCTCCTTTGTTTTGATTGTCTGCAAAGAAACCTGATTATGATATGTTACGAGTTTTTGGGTGTTTATGTTTTCCATGTCTAAGAGATTTCAACAAACATAAACTTCAACCACAATCTCTTCCTTGTGCCTTTCTGGGGTACAGTGATAGTTATAAGGGATATAGATGTCTGCATATCTCTAGTGGATGTATTTACTTCTCTCTCTATGCGGTGTTTAATGAGAATGTGTTCCCATTTAAAGAGCATATTCCACAGAATGTAGCCTTGGGAGAGATATCTATTTTCTCAGATTTTCTTCAACCTCTGGTTTAGATTTTGCTGATTCATTACATCCCACACCAGTAGCAAACGAAGATTGCACTACAGATGTAAACATGCTTCCAAATGTTACAGTTGTTCAGCCTTCTAATGTGGATTGTCAATCTACTGATGTTTGTGCACTAGCTCAGCAAAATGATTCAATCAGGTTATCTAGCACATGTACAAATATCTCTTCTAAGACTATCTCTAATCCAGGGTATAATATTACACACAGTCAAAATATTTACACTGACCAATCTATCCCAAAGTACACGACTTCACTACAAAAGTCAAGTCGCCTCAAATCTAGTACAAATGTTCATCCTATGATTACCAGATCCAAAGCACAACAATCTTAGCATACATCTCCATGCAATGATAATTCAAGTAGTTCCAGACATAGCATGATCTATCAAAAGTGCTCTCCAATGTCCTCATTGAAAACCTCTAGAGGGGGGGTGAATAGAGTTTTATAGAGATTTTAAAGTAATTTAAACTCAAACAACCAAACTAAAGATTAAGAAGAGGAACACAGGTGTTTAGAGTGGTTCCACCTTAGCAAATACTAAGGAGTCAGTCCACTACCCGGTTGCTTACCCAACCGGGATTTTGAAAGTACTAAATTTTATTACCTCTCAAGGATGTTACATAAAATTTACAATACTTTCTAAACACCCTTTGGACAGCCTTCACCTTGAAGTAGTCTTGCCAACCTCGAAGCAGCCTTCCTTGAAGTAACTTCAAGCTCCCCCTTGAAGTAGCCTTCCTCCCGAAGTAGCTTCCCGTCAAGACAGCCTTCTGAAGTAGTCCAAAGTCTTCCTCTTCACCACGAAGAGCTTCACCCTCTCCAATCCGCAGCCTCCTACCTGGAGTAGCAAGGAGAGTACAAGTAATACAAGGAACAAGAAAGGAATAAAAGAAAATACAACTTATCCTTGTAGCTCAAGGCTTGATTTCCCTAGATCAAGCGTTTGGATTTTCCTAGCCAATATGATGGACTTGTGATTGCTAGGGTTAGGAAAATCTAGCCTATAGGACGAGCTTGAGCTAAGGGGAAAATGGCCAATTGATCACAAAGCTCAGTTCACACAGATTGCACAAGAGGGCTCAAGTATGTTCTCAAGTATAGCAAGTGTGAGAAGTGAATTCTAGTGTCCTATGGCTTGTCCTATTTATAGGAATGGCCTAAGTATGCTTAAGGACGTTCTAGACAACTTCTAGGGGTTTCTAAGTGCTTAACTAGCCGTTAGGTACAAAGTTGTTGCTTTAACAACGGCTAATTAATTTATTCTGCAGTTCCTGTCAGAGACCATCTCGGTCGAGGAATGGTCGACCGAGACCCCTACTCGGTCGAAGTGTTGTCGACCGACAGGCTCTCTGGATTAACGTTCATTTGCAACTGCCAACTTCTTTGTCTGTTGTGTCTAACGGCTACTTTGGATCTTTCTCGGTCGAGGAGTTTGTCGACCGAGAGTGTCTCGGTCGAGGAGTTTGTCGATCGAGAATGATCCTGTTTCAAGGTTTCAATTTAAACATTAATTATATGTGTGAGTGTGCAAAGGTGATCCAATTTAAATGGGATGACATGTCTAACTATGGTGTTTGGCTAGGGAAAATCTAACGCTTGATTTACATGCAATTCTAAGTACTTGTACATTATATATTTGTACAAGTTTTACAACATTGATTACATTGCATGAAAATATAACTAAGTAAGCTCTTGGATTTTCCCTTGCTACTTTGTCATCCTGCTTAGTCCTGCACACTTAAGTAGCTAGTTAGATTAATAAGAATGAAATGTTTGTCATCATCGAAACAAAGGGATTTATCATAATATCCAATTTATCCAACAATCTCCCCCTTTTTGAAGATGACAAACATTTCCTAAATATGAAATAAGGAAATATAAAGCATGTGAGTTTCATACCTGAAAATTTCCCTTTTGTAGCCATTTATGTTTTTCAAGTGAGTGCTGGCCAAGATGTGATGAAACTCATTTATATTTTTATATTCTTTCTCCCCCTTTGTCATTTCAAAAAGATATCCAAGTTGAATGTTTTATTTTTCTTCTCCCCCTTAAGATAATGCTCCCCCTTAATTAGATATCCTATTAGGAACATGGATTTGTATCTAATTTATCCACAATTTGTTTCTCAATCATTCGCAAAGGATGTTAAGCCTTGAAATGATATGAGATTCCCTTAAGCATATGATGAATGTATATTGATTTCTCATGTATCAAAGGATGTTAAGCCCTAGATTAAATGAGAATCCTCTAAGCTTAGAGTACATAAAAATGTCTCCATCCAAAAGCCCTATTTTGGGTAGAGAATTCCTGTAAATACAAGATACCATTTTCAATAAATTCATAAATTTCTTGAAAAGTTTTAGCTACACATGGTGATTACAATATTTTTGTAAGCTTCTTCAATCAAATGGTCAAAGTTTTTATGATCTCCCCCTTTTGCTTATGCTTTGCTCCCCCTTAGATAGATATCTCAAATGAAAGTTTGAATACTAAGCAAATATATAAAATGTCCAAGATTTAACAAAGATGTATGCAATTTATGTCAATCTGGAAAAACAGAAACCCAGTCGGTCGACAATTGCTCGACCGACAATGTTCTCGGTCGACTAGTTGCTCGACCGAGAATGTTTCTGGAGAACTGTTTTGCATTTGGAAATTCAATTACAATTGTAATAGTTGCCTGTTTTAATTATTATTCCCTTCATTTGTTATGCTCTACAATAATGAACTTATGATCGATATTTTGAAGATGTCTCATATGCCAAAAAATAACCATGTGAATCAAATAAAAATGGCAAAATTTCATTCAATAGCATGAAGAAGATTACAATCATATAGAATTTGACTAATCATTTTTATTACAACTAGTACAACTCCAACACTTCACAGGAAAGATTTAAGAATTACATCGATGTCCGGATCTTTCCCAAGGAATGGCTCGGCTCCATAATATTTGACCAGAGTTTGCCAATCTAAAGCACCTGTCATAGCTAATGCATATGCTTCCAGAAATGTGGGAACTCGGTCAAATCGGAAGTGAGCAGCTATATCTTGCAATTGTATGGAGGAAAATTGAGTATGTGCAAGATCCATTGATGGTGGAGGTGGAGGTTGATAGTAGTTGTATGAAGGGTTAAATGGGTTGAGCATGCCAGGATTTAAAGAATGCGGATATTCATCGGTTTCAGCCGGAGAAAGATTTTGCATTCTTTGATTTAAGTATGTCATGGCATGATGGGTATAGTTGAGTTGGTTACTGAGATGATATTGGGAGCCAACAAGATAAGTGAGAGTATTTTGGATGGGATCAATAGAAAGATTAGTAGGAGGAGGGGGTGGTGGTATATCTTGATGTGATGATTCTCCTTCTACTCTAGCCCTTTTATGACCAAAGTCAATCCCCATCTTCTCTACGGTGTTCTTGCTTATCTTTGGTGGTCTACGCTCCCATATGTATCCCATATCTTCAATGTTTAACTTAAGACAATGTTGAGTAATCTGGCATACAAAATCGGCATATGGTGGATTGCCAAAAAACTCAAGCATATTTTTAAGTATTATGCGAATGAAGTTGATGGGAATTTCTTTTATGATAGCATAAATTAGACACATACGGAAAATAGGAACCTCGGATTTATTGGCTCGTGGATGTATGTTGGTGGAAACAATGAGGTTTACTATTCTACATGCCGGTTTTAGGTTTATTGCATAATAGGTTCCCCTATCTTCATGACAAGTGGTATTGGCTTGAAATATGGCTCTTTTTATATCACTAAGGCTAGTGGAGTGGTCATCATGGGAAAATAAATTTATTGGATTGCCGGTGGTAAGGTCAAGGAAATCTTGATATTCATCTATATCAATTTCTAGCATGTCAAGAATATCCCCTTCGGAAAATTTAAAACTATGCCCATTGACCATGGTGTAGAAGAATGTGGTTTCATTTTCGGTGTGGGATAAGAGATTGGCATAGAATTCGTTGACTACCTTAATGGAATAGGAAGGAAAGGATGGATTGATGAAGTCCTTCAGCTTTTGTACTCCAAAGAGATGCTCCAGGTCGACTATGTTGATGAAGTCCATCACTTCGACCGGGCGTCGGGGAAGAGGAGCTTTAGAGGAAAGCCGAAAGTATCTATCTCCAGCATCTCCGTCGACGAAGGCGATGTCATTGATGATCGTCAGTGGCGGAGTGGCTTCCCGATCTTCTCTTCTTTTTCTTCCAGCAACTTTCTTCTTCCCACGGACAGCTGATGATGAGGCCATTGTGTTTGAGGAAGAAGCAAGGAAGATTTGAGGGTAAGAATGCTGAAGGATTGCACGAAATTGCACTAGAGATGGACTATGGAGGCAAGGAAATGCAAGTGTGAGTAAGTGGCTCGTTTTTGCACTTATTTATAGAATTCCAGCGACCTGGTCGGTCGACGACTCGTCGACCGAGCGTCCCCAACGGTCGAGTTGCAGACGCGCCACTTGGTCCTCCAACGGTAAAGAAAACGGTCATAACGGTCGGTTTGCAACGGTCATATCCAACGGCTATTTCTCGGTCGAGCGCTTGTCGACCGACATTGTCTCGGTCGAGCACTCGTCGACCGACAGTTCATCCGATACTGAGTCAGTTTAGAATTTGTCGGTCGAGTGAGATGGGCTGACCGAGTGGTTCTCGGTCGACGAAGTCGTCGACCGACAGACTTACTGAGTTCAATTTTTGACTGTATTTTAATGCAAATCATAGAACATTTTTGTAGAGCATATATATGTATATTCCAAGGGAGTAATAATATTTAAGGCTTCTAATTACTACAAATGATTTAAGTTTTGATTTAAAAATATGCTAAGATTAAGTTCAATAAAATAATGTCCAAATAAACAATTTTTATCAAAGTTTATTTTAGGTCGCCCTTGATTACGACCATGGCGCCCCTTGGTCAAATTTTATTTTAACCAAGAGGCATATTCTGCAGGTTTCCAAAAAAATATTCATACGTGAAGAATAAGTTCTGCAGATAGCTTACGAATATCAATATGAGGCTCATTAAAGTGTACAAATTATGAGAACTTAGTAAGGGCATCAAATATGATGAAGCATATTCAAGAATAATATCCATTTGGATAGACTAATTCAAATATGATGAAGCATATTAAGTGATGCTTAGCACAATGAATATTTTCAAAAGTCGATTTGAAACATTTTATTCATTGCAAGTATTTCTAAGAGATAAATTTGCAATAAGAGTATGATTAAATAGGATTTTTTTTTTTTAATCTAAGCATGATCCATATAATCTTTCAAGAATAATTTTCATATAGAAAAAAAATTACATCAGCTCAAAAAAAAACAGTGATATGCTCGGTCTACAATTGCTCGACCGACATTTTCTCGGTCGACAACTGCTCGACCGACCATGTTTCTGGAAACTGTTTCAGAAATCTATGCAATAAAGGTTGTATCTAATTCAATTATTTCGAAGATCAGTTTGAGATAAAACATATGGATATCAGAGTGATATCAAATTTATTATAAATTTGTTATCCCTATATGTTAAGTTGAGATAGACAAAAAGATGTGCAAATTTGAGACTTTGGTCATATCTCAACTTAGTCTAATCGAATCAATTTGGGGATTTTGGAACCCATACCATCTCAACATTCTTTTTCCTGTATGGGCATGAGAAGGAGTAATGTCCAAGACGTGAACAATAGTGGCAACATATAGAATCAACCTCATATCTCTTTCTATGATTTTGGTCTAGGTTGTTCTTTGGTACAAAAGTATATTTGCCTCTATGTACATTCATGGATTGACTTGCTTGTGTCCTTCTCCAACTAGGTTGTTGATAGGATTTCTCCTTAGGCTTATAACCTAGTCCTCTTCTCCCTATTTGATGATAGGAATTTTCTAATATTCTATCAAGGATTCCATTGTTGCTTAACTTACTAACTTCTTGTTGCAACTTAACGATCTCATCCATTCTTTCCTTGATATCTAATTTTGCTTGGTCTAGATTGGATGATAACATATTTCTTTCTTTCACTATATTGTCATAATCTACATGGGTGCACAATATAGGTTGTTTTTTAATATCATTTAACTTTGCAAGCAATTCAGTCTTTTCTTGACATAGAAGATCATAGTTAGTCTCTAGAGTGAAAATTTTCACTTCACTATTACTTAGAGATGATTTCAAAGTACGATTGTCAGACATAATGCTATCTTTTTCAAAACCAAGAGTATTCAATTTAGCATATAAATCGTCATTTTCGGATGTAAGCTCAAGAAGTCTAGCATTTAGATCATCATTTTCTTTATTTGATTTCTTTAATTTCTTTTTGCATTCAACATATTTATTATGTGTTTCTTCAATAATAGTAACTAACTCTTCTTTAGGTAAATCAAGCAAGCTTACCTCTTCTTCTTCTTCCTCACTTATTGTAGCAACGAAACATTCTTTATGTGTATCTTCTTTCTTTGACCTCCATGGACATCTAGACGTAGAGTGCTTTGTTCCAAAGCACCAATTGCAACTTGTCGCACATTGGTCCATGCTCCTTTTCTTGTGGTTGTAGTCACCTCCTCCCTTTATCTCTTCAAGAACTTGTTAGGGCTCCTTGAAGCCTGCTCTGATACCAATTGAAAACCTCTAGAGGGGGGGTGAATAGAGTTTTATAGAGATTTTAAAGTAATTTAAACTCAAACAACCAAACTAAAGATTAAGAAGAGGAACACAGGTGTTTAGAGTGGTTCCACCTTAGCAAATACTAAGGAGTCAGTCCACTACCCGGTTGCTTACCCAACCGGGATTTTGAAAGTACTAAATTTTATTACCTCTCAAGGATGTTACATAAAATTTACAATACTTTCTAAACACCCTTTGGACAGCCTTCACCTTGAAGTAGTCTTGCCAACCTCGAAGCAGCCTTCCTTGAAGTAACTTCAAGCTCCCCCTTGAAGTAGCCTTCCTCCCGAAGTAGCTTCCCGTCAAGACAGCCTTCTGAAGTAGTCCAAAGTCTTCCTCTTCACCACGAAGAGCTTCACCCTCTCCAATCCGCAGCCTCCTACCTGGAGTAGCAAGGAGAGTACAAGTAATACAAGGAACAAGAAAGGAATAAAAGAAAATACAACTTATCCTTGTAGCTCAAGGCTTGATTTCCCTAGATCAAGCGTTTGGATTTTCCTAGCCAATATGATGGACTTGTGATTGCTAGGGTTAGGAAAATCTAGCCTATAGGACGAGCTTGAGCTAAGGGGAAAATGGCCAATTGATCACAAAGCTCAGTTCACACAGATTGCACAAGAGGGCTCAAGTATTTTCTCAAGTATAGCAAGTGTGAGAAGTGAATTCTAGTGTCCTATGGCTTGTCATATTTATAGGAATGGCCTAAGTATGCTTAAGGACGTTCTAGACAACTTCTAGGGGTTTCTAAGTGCTTAACTAGCCGTTAGGTACAAAGTTGTTGCTTTAACAACGGCTAATTAATTTATTCTGCAGTTCCTCTCAGAGACCATCTCGGTCGAGGAATGGTTGACCGAGACCCGTACTCGGTCGAAGTGTTGTCGACCGACAGGCTCTCTGGATTAACGTTCATTTGCAACTGCCAACTTCTTTGTCTGTTGTGTCTAACGGCTACTTTGGATCTTTCTCGGTCGAGGAGTTTGTCGACCGAGAGTGTCTCGGTCGAGGAGTTTGTCGACCGAGAATGATCCTGTTTCAAGGTTTCAATTTAAACATTAATTATATGTGTGAGTGTGCAAAGGTGATCCAATTTAAATGGGATGACATGTCTAACTATGGTGTTTGGCTAGGGAAAATCTAACGCTTGATTTACATGCAATTCTAAGTACTTGTACATTATATATTTGTACAAGTTTTACAACATTGATTACATTGCATGAAAATATAACTAAGTAAGCTCTTGGATTTTCCCTTGCTACTTTGTCATCCTGCTTAGTCCTGCACACTTAAGTAGCTAGTTAGATTAATAAGAATGAAATGTTTGTCATCATCGAAACAAAGGGATTTATCATAATATCCAATTTATCCAACACTCATTGGGTTCAAGCTATGAAAGAAGAACTTCTAGCACTTGAGCATAATGCCACTTGGACTCTAGTTCCTCGTCTAGACCATTGTCATGTGGTAGGTTCCAAGTGGGTGTTTAAGTCAAAGTTAAAAGCTGATGGCAGCTTCAAAAGACTTAAATCATGCCTAGTGGCCAAAGGTTATAGCTAGGAAGGAGTATACTATATTGAAACATATAGCCTTATTGTCAAAGAAACTACCATCTGGGTTGTTCTTACTTTAGCCACAACCTTCCACTAGAAGTTACTACAGGTTGATATCTGTAATGCTTTCTTGAATGGTGATCTATTGGAACCTATCTTTCTTGAGCAACCTCCGAGTTTTGTTAATACACAATTTCTTGGATATGTCTGCAAGCTTAATAAAGCCCTCTATGGACTCAAACAAGATCCAGTTGCATGGTTTAATAAACTTAGTGACTTCCTTCTTGAGTTTGGAATCATTTGTAGCAGTTCTGATCCTTCTCTATTTGTATATTCTCATCGACAAGATATTATATATCTTCTTCTCTATGTCAATGATATAATACTCACTGGTAATAATGTGAAGCTTCTTGCACACTTTCACAACACTCCGAGTGCTACTTTCAGTCTTTGAGATCTTGGTCCCTTATCCTATTTTCTTAGTATTCAAGTTTCTGCTTCTTCCTCTGGTCTACTCTTAAGTCAGGAAAAATACGTTCTTGATGTTCTTCGCCAAGCTGATATGGTTGACTGTAAACCTACATCCACTCCTATTGCTCTCAACTTTCACAAAGTTTCTGAATCTCCAAGTTTTGTGGATGCTCAACTGTAGAGATGAATAATTGGTTATTTATAATATATTACCATCACTACACCTGATATAGCTTATGTAGTCAATACTGCTTGTCAATTCCTTGCTTCTCCATCTTAGCATCACTTTCTTCTGGTAAAACACATCGTCAGGTATTTGAAGAGTTTTCTCTCTTATAGCTTGACCATTAAGTTGGCTGTGTCTATAGCATTAACTACCTTCAGTGACTCCGAGTGGGCTGGTTGCCCCTCTACCAGAAGATCTACTACATGCTTCTGCATCTTCCTAGGAACCACCTACATTTCATGGAGTGTAAAGAAGCAATCTACTGTTTCTCGATCCAGCTGCGAAACTGAATATTGAACTCTAGCATCCACAGCTGCTGAGCTCACATGGGTTTTGCTTCTTCTTCGAGACCTTCACATTTCTCTCCCACAACCTGCTCAGCTCTTATGTGACAATCTCAGAGCACTTCAGCTTTCTGTCAATCCAGTCTTTCATGCAAGAACTAAACATATCGAGATCGACTACCATTTCATTCACAAGAAAGTGGCTCTTGGACACATTGTTACTGCTCACATAGCTTCATCACAACAACCAGCAGATGTCTTCACCAAACCTCTAACCAAGAAAGTATTTCATGTCTTACGTCTCAAATTGGGACTTCAGTTACCCTTGTAGTTTGTGGGGCGGTATTGGGCGATGAAGAGCTCTCTACTTGTTTGATGAAATGCCTACAAGAGTACATTGTATTTCTATGCTTTTCCATTACTTGTACAATACTTGGGCTCCAAGAAATGGGTCGGGCCTATCTTTTATAAATACAATACTCATAATAACAAGGAAGACTGATGTGAGTAGTATGTTGAAACTCTCACTTCCCTCTTTGAAATGAATAGTGCCCTAGATCTTTCTCTTACCTCTTCTTTTCAATTGCTTTCTTCTCACCCCTGTTCTTAGATCTAGGGTTTCAATCTCAATCTTCACTCTTTCATACATAAAATAGGTCTTCAACTTAAGATCAGATTGTGGCATAATCATCTTAATAAACTTTCATGATTTCAAATGAGTTTTAGTTTTTCCATGCAAAAGCTACCCATAATGGAGAAATTATGTGATTAATGGTCATGAAAGAATAATTCCACAATGAGATTAGAAAAATAAGTAATATTCACTACTTGGGTATCTTAAGGAATCCTTAGAGAAGATATCAGATGCTAGAAGAAAGCAAAGAAACATAATCCTCTCTTGGTAATTAGGTGTGTACAGGAACCTCAACCACCACATTAGTTGGATAGGAGGTGATTACTATCTAGAACCTCCATGTTAAGTTCCATACACATTGCCTTAGTTTCACAATTAAGGATTTTGGTTCTCCCTAGGTTCTTATGAGGTGTTAATCCTTAATATATATATATATATATATATATATATATATATATATATATATATATAGTAGCCTATGTGTTTATCTATGATACTATTTGTCATGGAATTGTTTGTTACCCTCATCCTACCCCCATTGATTACATAGTTAGTGGCAGTAGGGTTTGGGAGTTTGTCTATAGAATGGCACACATATTCACACATGCATTATTTATGTAAAAGTAAACAACCACAGATAACAAGACCCTTAAATGAGAAAAGAGATATGTTCACATTTCTATATCAATATAACCCATTGGTGTTTCAATTTAGAGCTAAGTGTCTTGATTGCATCATATATTTATTTGATACCTAAAGTTCTATAAACAAAATAGATTAATGCTAAAGCATTACATGTTCTATGAAAGGGCATGTAAACATAGTTTAATATATACAAAGGTTTCTTGGATAGAAACAATATAACATACATGAAGAAGAATCATTGAAGCATAGCTTCCTGACATTCTTTTATACAAGGCATATTTTAGGTTTTATTTTCCATTATATCAACATGAGGTCTTTGACCACTTATAATGGAAGGGTCTATGAGGAGAATTTGAGGCTCAAATCCTATATGTCACCCTATGTCTTTATGAGGGATCTCAATCATGCCTTGTGCCCATACCCTGAGAATTTAGGTAGGTACACAAGGGCTATATAGTGGATTTCTCTATATATGCCTAAGGTTTATCAATAGAGTATATTCAAACAATAAAGTAGCATTCATAGGAACATTATCTCAAACAATTAAGTATGCAGACAAGCATTTATACAAGAATTCATACAAACAAGCTAGTATCATAGTGAGGTCAACAGATTAAGTGTACCTTGTGAATGGAATTCTAGATATGATTCTTGAGTAAGATTATAGAGAAGATGCAACACAAAGGGAACCTAAAATATAAAAATACATAATAGAGTGTCTTAGATCAGTAGGATTTTTTTAATATAAACATCATATTGTCATGTGATGTTTCCCCTAGGCCTAGGATTCAACTAGTTCATTCTTTAGATCCAAGGTTCCAAACATGCATGCTTATATTTAACACAACCCATGTATCAACATTATGCCCTAGGTCTACATAAATAATCCACGTTATGAATGATACAAGATACAAATAATATCTAATTTTACAATAGGGGAAGCATAAGTTTTGGATTGTGATCAAGGTTTGAACTATCAAGATCATAACTAGTCACATTATATTTATTTCATGAAATAACGACATATGATAGATTAAGCGAGAATTTAGTGACACAAGTATGATAAATATAATGATTTGAATGCATTAATATAACTTTGGAGCATGATACTATCAAGGTTAGGCCCAACAATAAAAATATACATTTACAACATGTTAGGTTTTATGCGTACGTCACCTATAGTAAAAGGTTCACATGAAAGTGTAAATGGCATTTTAGTGTTATAATACATTATTGGGATTGATTTCATCATCATCATACAGGCTTGAACATTTAAGATCACTTTTATATATGGATTTAAAGAATCAAACATATAAGTACCAAACATCACATATTAAGGCTTTGAATCGTACAAAGGTAAGTCTTGTAGGTTATTTGTAGCATTAATGGAACAAGGGAATAAGATATTAGGAAAATATGTTACATAAAACATTAAAGTTTTTATATTTACAATGGTGTAAAAATAGGTTGGCCAAATATATCTAGGTTCTAAGATTAGGTAGGGGCATCATGTTCCTGCACAAAAGGGACACTTCGAGATCACAAGGTAAACATAAATTCATCAAGGTGATCCATTTCGTGATTCAAACCAAGAGATGGGTAAACGTTACTAATCTAAAGTTCAAGAGTGATATTTAAAGAAAAAATAATGTATGAGAGCAAAATACACCCTTTAATATCCAAAAAATATATGAGAAACGCCCTTTTTAGGATATTTGAAAAAGATAAATTGGACCATGAAACTATTTTGAAGTGATATATATTATTTTTCTGCTGGTATATAATGTGACCATACTTGGATTTACGATCTAGGAGGTATGGTTTCTTGAGTATATAGATTGAAACTTTAGGAAAGTTGCATTTAAGAACCATATAGTTATCAATAGGGTTGTTACCATGTATTAGGAGAGCAATCCACGCCCTTGGTTCTACAGTGTTTAGGTGGGATCACTCCTAGCATAAGGCCAGCATGTTCTAGTGTTGGGTGGGGGGTCTCGATCAGTATTGATCGACATGGGAGGAGGGGAACGAGAGGGCCCATGCAGAGTGGGCCACAGATCCCGACCCTCATGAGATCTTCCTAGGCTACCCATGATTCTTTGAAGCGGACGACCACTTTGTAGAATATCACAGTGGTTGGGAGACATCCTCCAATACCAACCATCGTACCAGAAGCTTGTGTGCACTAGTACCTCCCAGTGGATCTTAGCCTAGGAGTTTGTCGGAGCTCCAAGCTTGAGGTGGTAGTAGCCATCTAGGTCTCATGAAGGGTTGGTCACCTTTGTCAACAATCCTCCAACCGGTAGGCACTTCTTTGGTGAATGATGGAATGGACACACACCCAAAAATGGATTTCATCATTACTGCTACTGGGCAACGAAGAAAAAAGGACAAGGAAGGAGGCTTCATTATTCCCTAGGCCATGAAGGAGGGTGAAAACAAGGGCAATTGAGAGTGAGGTCAAAGAAAATGTAATGCATGTATCAATTGGCCAAAATATTCATGAAAAAGGTGATTAGAGTGGAGCAAAAGTGGATTAGGTGTCTCTGACGTGGTTGTCAATAGGAGTGCATATGAGGAAGGAGAAGTCACACTGGTCATTAGATCGAAATGGCCCAATCAATGGGACAAGGTTCAATGGATCGGATCAAGTGAGCCACAAATAGGAATGAAAGGAAGCGCAATTTAGATGGGTCTTGCACTCTATAATTGGGACCATATAGGGTCAACATCGTAAAAATTCATTTGAATGACATGTAATTTGACACAAATTTCATTAACCTATAATTAAATCTATCGATGTCCAGTTAATGCAATTTTTATATTGTTGGAATGATAATTGGAAGACATACAACTTAAAATGCGTTCAAGTGTAAGTTTATGATATTTATTAGATTCATATTTATTTGGAATATAGTGACATGTTAAGGAGTTGAAACTTACATCTAAAAGAAAGTTTGAGTGTCACCATAAGAAATATGCATGTAAGACTAACAAACAAATACAGAATCAAAACACATTCAATCATGAAACTGAATTCAAAATTGAGAAATAGAGTGAATGTGAAGTTTATAGAAGATCTGTGAGGATACAAAATGGTTCATGTTATCATATTCTCCCCACTTTAAAATAAATTTTGTCTACAAAATTAAATCAATCTATTGATCAAGATTGGATTTTCATACTCTAAATTATGATCATCTGGGTATTCCAAACAAGCATCATTATCTCCATATCAAAATTGAGCAATCGAGCACTAAATTCAACACATAGTCCCATGGTTTGATCAAATTAGCCACAACATAGGTTAAATAAATAGGGACATCAATAACCATGATGTGTAATACATGAGTTCCACATTATTTCACCATATCAACAATTTACCTCAAACATAGAAAGAATGTATATCAAATTTGGTAACATTGAGTTTTCATAAACTTTACATATGAGAACATCACCTTCAAGAGTACTTTTACACAACTAATAGGGTTTTTAGTTTAAGATAAGATCATGGAATGATCATACTAATCAATTTTCATGATTTCATATGAATTTTAATTTTCCCATACATAAGATACCCACAAGGTAGAAATCATGTGAATAATGGTCAAGACAAAAATCACATGAATAAATGAGAAAACTAACTAATCATCACTACTTGGGTAGCTTAGGTAATCCTTAGAGAAAAGATGAGATTCTAGAAGACTCTTTATGCTTTAAGGGAGGTAACCTAATCTAATATTGGATCCACTTTGGGTAGCTAGGTGTGTAGAGGAACCTCATCCACCACACTAGTTTGATAGGAGGTGATTACTAGTTGAAACCTCCATGTTTACCCATCATACCCATCACTTTAGTTTTACTATTATGGATCTTAGTTCTCCCTAGGTTCTTATGATGTGATAAACCTTAATAATATATAGAGGCATATGTGTATTGCTTTAATAATGTTTTCTAGTGAAGTATCAGTTACCCTCATCCTACCCCCACTAACTACAGAGTCAGTAGAAATAGGGTATGGGAATTTTTTCATAGAATGAGACAAATATTTTACACATGTAGTATATATGTAAATGCAAAACAGCAAGAGGTAACAAGACATTTAAAGTAGAAAAAGAGACATGATTTCATTTCTATATCAAAATAACCTAGTAGTGTTTCATTTCAAAGATAAGACTCTTTATTATTGTGGATATTCATTTGGTAACTAAGAATTTGATTAAAAAGGATATATTAATGTTAAAGAATTAAGCCCTTCATGAAAGGGCATATAAACAAAGTTTAAGAGTAAGAAAAAGTTTCTTGTCTAGAAACCTTGTAATAAGCAAGAAGAATAAATGGAGAGAGAATGCTTAGTGAAATTCTTATATACAACACAAATCTGAGGTTACATTTTCCATTATATCAACATTATGGCTTTATACACTTCCAAAGGAAGGCTCTGTGAGAAAAAATTAAGGCTCAAACACTATATGTCACCCTATTTCTACATGAGGGACCTCAAGACCCCAAAGTAAATGAGCTAACCATGTTTCAATCATTCCTTGTATCCTTACCCCGAGAATTTAGGAAGGTATACAAAGGCTATATAATGGATTTCTCAATAGTATGTTGAAGGTTTATCAACATACTATAATCACAATAGTAGTATTTGTATGAACAATAGATCAACCAATTAAGTATGCAACCAAACATTCATACAAACAATTGATTATCATAGTAGGGTCAATAGATTAAGTGTATCTTACAAGTTTCGTATAAAATATGATTCTTGAGTAAGATTCTAGAGAAGGTCCAACACTAAGGGGACCTAAGATCTAAAAAGACATAATAGAGGGTCTTAGATCAATAGGTTTTTGTTAAGATAAACATCATATGTCATGTGGACGTTTCACCTAGGCATTGGATTCAAGTAGTTAAATCTTCAAATCCAAGGTTCCAAACATACGTGCAAATATTCAACATAGTCAATGCATCAACATTATGCCCTAGGTCTAGGTAAACCATACACATTATGAGTGATACAAGATAAAGACAATATATAATTTTAAAAAAGGGGAAGTATAAGTTTTTTATTATTATCAAGGTTTAAACAAGCAAGATCAAAACTAGTCATATTATATTTATGAAACGGTTCCGTACTTCTAAGTCATATGATCAGCATAAGGTAGATTAGCTGGGGATTTATGTCACATGTATGATAAATATATCACTATGATAGAATGCATAACTTTAGAGCATAATTCTAGCATGGATATTTCCCAACAACCGATATATGCATTTAGAACATGTTATGTGTCATAAGTATGTCACATATAGTAAAAGGTGCACATGCAAGTGTTACATGTAATTTTAGTGTCACAAGAAATAATAGGGACTAATTTAAAGACCATCACATAGGTTTCAACATTTAGGATCATTTTTGTCTAAGGATTTAAAGAATCAAACATATAAGTAACAAACATCGCATATTAAGTCTTAAGAGTGTACAAAGGCAAGTCTTTTAGGGCCATCCAGTTTTTGGTGCAACTGGATAAGGGGGCCATCCCCCATACTAGCCTCCTAGGTTTGAATCTTGCTGATGCAATTAGGGAAAAAGAAGTGGTTGGTGGGCACTCTGACCAAGCAATGGATGTGATGGCAGAGCATGCTATATAGTATGGCATGGGGGTGAATGGATACCATATGTCTGAACATGGGGTTTAACCTTCTAGGGGGAGTCCACTAGTGGCTCATCCTAGAGGCATTCCTCATCATCAAAAAAGGAATGTTTTTTGTCATATGAAGCATTCATGGAACATATCCATAAGATATTAGACAAATATGTAGCATAAACTCATTAATTGTATTGATTTTGAAGGGAAATGAATATATGATGATCAAATATATCAATGTTCCAAGATTAGACAAGTGTCAACAAGTGCATACATAAAATGGGCAATTTTAGGTCAAAAGAGTAAACCTAGGTTCATCAAGGTGATCCATTGCATGATTCAAACCAAGAGATGGATAAAAGGAACTGATCCAAATTTAAGAGTTATTTTTTAAGTAACAATACTTAATGGGGGAAGATAAATCATTTATTATTCTAAATTACATAAAAGACATGCTTTTAGGATATCATAAGAATAGAAATTGAAAATAGATCATGAAACAATTTTAAGTGATATATCTCATGTTTATGATAATCTTGGTATATCAAATGACCATATTTGGAAAGGGGTCTAGGAGATACGGTTTCTTGAATGAATAGATAGAAACTTTATGGAAATTTCATTTAAAAAAAATATAGATATTAACAGGGACGTTACCATGTATTAGGAAGGTGACCAGCACCCATGGTCCCCGGGAGGGTGTCTAAGATCACTCATGGCCCAAGTTCCATGTGTGCCAAAATTGGGTGGGGGCCTTGACCAGGTATGACTGGCATGGAAGGAGGGGATCGAAAGGGACCTCATGGAGTGAGCCACACATCACAGACCCAATAAGATTTGCTTCAACTACGCATGATTCTTTGACACGGTCTGCTGCTTGGAAGAACACCACATTGGTTCAAAGGCATCCTCTGTCGAAAGCCACTACACAAGGTCTTGCATGTTCCAGGGCCTTGCAGTAGAGCTTGTTCTAGGTTCTTGTTGAAGCTCTAAGGCCAAGGTGGTAGTAACCACCTGTGGTCTTGATGAAGGACCGATGTTTTTTCAGAAATCCACCAACACATAGGCACTTCCTTCGCTGACAATGGGGCAGCTGAACCAGCATGCCCAAAAAGGGGTGGTTGTCTTCACTGCTGCTAGGGAAGCAAAGAAGAAAGGAAAACAAAGGAGGTTTAAATAAGAAGGATGTGGAAAATAAGAGAAACATAGAGTAGGGGTCCAACAGAGGTGATTGCATGTATCAATTGCCCAAAAAGGGTCGTGAACATGGTAATTGGAGTGAAGAAAAATAGAGTTGATGTGTCTGACACCGTAGACATTGGGAGTGTTTATGAAGGAAGGAGAAGACATGTTGGTTGTTGGATTAAAAGGGACAAATCTTTAGGACTAGGATCAATGGGTAAGATTGAGTGAGCTAAAAATAATAGTGAAAGGAAGAAAAAATGTGATGGGCCACATGCCTATAATTGGGCCCATATAGGGTCAAAATCATAAAAAAATGATTGAACCACATATAATTTGACCCAAAATTCATTAGTCAATAATTTAGGTTCTGGATGTCCAATTAAGGAAATTTCAATGTTGGAAAATAATTGGAAGTGTTATAACTTAACATGCATTATAATATAAGTTGATGACATTGATTACATTCATATTAATTTGCAAAGCGGTGACATTTTAAGGATTTGAAAATTAGGTCTAAAAGAAATATGAGTATAACCACAAGACACATGTACACATGAGAAACCAATCAATCATTAAAACACACTAAATCAAGAAATTGAATTTAAGAATGAAAAAAAGAGTGATGGTGAAGTGCATAGCATATACATGAGGAGAGCAAAGGTCTAGGTTATGAAAACATCTCTTGATGGACCTAGGGCCTACCACTCTACTATCAGGACATCCATAGGAGCCATGCCATATTGTCTAGTATATATAATGAAAGAAGTATTACTAGTCGAGATCTATATTCCTTCACTTTGCATTCTACAAGAACCAAAAATGTCTAAGGAAGAATGGCTTTAGGATCAAATGGATTACCTTAAGACCTTTGAAAACAAATGGACAAAAGTTCAACATCATCCAAATTGTTATCAAGAAAGAACATATCAAGCATTCAACAAGAGGGTTCGACCCCGTAATTTTCATAAGGAGACTTGGTGATGTGCATCATTAAGAATGCCAATTCTAGGGGAAAGTTTGACCATAAAGGGGAGGGGCTCTACATCGTCCATGTAATCTATAATTTGGGAGGACTATGCTTGAATGACATGGATGGAGATTTTCATCTTGATCATAAAAACACCAGCCTTGTCAAATGATACTAATACTTATGATCAAGTTTCAACAAAAAACAAGCCTCTTGTAAAGGAGACAACAACTCCCGCCCATATAAAAGTTGTAATATTTACGTAAGTACCAAACTGCATCCCCTTATGCACCCTATAGAAGAATGTCCAAATTAGAACCAAGGGCCTTGGATGAAAGGAGAATGGTCATTATCATGAGGACCCAACAGTTCGCCAACCTTAAAATAATTCCTTAAAATGGGTCAACCTTAATAGGATAGACCCAAAAATGATCACTTTTGTAGGAAAGGTAAGGAGAAGCCTTGTGATTAACATCATAATATTAGAAGCTATGGGTCCCCAGAGGTAATTTAGAGATGACCATCACTGTCATCTACCTGAAACCTATTCTTAACTAGATGTTATAACTCTAGAATCCTTTAGGGTAAACCTTAACGGAAAGGACCGTAGGGAGAAGGAAAAAGTTGAAACTATTTACGGTTGTCCCTACCTCATCTTTAGAAAAAGTGGATACCAAACTTTGAATAGACTAAATTAGGAGTAATGAGATGGAAAACCTCACTAGGCAAACCCCATTCATTCCCCATGGAATCTTAGGCTCTCATACTATGGCCATGATCATCAATGTCCAATCAAAATGTTCAACAAAAAGACCCACAGACAGTGGGCACGTCACAAAAAATTCAATATGCCTTTAATTAGGCAGACACACACTTGTAGAAAATGGCTACATTAAAGAACGTCAAGAGCGAAGCCTACCATGGTGTCTCCAACACCTGGCGCATTGGCGCAGCTTGGTAGGAATTTTCGTTGATACACCCGCTAAATGAAGTGAATTTAGAATGTAACTTGTCACCCAGATCTAACAGAGCTTTTATCCATGTCCTCCCCTAGATTGAGGGTCCCCTCATACTATAACTGGAAACACACGTTCAAAGGGAAGAAACACTTATCATCAGATCCAGAGGGGGGTAACTTGAAAACACTTAGCGGGTTTAACCTTCTGACTTCACTCATAGTGGGGGACAAGAAAGAGATAATCCCAATATATATTATGAAACTATATCATCATCCCCGAGATGCTAGAACCCATAGATGAGAGATCCAAATTGATCATAGTCGGTGAGCTTGTTAGAAAGGATCTCATAGAACTATCCACATCGAGGACCTATGTCTGGATACAAATTCCTAATTATCATGGACGGAGTACCCATATCTAGTGTCGTATGATATGAATGAAAATATTGATTGCAAAAACCAATTTCATAATCTTAACTCGTCATGCAAACAAACAAAAAAGAAAGAATGTGAATCTAAAATACAAAATATGTATCATTTAGGTTTTCTATAGGAACCATCGTTCACTATCACTAGAGGTGTCAATGAAAGCCACTCCATATATTTTGGAGAACAATCCCGACATACATGGAAGAAATTATGGGTTAGCTTCTTATGATTTAGATACATTTGTTCCATTTTCACATGAACCTTCTGAGAATCAATCACTACATTCTTGAAAAAAGGGGGTAAATTCTTCGACTTAATACTCACACTAGAAGAGATTGAACTAACTCAAATCCGACAGGAGATAGTATGCATCACATCTCTCTAGATATGGCAAGATGACCAACCACTAAAAATTAGACATATACACTCTACAAAATGAGTTATGAAAATTAAATTCCATTCATTCCCAACCCATGTCCATAGACTTCAGCTTTCAAGCCATTAAGCTAAATTGCCACATAGCTAAAGGGGCTCACCAACCTGAATATTCTTTGTCAGAAACTCCTTAGTAAAACTCTTGATGGGCATTCCCAGATAAATTTGTAGGACCTTGAAGTATCCTCTCATATTCTTGGTCAACTAGGCATCATCCAATCATCCATACAACTCAACCAGTATCAAATGAACAATAGTCTCCTTCCTCAAACTCCAGTAGTGGAGGTCGTCACTCTCTCAATGATCTATCCAAATAACACCTCTTCTATGATGATCAAAGTATATGATAAAAAATAGGGCATATCGGTTGATATTGAAACCGCATCACACTTCATTCTTAAATGGCTTCCATAAGAATGTCATATGAATAAAGAGAACATTATCAGTAAGCCATGGAGAAGCTTGGGACTTCTTCACACAAAAGAGACTCCCCAGCTCGATAGCCTAACATGACTTCTTCAGTACCATAGGCCAACGGCCATGCAAAGGAATCCTAGCATCATGGACACATCTTCCAAGGTAGGAGTTAGAACAATGTCCCAAAAATAGACGGAGTGACTTACTAGATTCAAGACGGGGATAACCACTGATATCAACTATCTCACCACAGGGGTGTAAACCTAATGATGGATATGACAGGGCATGCCAAATCTTGCCAGCTTGACTTCTTTAGTCTTAAAGAGATCAATAATGCAATGTTGCACCAAAGACAAATTAATGGGAGGATGTCACCAAAGTGAGATTTCCATTATATCCCTCTCTCCCATGACTATAGGTTGTGAAAGAACAATTATGCAAAAAAGATGGGAGTGTGAATCCATGCTTGTAGGCCCCACATATGGTATATTCACATTCCAAAGATAAAAGGATTCTTATCCTTTCCCAAGCAAAATGGTGCAATTCACCACAAGAAAATGTGTCAATAGTCAACATTGACACACATCCCAAGATGGTAGGAATTTGTGTCCCATAAGTCGGTGGATTGTTGCAATCGACCGTCCTCAATTAGCACACAAATTGAGGCAGTCTGTTGGATCCACCGATTCCTTCCAAAGATCAAACTCCTAAACTCTAATTCTGAATCAAAATCACAAAACCCTACAATTTGACTTAAACCAAATATAGAATATTTTTAAATTAAAAAACTCTTACATATACAAACATAATTAATATATGATTTTTCATGTAGGAATGGAAAAACATCATGCTGAGAATATTTCTACTTCTTCAGCTTCTTCTTCAGCCACGTCGTCAAACATTTCACCAGTGATTGATGATAAATGGAAGGAGATCTAAAAGAATGATTCTTACTGCTTGCATTTTAGCAAATAAAACTGATAGACCATTAGTGACCCAAAGTGGAGATGGAAGGCCCCTCCATGACTAGGGAAGAATCGATACAATTAGAGGAACCTTCTTCAATACCAGCTGGCGTTGTGTCTGTAGTGAAAATGGGGACATCTGAAGAGATGTCAGCAACTCCAGAAGATCCCTCAAAGATCTAGCTATTCCTATATCCAGGCAAGATACTTGAGCCAAAGAGTCCACATGTTGCATGTGAAACCACATTCATTTCCTAGAAGGAAAATGTTTAGACAAAGTCACCCAATAAGTGACACAAGTATCCCACATCAATCCTGATGAGGCCTCATACTGAGAACCGTCAAAGCTATGAGTGTAATAGGCATAGAAGGTTGAGCTTTAGAAGAAGAAACTGGCTCAGGAGGAGGTTCATGATAGAAACTTGCAATAATTTTGCTTCTCATCAACATCATTGTCGATCACAAGTGAAAAATGCAAGCTAATGAAGATAAAACCTCACTCCAAATGCTTGGCACTAGGGGATGTCGATGCCGATTGTATCCCTCTCTATATAAAAGTATCAGTTGTCTATGATAATAGTTATATTCCACATATTCAACATGCATGACCGAACCATAAATCAGCTTGCATGGGAACTAACATATTCTTAGATCAAGAGGGATGAACCTTGACAAAGGATCAAGGGAAATGGGGTAGAAAAATCCGCTAACAAGCAGAATTCTCTCCCACATACAATACACTTCCAGAGGGTGACTCAAACTGGATCTGGCAAGCATTATTGAATGTCTCAAATAAGGTTGCACATGACGTGAGTGTGTTTCCATACTAGAGTCTGGACAAGACCCTGAATTGGACCTAGGGACAATGACAAATTGGATACATATAAAGTATGAATGCACAAAATAATAAAGTGATTAAGTACTACACATACCTCAGTGATGATCATCATCTTCAGTTCACCCCTCCATTTCAATACCTTACCCAACAACTACAGACAACCCAGTGATGAAAAGTAGCAAGTGATGCATGTAGATAGCCCTCTGTACCACTCACAGTGATGTATTTGTGAAGCTGAAAGTGCTCAGACACCCACAACTACAAGAGAAGCATTAGTGAAATCAATGATCACAAATGTTTTAAAGAAAAAATGCCTAAAGAAGTAGGTAAAGTCTTACTACACTTAAGCCTAAAAATTCCATCTCCCCTTTATAGGCCAGACCATATCCCCTTTGAGATAACCCTCGATACATCCCTTAGGTGTGCTAGAAGATGAGAATACACACCTTAATCCTAGCCAAAGGAGGGAACTACATCCAGATCTAGAAGGAAGGAGAATAAGCTAATGTCTCTCTAATTCCACATGCTATTGATAAACAAACAACAGGCTAGTAGTGTTGGGTAACTTGGAAAACAAAAAGTAAAATGTCCTACTCTTAAAAAAAATGTGCAATTAAAGGACTCAAATAGGTTTACCTTCTCACCTACTAAACTATCATACAAAAACCCCAACTCATTTCAATAGGCAATAGACATTCGACAATTTGAGACCCTAAAGAAATAATGTAGAAGATTATGTTAAAACTATCACTACATAGTGAAAAGTCTAATTCAATTGGCAAAATAGAAAGAAATTAGCCTAAATAAAGTTTCTAAGGTTGTACCTTGTCACCTACTCATAGACCATAGTGATGTAGGTTTATGCACAACAAGCCTAGATGATGGAAGAATCTCACTATTGGGAGTAGTTCCCTCAGATCCTGTCTGAACCATTGTGACACCTACTTAGATGAAATGACACTCTCGTAAGGTAAATACAAACTTTATAAAAAAAGCTACCATGCATACCATGGATATCCCTCAACCCTCACATCATAGACCACATCATGTACATACATAATAGGATCCTCCTCACACCAATTATGATCTATCATCTACATAAGTACAATGGAAACACCATAAGCTTACACTACAATTGAAATAATATCAATGGACAACAAGCAACCAAGAAAATAACAACACAACAAAATCAATTAGATTGCAAATCAAGACATGCATCCATGTCATCTTCAACCTCTAGAGTACAAAGAATGTTGGGAAGTGAAAATTTAAAATTTTCCATCAAGGGACAAAATTTCCAAATTAAAGTGCAAAAATAAAGGCTATACCTTCCCTAGGATTGATGTAGCTAAAAAATTGCATGTCTCTATAGAGGGTGATTTGAAGATCCCTAGTTGTTGTGAGACTACCATACACAACACTACTAGAGAGGGTTGGAAGTGGTCATCATTTTTTGGTCTGAGACTGGAAAATTAGCACAATCTATGTAACGACATCACTTTTCAGCAACCCCCAAATAAAGAAGGCCAAAAAGATGAGAGCCATTACCTAAACTTTTCCCAAGGTTCCAGATTTAGAAAATAATAAACAAAAGTAAAAAATTTCCATTAATTCAAATATATTATTTACAAGATGTTCCTCTAGAACTTAGATAACTTTCCATCATAAAAATTTTACATATGAGGACAAGTAACTAGCTAATTCACCTTTAATTATTGCTTTAATGTCTTCACATAGCTTCATCTTTATCTTCATGTCGTTTAGCATGTATATCCCCATATACCTAAAATGTGTGAAACAAAACGCGGATCAGTATGTTAATATACTATGTATGTTGGGTGCATGCAAAATGTGTATAAGTACATAATAGAATATATTCCATCAATTACTTGCAAATAAGAACTAGAATTTTATTCACATAATATTTATTTATGTGATACTCATAATGGCATTATAATTGAACTAAACCTAAATAAACATCCAATAATTTAGTTGTTCAATCTTTGAGAATCCCTAAACAAACATCGAGAAACTAATGTGGGTAGTCATAAGCATAACCATGTAACTCAATGGTGAGTCATGTAGATAATCAAATCGTACTCTAAGCATATCATCCAATAAAACAAGCAAAGAGGAATCCAATCATTTAATATGCATGTATGTAAATCTTGAAGTGTCACCATAATGTTAATTACATTAAACCCTACTCACGCCCTAATCTAGGGTTTAAGGTAGTGTCCAAGTTTGAATATGGAGGAAGGGTACAAACCCTAATTGTTATGCATGTCATATTATTTTATTATGATCACTTAGATTAGTTCGAGTTTATTAAACTTATCATCTTTAACTTCAAAACCACGATTCTTCATAAGAAAACCCAAGTTATCGTCATTATGATCATGGTCATCCGGGACAAGAATATCGGATAATTGCATAAAGGAAAGGCTTTTAATGTTTCCAACATCTTGATACCTAAATCTAGGGTTTAAATGTACTAACCACTTATAAACATGTATTCACACCACTTTTTGAATAGGAAGCATAACTAAATCTGAATTACATTTTATTTGTTTTCCTCTGGTTTTCCCCATTTATTTCACATATAACTTATTTTCATCCGAGTTACCAATATTTTTTAGACATTAAACAAAATAACTATTTAATGGCCAATCACAGCTTGACACGTCAGTGAAATCTAATTTCCTAAAACTCTTAACTCAGCTCCCATTTAGACAATAGGAAATGACAAGACAATGTTTGATGTTGTTACAATTTGCTTACTATATTTCTCTCTCCTCTAGTCATAGTTGTCAATGTGATTAACTCTGAGTTGATCCCGGCCTTTGCTGCATTGTGTGAAGAAGAAATGGGAAGGGTGCTCAACCCTCCTCCCATATATCCTCCTTTAAAAACAATTTTTTTTTATGAAAACATCAAATACGTCCCTAGATTTTCAACATATTCCTAAAACCTTATAAAATTGCACAAAATTTAGAAAGAATTCAAAAAAAATTACACAAAAATCTAAAAAGATAGAAGTGTAAAATTTGGACTTATAAAGACAAAACTCCATATTTTTAAGAAAAATAATTATTAAATCTAACTCTGATCTCCAGGGTCCCATTCCATGACCTAAAACTGGACCAATCCTATTCATTGTCTTCCAATTTTTTGGGTCTTCGACCATGACCTACAACTAAACCAACTATAAGACCCCTGACCTAGATTAGTGTTTGATCTTACTATCTTTGCTCAATAGGAATTCTTAGACCTTAATCTAATCATGTGAGGCCACTAGTAGAAAAATGACGTATACCGCCACATTTGTCGGCGTCGGTTATAAATAAAACACCGATGCTAATAAACTACATTGTCAATTTAACAAGACAACTGACACCTATATGTGAAGGCAGGCCGCTTTATAAAAGATACGGGTATCACTTTTTATTTAACGTTGGCTGGTAGAAGTAAAAATTGACATCTAAAATCACTCATGAAATACAATTATCCAGGGAAAAAATTTGCCTCAAAAATTTTCAATTTGGTGTCGGTTGTATAAACACCGACGACTCGTGTTTCACGCCAAGACCTGCAAAATGTTTTCCCCCATATGTTTTCGGTTGTTGAAAATACAACTCACGCCTAAATATCCCTCACGAGGCAAAATTAAATTCATACCTTATTTGGCATCAGTTGTTGCATAGGAGTCGACGAGGATGTTTGTTCACGTGTTGTCCCCATGAAATGTTTTCCTCCAATTTGCCTAATCAACGTCGATGTTAGGGGAGAAACCAACAACTATGATTGTAACTCAAGAACAATTTTTTTTTTGTCGACGTATGTGGATAGACGTCGGTTATTATACGTTAAAGCCGATGATGAACACCCTGACCCAATATTTGTTTAAAGTTGAAGATGGTGTTAAGTGTTAGTTTTACACAATAATCGACGTTGGTAATTAACTGAATAGCACCCGCACGAGCCATACTCTTTCCCTTCTCTGTTTCATTCACGATTCTCAGTTGCCGCTCAAGCTAGGTCTTGCGATTGAGGCATGCCACTCGCTGCCGCCACTATTGCTTTTGTGGAGAGGTGCTCGCTGTCGCTGTTGTGGAGAGGAGCTCACCGCCGCCGCTGTGGAGAGGAGCTTGCCATTTAGGAGCTCACTGCCACCACTACATTGTAGTCTTTGCCGCCTTCGCTCCAGTACTTCATTCGTTGCCACCACCACTTGCTTTCTTAGTCATCTCCGCCAATGACCACAGCCACAGCCTGCCATCCTGCCACCGCTCGCCACCTGCTTCACCGCAACTTCAGCCATCTCTGCCTCCACCTCCGACCACCTCTACAACCACAATTGCAATCACCTCCACCTCTGGCAGCGACCACCATAGCCTTCTCCACCAGTGCGGTGAGTTTTCTGTAAGATTATTATTGATTAATTAGGGTTGATTAATATTAATTAATAAGTGTTAGATGAGGAATGAATCAACTTAGTATATATAATTGTTCTCCAAAATTGTGTAGTTGATTAATAATGATTAACTAGGGTTAATGATGAATGAATGAATTTAATAAATTGTTATTACTTTCTTTCTCTCTTATTAGTGATTAATTTAACTTATTTCAATATATAATTGTTCTTCAAAATTATGTAGTTGATTATTAATGATTGATTTGGGTTAATGATGAATGAATGAACTTATCCAAATGGAAGAATGAATTGAATTAAATGATGTTAGAACAAACCTAGGATATGAACAATGATACTATGATTGTACGTATATGAATGAAAACATATATACATGTATTTTGTTGGCCTAGAAACCCATTTGAGATTTACTCATTCGGAGTAAATCTTGGATAGTCCCCAGTTTGGGACTGTTCTTGAACACTTAATCTCACTTAGGATGTAAGTGTATAATGTGTATTTAGTTTTCATGTTGTTTTGTCAGCACTTCCCCATTTGTTCTCTAAGGACATATGTCGGTGGGCATTTTCCTATGTACATCGGTGTACTTGAAGAACCGTGGGGAAATGCTGCCGATTTTTTTTTTAATTTGAATACACATTATACACTTACTAGTGAGATTAGGTGATCAAGAATGGGATAGGTAGTACACATTTATTATATATAACACCCTCAACCCTAAACTTTTAACCATAAACCCTAATCTTTTAACCCTAAACCCTACTATATACTTGTTTTCTCTTTCATCATATAATGGATACATCATGGATGTCCATTCCAAATCACTGCTTCCAACAGTTTATTTTTGGTCTTGATCAGTTTATTAGATTTTCCGAGGAACATAGGAGACAACCTGGAGATATGTTCTGTTGTTCATGTAGGCATTGCAATAACAACTTGAAAGTCAACACTGGTGACGAAATCAAAAGTAATGTCATGTGCACCAGGATTGTACAAGGCTATATAGAATGGCAATGGCATGGAGAGATTTCAAACCTAAAATCAGTGGATGTCGATAGCAGTGCTTGTGCAGAAGAAGAAATTTCCTCCGATGACGTAGATGTGAACGAACCAGGTCCGGTAGACATCTTTGATGCGATGATGGATAGTTGTGGGGTAGAGCACACCAATCCACCTCCCATGCTTAGAAAAATTTTGCATGATGCCGAGACACTGTTATACACCGGTTCTACTAAGTTTATGAATCTTAGTGATGTGTTGAGATTGTATAAGATGAAAGATAACAATAGATGGAGCGACAAAATCTTCACGTCATTGTTGTCTTTATTGAAAGAAATTCTTCCTAAAGGAAATGCGCTACCAATATAGACATACCAGTTAAACAAATTGTTGTGCCCAATGGGAATGGAAGCCAAGAAGATACATGCATGCCCGAATGATTGTGTATTATTTCAAAAGGACTATGTGGATTTGAAAGATTGTCCAAAATATGGTGCGTCAAGGTATAAAATGATGACTTCGGGGGAGTCCAAAATTGGTTCTCCTACCAATGTGATGTGGTATCTACCTATAATATCATGGTTTCAGAGCTTATTTTCCAATCCGATAGATGTAAAGAATTTGAGGTGGCATGCAGATGTTAAGAAAAATAATGATGGGATCCTAAGACATGCGTCTAATTCCCCACAGTGGAAGAAGATTGATTTATTGTACCCTAAATTTGGTGATGAAGTTAGGAATCTAAGACTTGGTCTTTGTACAGATGGGATGAATCTGTACGAGACATTGAGCAGCCAACATAGAACTTGGCCAATTATGCTTGTTATATATAATCTTCCTCCCTGGTCATGTATGAAAAATAAGTACGTTATGTTGTTGTTGTTGATATCGGGCCCTAAACAACCTGGAAATGATATCGACGTTTATCTTGAACCTCTAATTGATGACTTAAAGAAACTCTGGGGTGAAGGTGTGATGACCTATGATGCTTCACGAAGAGAGACATTTCATTTGTAGGCTATGTTGTTTTGCACTGTTAATGACTTTCCATCATATGGGAATTTGTTTGGATATAGTGTCAAAGGATCTAAAGTGTGTCCTATATGTGAAGATAACATTGATTCAATATGACTAAAACGTGGAGGTAAGACTGTATATCTTGGCCATCGAAGGTTTCTTCCAAAATTCCATCCTTACCGTAGGTTGCACAAAGTGTGCAATGGACAGAATGAGGAATGGAGTGCACCTAAACCTATACCAAGGGAGGTTGTTTATGAAGAGTAAAAGACTTTTTCAATGAATTTGGTGAGAGATCAAAATGTTCCATGGCCACACAGAGTGACAAATCTTTATTTAAGAAGAAGTCAATATTTTGGGATCTTCCTTATTGGAGTTCTTTGGTAGTCAAGCATTGTATAGATGTAATGCATGTTGAGAAAAATGTCTGTCATAGCATCCTTGTTACTCTGTTGAATATACTAGGTAAGACAAAAGATGGGATAAAATCCAAAATGGACCTACGTGAAATAGGAATAAGGACAAAATTAACATATGTAGTTAGTAGTGACCGGAGAACATACTTACCTCATGCTTGTTACACGTTGTCTAGAAAGGAGAAGAAAGCTTTTTGTGATTGCTTGGTAAATGTTAAGGTGCAACAGGGTTACTCATCCAACATCCGTAGATTGGTATCAATGAAAGATCTGAAGTTGATAGGTCTTAAATCTTATAATTGTCACACTCTAATGCAACAAATATTACCAATGGAAATTCAATCTATACTGCCAAAGCATGTAAGGATTGCAATCAGCAGACTTTGTTTCTTTTTCAATAGTATGTGTAGCAAAGTTATTGATCATGATACTCTCGATAAGTTGTAAAGAGAAGTGGTTGTTACCCTATGTCATCTTGAGATGTATTTTCCTACTGCGTTCTTTGATATCATGGTACATCTTGTTGTCCACTTGACTAGGGAAGTGAAAATGTTGGGACCAATTTTCTTGCATTGGATGTATCCCTTTGAACGATACATGAGTGTTTTTAAAGGTAATGTTTGAAACCGTTATCAACCTGAAGGGAGTATTATTGAGGTTTATGTGGCGAGAGATGTTATGGATTTTTGCAATGACTTTCTGAGTGGTAATGATGCTCTTATTAATGACAAGAATATTGAGGAGTATTCTGGAAAAGGATTTTGGGATAACATATGAAAGTAATCAGCCGTGAGTAGTTGGAACAAGCTCACTTGTATATTTTACACAACATCGATGAAGTGAGTGTTTATATTGAGGAACATACCAATTTCATCAAGAAACAATATCCTCGAGCCAATTCAATGTGGCTTGCTAGAGAGCATAATAAGACATTTATTAAGTGGTTTGAAGATGAAGTATTAGAACAACTATCTCAAACACCAAATAATCTTGTTGAAAATATCAAATGCCTCACCTTTAAACCAAAATAGAATTTTATGTCTTATGAAGGGTTTGACATAAATGGGTTCTCATATTACACAAAGCGTCAAGATGATAAGATCGTCGTCCAAAACAGTGGGGTCACCATTCAAGCGTCTTCTTGTTTTTTGCAAATGCAAATAATAAGAGTCCATGTGAAGCTAAAATGTCATATTACAGTGTCATTGAAGACATATGGGAGTTTGACTACGTAGATTTCAGAATTCTGCTCTTTAAATGTAATTGGTTTGATAACACCAAAGGAGCTATAGTGGATGAATTGTGTTTCACATTAGTGAACTTTGAAAAGAGTGGTGAGAAGGGTGAACCATTCATATTGGCATAACATGAGAAATAAGTATTTTATATCGATGATCCTGTAAATGATAAATGGTTAGTTGTTCTTCATGGTAAAAGACAGTTCATTGAAGATCCTATAGATGAAGAAGAAAACTATAATAAGTAGGATGAATCAAGTCTATTCTTAGTTTGGTTGCCAACACCACCAAATATTGAAGCTAACTATTACTTGTATGTGCACAGAGATCACACCGAAGGAATGTTAATTGATAAAAGATCACAGTATTAGAGGCATTTTTTTATTTTTTTATATGTTTTATTTTTCAGAATGTGAACTTTACAATGTTTTATTATCTTCTAGTTATGTTAAATGTCAAATGTTTGATTTTTTAATGACAATTTCAGATGGCTGAGCATGAGTATGATGATCATGATGATGATTACCGTGAGGGTGAGGATATCAATGCAGTGCCTCACAATGTAAGTTTTTAAAATATATCCTATATTTCTATCTATATGTCCATTTATAAGTTTTATCATTTAAGTGTGTTTTTTTGTTAAATTTTAGGTTGATGATGTACCCCCGAAGAACTTGGGGCACTTGATCAGAAGAATTTTTTTTTTTGAAAAAGTGAGGGGCATCGCTATGATGAACAAGTTACTACAACAAAGGGGCAATGGACCCAAACTGGCTGTGGATTTTGATCATGCAAGAAATCCAGTTGGAGTGAACCGCAACTCATTTATTTCATATCTTGGGGTTCTTACTCATAGTCATTGTAGTCCCAATGTAGAATCTTGGCATAATGTTCCTAAGGGGAAGTAACACTTAGTATAGAAGGAACTATGTGTGAGTTATTATTATTTGTAATTCTATTTTGCAGATTACTAATTTTTAGGATACTAGTTAAATATATGAAATTTTGCAGAGTATATTTGAACTGGATGAAAGCTTGCATTGTAAATGTGTGATGCAGCATTGTGGGAGGGTCCTAAGGAACTGTAGGACAAATCTCACCTGAGATTACATACGAGATGTTGAGAAGAGGAAGAAGTCATCTACTAACCATTAGAACTACTTGGACCCCAATGACTGGGAGGAGTTTGTTGCCAAAAGAAAAATTGATGAATTCAAGGTATTAAGTGCCACTCCCAATTTAATTAATATACATTCTTATGTATTCACCTATTTAATAATGACCTTTAGTGTTACTAATCAAATCAATGTGCTTACTAACAAGGCTATCAACGATGCTCAAAGAGCAAAGCTTGCACTGAATGTGCATGACCACACGATGGGTCCAAAAGGCTATGCAGGAGTTTGCCAAAGACTACAGGTTGTTGTTGTTGTCGAGTCTACTGCTACTCAGGTGACTGGGGAGTCCTCTACTGTTACTCGCACACCTCTGCCTCACCATACTTTGTGGATATTTGGGAGGCAAAATAAGAAAGGAGATATAAACAAACCCGTAATTGCTGAGGCAGCTGCAAAAATGGTAAAATTCAACTCTCAAAGCAATCAATATTGATAATTATGTTTACTTACCAATTTCTATTGATGTCGATTAGCAGGAGCTTCACGAGTAGAGGAAGCAAGGCAAGTTCATCCCTGAGGGCAGAAGGGATGAATTGGTAGTTGCTCTTGGTAACCTAGAGCATCATGGATGGGTTAGGGGTGCAGGACCTGGTGTGGGCATAAAAGTGTTCTTTGGGCCATCACAATGCAAACATGTCCCAAAAGCGGGATTTTCAAAAGCTGAGGTAACCTATTCTTTTTTTAGAATGTTATTGTAAAAGGGAATTCAATAATCAAATGCTAGCATTTATTTTGTCCATGTATAGGTAGATGAGTTAATTAATAGGAGAGTCCATGAAGTAATGAGCAAGTGATAGGCATTTCTTACTGCCACTCAGATAATAACTGTGGCGTCCCGCTCTTCTCCTACTATAGAGGTGGTTGGGAGCATTCCTGTAGACCCACCACCTAGTACGTCCACTGTAAGTATTTTTATGACATAGTAGCTAGTCTTTTCAAGATGATATGTTTATGTATATATGTATATAACATACTTTACGTAAATTTGTAGGGGTTGAAGTCATGCCATTAAAAAGCAAAGAATTTATCATTGTAGAGGACGAGGCTTACTCACCCCTTCCAGGTTACATGTTTCATGGCACTCCAGTACTATATGGTGTGGTTCGTGTGAACCCGAGACTTGTACTCCACCAGCGGATGCATCTTCCATTTCCATATGCCCACCCAGATTCTGAAATGCTTGGTGAAGCAGAAGGAAGAGTGATGTTGTGGTCCGAAGCGGATGTCGTCTATACTGATATTATATGGTAAATTTACATTAGGTTAATTTGTTAGCGTGTATATACGAGCTAGTCAATTGATGTGGAATTATATATACAGGTCAAAAGAAAGAAACACGCTACAGCTTGGCGTCCACCTCCACCTCTTCCTGAAGTACCTATTTGGCTTCCAAGGTACCAATACAACTCACTAGGTCCTAATTGTAAGGGTATGGCAGTATGGATAGGCAAACATGACCCAAATTCTCCTATAAATGTCTCTATTCCGGTGGATGCTACAAGCAAATCATACGATAACAACATATTTATACAAGATATTTTGGAGTTGTTTTGTTATGATTGGCTGAATACATCTAAGATACAGCTATGGATATGGTGAGATATTGTTTCTATATCCATATACCTTGTTTTATATATGGTGATCTGGTTTCTTATATATTAATGCATATGTAATACATGTTTTGCATCCACTAACACATGATCTATAAAGATTTTTCATTTTCTCATGTGGGATTTCTAGTTCCATCGTTGATTAGTCGCGTAGATAAAAAGCCTTCATCAGTTACCGCATACTACTCTTCCACTTTTAAATATTTTGGTAAAAAAGAAGAAGTCGGTGATAATAGCTCCATTTAATGTTGAGTAAGTTTACTTTGCTTATAATTTGGACTTAAGAAAATTACATTTTTATTGTAGATTTTGAGTTATTAATTTATAACTTTCTTACCTCTAGTGCTACACATTGGGAGTTACTGGTTATTATCGCCAAAATGTGGACTATTTATTATCTAGATCCTTTAGGGAAGGAATTAGGGTCATTATATGGACACTCAATGAAAAGGCCATTATTCACGTGAGAAATCTTTCATATTTTATATCTATTAACGTCTATTATTACATTATTATTTAATAATGCAATTTAATGTGTTATATTGAAATGTAGGGCTTTAAAAGGGTTCAAAAATGCTGGAGGAAACATGGCCAAGACAAAGAAACAGTTACTTTGGGAGAATCCAAAAGTAATTTCCTGACTCCAATGTATATATTATTTATGTGAAGTATGCTTGTTTGTATTTGTTAACATTTTGTATGTTTCAATTTAAAGTGTGTTACACAAAACAACGATTGGGCATGTGCATACTATGTGATGTGATATATGGACCAAATTATCAAACATGTTGCAATGGAAAAAAAAATTTGGAAAAGACCCTTCAACTATTTCATCCAAAAGAACTTATAAAGAACAAGCTAAGGAGGCGGTAATAAAACATGGTATTATCGGTACCATTACAATAATTATTATCTTCTAATCTAATGATAGCCTTTTGGTGTATCAGTCTCTCAGAAATCTGAGAGATAGAGTTTGTTTTAGGGTGATGATTAACCAAGCTCCTTTGAACTTGGATGGCTTCACATGCCGATTGAGTCTGTAGTGGCATGAAAGGCATAAAAAACTGAATAAACAATTTGTATAGTCTAATATAGACCTTAAACTGCATTAGTTGCAATTTGATCCTATTGATTAAATCTGTAACCATATTTCAGGCTGTACAGGTATGCTTTTGTGTGGTTGAACCTGGATCCACTTTAGAGGTCGTTGCTAGACTCCAAAAATCCTCAATCTCTTCTCATAAGGCTACATTTTCCAGTCTCGGGCTTCACCTGCCACACCTCGTCATCCTTGTGCCACTACCTTTAATTCTCCTACATGCTGATTGCTTTGGTGTGACATCCATATTGGCTACCTTTCTCTCGTTTACTGTAGAATCTTGGACTAAATACTTTTGTATGTGCGATATATCTTTCTCTGCATTAGCCTAGATAGTTACTACTTCTATTACTTCATTCACGTCCGGGTAGACTACTGTGTGATTTTTGGATTTATCCACTAGCATGGCGTTGTCTCCCTGTGTAGCAACTTTCTTTTTTCTCCATACTTTGGTGTTGCATCTAGTGCTTTGGCTACTTCCAGCCATGGGTTCTATGTTGCTCTCCTTCAGATATGATTCCATGTAGTCATCATCGCCCAACGTAGCAAAACGGTTTGCACCTTCAGAATTGGTGGTTATTGCATTGTCCAACTGGGTCATCCTTGGTTTCCTTCCTCCCTTTCTTTTCTGTATTTGCCAATGTTGAGTTTCCTAAGTATGCTCTGACGAACCTCTGTTATCTTGTTGTTCTTCTTTTTCTTTAGTATTCTACACCTGCTCTGTTGTATCCTCATATTTGCAGTCCTTTGATGTATGGCCTTCCTCTCCACATTTTGCACACGCCCAAGGAAATCCCTCATAATCAATATCATACTCCACCCCATTGATAAGAATGGACTGGATCAATGGCCTCGTGGTGTCGATTTCAAGAGCAAGTCTCACGAACTTACTACGAGATCAGTTTGATGTGTATATATTAACCTTGATCAACTTGCCCAGCGCCATGCCAATGAAGTTGAAGATAGTGGGAACGTACAGATGGAGAGGCAAGTTTAGGATTCGTACCCAAGTAACAATCCGTGCGGGAGCTTCTGCCTTCAGTTTGAAAGTAGGGAACCAATCCCATACCAACGGATTCCGCCCGAAGATCTTCCATTGGCCGCCGGTGAGCGTTGCTTCATAATCTTATTTGCAGGATAGCTGCACCACAAAATGCCCCAGATCGAGCTCATACATGTTAAATCTTCCCACAATTTTCCAGAGAGCTTTGAGTTTATCTTTGAGGGTCATATACCCTATGTCAGCCCCCAGCAGCCTCACGACCACCACATATCTCCACGGCTTAGCAAGTGTGTCCTCTTCTTTCGGAAGAATTGACAGAGATGGAACTCCCTCCTCCCTCGTCAGGGTCACGGCCTCCTCCGGTAGCCAGTCCTCAAATAGTTTGTCCACGAATCCGTTGTGATTGCGAGAATCAGTGTGTCCCAAGACAGCCGCACTAAAAGAGGCATGCAGTGATGTGTCGCCTTCCGCCCGTGAGTCTGTGTCCTCGCTGCAATGGAATTTGATACCATACAATAGGTATTATATATAGTCTCACTAGATAATATGAAATATATCAATCTTATTATATATTATTAATTTTATATATATGGCATTCTCTCTGTTAGTGTTTAAAACCAGTAACTTCACTATAGGTGAAAAGTTATTAGAGGTACATACTCCCTATACGATGGAAGAATTAAATGATGTAAGAGAACAATGGGAAAAAGCCTTACAAGTAGTGGGAATTTTTTATTATCATTGGAATACTGATAGTGATGATGATGATGATAATGATAAAGAATGATATTTCTAAACTTTGTTGTCATAATTATTTTTGTATTTGGTGACATGTTAAACTTTGAAAGGCACACTTATATATACATGTCTGAATGAATTTTTTTGAATTGTCTTATCTATAAACATATGTGTGTGAAGATGAATACATGAATGTTTATACATGTGTCTGAATGTGAAAAGAGATGAAATGAATGGACTTGCAAGTTGCTACATGTGTGTGAATGTGAAATGGAGAATGAAATGGAACTACAAGTTTCTACATGTGTGTGATGAAATCATATGAAATGTGCTTATACATGTGTGTGAATCATTCTATATTAATTGTCCATCCTTGTTAATTTTGTAGGTTTGTGGCCTATTGTTGGTTGAAATCAATGGATGATGTAAACCTATAGTTCAGAACTAAATTGTAGGTTCTGCATCCTGCTGACCAGCCGACAGCAGGCCTGCAAGCTGATAAGAAAAAAAATCAAAACATAGTCGTTGGTTAAAAAAGAAACTGACAACAAAAACTTAAATCGTCGGTGATTAATAGTTAACCGACGTCTTTATCCTGTAATGGTGTCAATTACTGTTTCATACCGTCAATAATTTTAGGTCAACAGAGTCGGTTTTATGTTGCTAAATGACACCTATGGTCTAACCTAGGGACAATTTTTTTTCAGGATGGGATGTGGTGTTACTTATGACTTGATAACCGATGCATATGGCCCCCTACTGGCATATTTTTTTAGGTTTGCAATTGGGGGACGGCTTTGTGGCATCAGTTATGAAACTGACGTTGAAGGCGTCTACATTTAGTGTCACCCACTTGGGTGTCACTTGGAAACCGACTGCTAAAGTCATATTTAATCGACGCTAAAGGTGATATATGTACTAGTGTGCATTTTAATAACATGTGACATGGTTGTGTTTTCAGTTTGGCCCAGTTTTGTTAATTTTTGAGCTAGTTATGCTATAAGTACACTTTTTTTGGACCAAGTTGTAGATTTACCCATGTTGAGGGTTTATCTTGCTATTTGTCACATGTAGGTTCTACCTCTTATTCTTTGGCATTATGATTGAGAGTATGGTGCATAGGGGAACCTTGTTGATCTTTGATTGATGAGGTGACATCATGTGTTGATCTAGGGTTTGCATGCTTTTCATGGATGCTTGAGTTGTGTATAGCGACCTTGTTGTTGCATGCTTTGCATGGATGCTTGAGTTGTGTATAGCGACCTTGTTGTTGTTGGTCCTTGTGAATAGCGCCTAATATGTTTCATATGTTGGTTTCAATTGTTATGTTTTGGATGTGCTTTATGTCGACTGATATGTGTTGATCTTGGTTGACTTATGTCGACTTAAGTCATGTTAAGCCTTGTACTTTTTTCATGAAAACCATGATCTTTTGGGAGACATAATAGTGGTCACTATTGTGTTGACCTTTCATGTTTGTTTTGACCACTATGTGGTGAGGGCCTAAGTGGTCACTACACCACATAGTTTTTGATGAAGCTCTTGTATGTGTGCTTTCATGGTCATGTATTTGAGGAACATGTCTCCTTTTGGTGTTCTCATATCTTGATACCTCATAATCTTTACCTCACACCTACCCTTGAGTATATAAACGCTTTCTTTCACATTCAAGTATTCCTTTTAGCTCTCTTCTTTCTCTCTTCTTCCTCATGTTCAACATTGATCTTGGTGGTGCTTGAGGAGGTGTATATCTTGGAGACGGTGGTCATATTCCTCTTGCATGTGGTGATCTAGGGCTTGATCATCTTCCTTGTGGTGGCTCTTGGTGATCTTCTTTCTTAAGAAGTGGTTTCATACCCTTGATCTCGTTTTCTTTGAAAGCCTACCCCCCTTTTTCTTCTCTTGGTTGTATACAATGGTTCTTCCATGGTGGCTATCTAGAGGAACTTCTCTTTGTAGAGGTCGAGACTATGGTTTGTCTATGGTAGTACTTGAGTGAGATGAAGCTTTCCCTCTTTTTTCTTTCTTTTTATCCTAGGGTTTCTACCTTTTCTCTTTTTAGATTCCTTCGACCTTGGTGTATTATTCTTCTATCGAGGTGACCTTGTTTGGCCATGGAAGTGGATCCAATCTTGGTGCTTTCCTTCTTTCTCTTGGAGCTTATGTCTTTGAAGTTCATCTTCTTCAAGGCGCATTATATAACTTTCACCTCTACTATCCTTACACCTATGTTTTTCTTGTATGTAACTATTTTTATCTCTAAAATGTAATCATATGTTTCTAGATGATGCTGTCATAATTTAGGGTTTAATATTTTGAAGTATTCTTCTATAGAGTGCTCTTTCTCCTAAACCCTAACTCTTGCACCCAAATCTAAGTGTTGATTAAATTGATGATTCTTTCATGCATTTTGATTTTTGGTTTTATCACCATGTTTATGGTTCGGCTATCGTAATTTTGATGGAGGTTTAAATCCTTGTTAGTATGTGTTGTATGTTTGATTTCATTTTTCTTAGCATAGTTCATTTGTTGATCTTGGTGATGGTCATTTTTATGATTTTGATGCTACTCTTGATGGTGTTTTTACCTTGGTGACGCTTGAGTTGGCTGATGTCAATCTTTCTATTTCAATCAACATGTATCTTGGATCCTTTGTGGCCATTAAGATTGTGTTGTTGATATTCTTGGGTTATGATTTTGTCATCATAATCCTAACCTTGGCTATCTTGGTCGCTATCCATGATGTCTTTGATGTGGTCATTATTTTCACCCTTGTAACGGTCACTATCTTGAGTTCTTGTGACGGATGTTACTCATGTTGTGATTGTTGTTATCCTTGACCTTGTTGTAGTTGCTATATTTAGTTGTTTTGTGACAATCATTATATGTCACCCACATAGGTCGCTAATGTAGTTGACCCTACAGGTCCTTTTCTTAGACAGACCGTGTGAGGTCGCTATACATTGAGACCATAACAGTCACTATCTCTCACCAGTTTTGGTCACTATGTGTTGAGTGTCTTGATCCTTGTGTGGTCTCTATATTTTGTTCCTTGATCTCTAATATGAACGTTGTTCTTTGGTCATTATGTTGCATGGCTTTGACGGTCGCCATTCATGATGGGCCATGTGGTCACTATCCTTGATGAGTCATGTGGTCGACATGTGGTGTGGTTTCTATTCACGTGGTTTGGTCGCTAATGATGATATGCATAGTTTGGTCATAATCTACATAATGATGATTAACCCTAATGTGTTCCAAGAATGCGGGAATGATGTACCATGGTGTATAATGCTAAGTGCTATATGGGAAACCCTAACCCTAATCAGGAGTACATGATGTAACACTTATCTTTCTTGCAGTGATTATAATGAGATGATGTTTTCTCTCTCCTCTTTGTGTGACCTAATGTTGTAGGTTGAATGTGCTTCATAGCTTGTGAATGTTGTGGTATCTTCATGTTTTATAGGGTTAATTATTAGGAGCTTTGATGAGGCATGTTGAGATAATGATGATGTGATTAGGTCTTATGACCTTGGCAGAGACTTAATGTCATGAATTGAGGTGATACTCTCCAGGGAGATGTGACGAGGGATTGTTATCCCCTAGTGGTGTGATTATGTTGATATCCTTGTATGGAAGTGGTATAATGTGGTGATGTGATAAGTTTTTACCTTCTATGTTTTATATCTTCTGGAGTTGTTTTGCAGTTATGCTTTCTAGAATAAATTTGGGTTTGTATGTCCACTTGTATGATGCCGCCTTAATTCACCCAATTGGCATCACTAATAAAGAAAAACCCTAATCATGTAGTTTCCCGGTGCCATAGATCCATATTCAGCGTCAGTATTTTGTAGAATGGCGAAACAAGCAATTCCTACGGGAAACTCAGGGTGCATATTGTTGAATATACAGAGGCGTAAGTTGAGGTATCTCCTTGCATCCACAATTATTATAGAGGATGATTGTGTCCATGCCTCAGAGTTTGTGATTTGTGAAAGGCAACAATATAACTACAAGATTTCCTCCTTTTGAACAGACATGCATGATCTATTATGTAGCACCATGCCATGTACCAAGGTGGGATAGTTGTTATCAACTTGACTATATGTCGTTGTTGGCAGTTGACTATTATGTCTCTGCATTATTTCTCGCACTAAGTGGGAGTTTTTGGTGAGATCATGTAGTTTGTCTCTTCCATAGATCTTGTATGGCAATGATTTGGCTTCGCAATGGTTGATTGGATTTGGGTGGTACAACTCAAATCCTAAGGGTATAAAAGGACGTAATATAGTCATGTAGTATATTTTCTTAGGATTAAATACAATTCACATTGGATGAAACGTTGCCTTGTTTGTTATACCATTTAGTTGATATAGGATATACATGTTATTCATATTCCCTCTAAAAGTATAAGATGATCTACTGTTCAGTATATAGTTGCTTAAACTACCTAATATGTGTTAAAATTTTTACTTGAATAATTTAGCTGAATCAGTTTATAATGCTTGTCTTCTCTATTATCCTTTCTATGCTAACAATAGTTGTTGGCTGAGAGGTATATGATTCACTGGGTCATTGGTCTCACCTCATGGGTTTCCACATCTCTTAGGTGGTCATGCGCGTCGTGGTAGAGATAGTGCGGTTGAGGCTAAGCTGCAAGAAGAGAAGTATTTGTTTAAAGGTTGGATATGCTTCTAGTTTTTTGTAGTAGAGTCTTATGGGTCATCCCTGGACTCTCAGGTTCTTGGGGGTGTTTTGTAGATGTTGTACATCAAAATGAGTTTTGTAAGTATGTCATGATTCTATGGATATGGCTTATATATGTGAACATGTTATCATATGTAACAGGTTGTGGCAGGATGGCCACATAACAATGATATGTGATGTATTTTGGCATGTTACATGATACATGTCGCACAAGTTTGTGGATTCATATGTGATATGTTTCTCTTGAGATGATATTACCAGTTTGGTTTTATTTTACCCTATTTGTGGTAATGTGATTGTTAGTTGATAATTTGGTGCTTGTTTTGAATAATCTTGTTTTTGTGGCGACATGTCATCATACCAACCATATGTGTTACTTTTAGATCATTTGGGTCCCCAATAATGGCCTAAAATTCAGCCAACTCAAAGCTTTATTTTTACATATACACAGAGTCTCGACTCATGACCACAAAATTGAAAGAAGTATGTTGTTACACTCAAATCTTTTAAAGTACCTCAGATCAAGACTAGGTTACCAACTTTGCTTTCAAGCACACATCCTTTAACTAACTTTGATCATGGCTTGAAAATGAACTGAATTTCTAGAATTGCTTTATGACTCTTAGTTCTGGGTAAAATTGTTAATATCTAAGACTGAGAACTGGAGAGTCTATGATTACCATTTGTTGACACTCTAGGGGATGGATGATGAACCAATAGGGGAACACATAGTAGAGACCGACATTCATAGGATAATTACCTAAAATTCCAAATCTTAGCTCAATGAGTTGCTTCAAAGAAAATAAATAGTTTACTGATAAATTCACTAGCTAGAAGCCAGACTTTACTCTGAAAGCTTTTCTAGTGCTCAATTGTCAATCTCAATGATCCAAACCCTATCCATGATAGGAAAACTCTCACATTATTCCTTTTAAGAGTTTTGGTCCTAACTATGAATTGGCACACTCTCAAGAATAACAAAATAAAATAAAAAATATAAAAAAAATAAAGATGCATAAGAAGAGACATGATTACTCTTTCCTGAAAATATCATCTTTCAAATAGAGCATCTGCCACTATTTTTTTAAGGCCATCAACTACTAATTTTATTGACTATTGAGAAAGCACAATCCATTTTCACTTTTTACATCCACCTTTTTCTCACTAAGGAATGAGTTAGTGGCAGAATCAGACATGTAGATTTTTGAACTGGATCAATGATGAGAGTCACTTTTGTAGCCAAGAAATTTCTAATGGCTCATTAGAACTTCAGGGGAGTGAATGATTGGTCATATAGAGCTAAGTGCCTTAGTCAAAGGATACCCTTACTTAGGAGAATCATTCACTCTCAATCTTATTTTTTTTATAAATGACTATTTCATCAACTCACCTTTACAAGGAAAAGACATCACCTTCACCTTCCACACTCCATAAGGGTTTTCAAAACATAATTGATGAGTCAAACCTTTTTCACCTTTTGTGACCAAAAATGGGGATCAGACTTGACTCAAGCCTACAATTCTCACTCTTATCTCAATCCTTGTCTTAAAGGGGCAAACATGACACTCCAATTTACTCACTTAGTAAGAAATTATGACTAATGAAAATTTTCTAGCTAATGATAGCAGTCCATTCTACATTCCACCCATATTCTACAATTATCATTTTCTACATTTGTTTATATATTTTGCATATTTAGTTCAACCATTTACACCCAATTTCACTTGGTCTGGTTATTTTTTGTAAAGAAACTTTCTTTTCAGACTCAAAGTGCAATTGCTCATTAATTCTACTTATTATATGTTTTTTTCATAAATTTCCCAGTTGAATTATCATGGATAAAAAAGTTCCTTTTCTTCAAGGATATTCAATAATTTTCCTAGATAAATCTGAAAGATAGTCCTGAATGATCTTCAACTGAAAAGTTGTCTAATTTTCTCTATAACATTCTAGAAATTATTGGAAAATACAAAAGTTGTTTCCAACCAACTTGGACACTTCATGGATCCAAGCCATCCACCATGTTCCATGTGACAAATATGCTCAATTTGTGCACCACACCTATGTGGCATATGAAGGTGATTTTCTACCTATTCTTGATTGTTTAGCCCAAAAACCCGAATCCTAATATCCACATATAAATGTCCACCCTATCATCCATATTCCAAGCCCCTTTGAAACTTCCTAAAGACAGAGGGTGAGACTAACTCTCTTGTATTTTTCTTGCTCATTATCATAGGATCCTTTTTTAGAATCCTTTTGCCCTATTAAGCATTAATAGGATAGTAATATATATCTAATCTACAATTGTCATAACTTCATTGATATACTACTTTGATGTATTTCTCTATTATACTACTCTACATACTTGTTTGAAAATCAGATCTTAGTAGCCTAGATCTACTGATCATGAACAAATCCTACACATCAGTCCCAATCACATGTGAGGGATCTCGAACATAGGGTGTTTCTCTAGTAGAGTTTTAGGATTGACAATTGGCCCTGCAGACCACCACTAGCCTTAAATGTGCACTTTGTCCTCACTCACACACAAGATGGTATTAACTTCCTGACTAGTCATACATCCTAGTACTACTCTTCGATGAATACACTTAACTAAAAAGTTCTTTAGTGATGGGCTTCTTAAAAAGCATGTGCACCTTGGTGATATGATTAGTCCAATCTTTCTTTTTAAGACCATTTCATCCAAGGCCTCAAGTCTTGGGATGCTATAGTCTCCCCCACTTAGACTCTTGACGTCCTCGTCAAGGCTCAACTATATGGCCTCATAATATTTTCCCAATTTAGTGCAAATGCAGAATTACCCATGGACACAAAGCTCTTGATCATGGATAACAACACAAGGGTGGCTACATCACCATGGAAACCTTTTCCAGCATGCCCAATATGCACAACTCAACACTGGCATGCCACATGCCTATGTGGGCCCACCTACTGGAGGGGTTATTTCTCTGATATTATTTGTAACACCTGATCCCATAGCTCAAGGCTCTAGTAGAGTTTTAGGAATCATGACTTACCCCGCATACCACTAATGGCCTTAACTATGCACTTTGTCTTCACTCACATGCAAGTCGGGATCAATTTTTCGATTGGTCATCCATCCTATTACTACCCTGGACAGAGCACACGTAAACTCAGATTTCTTTAGTGAAGGGCATCCTAATAAGCAGGTCCACCTTGGTGATATAGATACTCTAATCAATCCTTTTATGATCATTTTAGATGAGACCTCAAATATTGGGACTTATAAATGTCATAAGGAAGTTACAACCCCAGTACATCAAAAAATTAGGACTTTCAGAGCACCAATAAGAAGAACACAGATATCTCCATCCCTAAAAGTCACATACCAATAAAAATAGTTTTTTTTCTATCCTCACGAATCACTTGTTTCTTCACAACAAATGAAAGAGTTTAGATACTTGGTCACTGGATGAGGTGGGGGTGTTAATCATTCCCAACTTGTAACAACATCATGAAATTAGATCTCTAGGTTTTTATACTCATGTTATTTTCCTATCTATCCAACTAGGATGACAACTTAGTTTTACACTGATTTTTTTTCCTCGTTTTCCATATAAAATGTGGTGGTGACCCTGAGCACCTATTTTTTCATTTTCCACACGACTACCAAATGAAGTTTCACTATGAAAAGAATAGGTTTTTCTTTGAATATATCCATCTCTCTTTTCTTTACGAAAGGGTGAGACAAAAACAAATTCCTTCAAGATGATGAAATCAATTGAAGATAATAAAGTTAGGGACAAAATTTGTGAGATTGAAAAGAACAACTCTAGAAAATAAGACAACACATCTATGGTGTCCACCATGACATTCTACAAGTTTAAGTAAATGATGAAATAAATTATAAACAACCATGCCCATTTGACCCCACCACAAGCATGGTGATCAAGGGTCAAAATAGTTGGTCCTAGTAGAGCGGTCATGTTGATGCATCCTCCATTATTTGAATGTAAATGAGCTCCCAACCCTCAGTGATCATTCCCCTATAATTACAAATCTTAGTTTTAAGATGAGGACAACATGATTCAAAAGATTGGGGTATTAAGATGGTATGCAGTCTATCATTTGCTTATCTTTTGCACATTTTTTCCCAATCTTTCAATTTTGTCCTAATTTTTTGTGGGAAAGTTGTGTTGTACAGTTTGTGAGATTTTTTCATTGATACCTACCCTTATGGTGTTTACTCTTTACACATTTAGCATACTATTTCATTGAATCTCATGTAGTTCATTTTGTTGTATTTTTTACAATTTTTTGAAATAATACACTCTTGCCATGCCAACCACTCACATTGCATTTCATGTATCTTTGGAGAATTTTTTTGTCTATGACCAGCTATAATATTTTTTATACCTTTTCTTTCTTAGAAAAGAAGATCTTGATGTGAATAGGTGCGCTTTGACGCCAACTTTCCAAGGTTGCCTATTTTTATAATAGTTATTTTTTTAACCTAATTAGGGGTGAGAAATTTTTGGTTAATAACTAATTAACTGAATTGCTAACTTTGAATGGTTAATTTAGTTTGGACAATTTGATTAATTTACATTTTTTCATTTTTAAATGGTTCATATTTAGGTCAAAGATATTTTATACATTGTTAAAAGAGTTAACCAAAAAACCACAATATGTTCATATAATATTATTTTACACATATATATACCTACATAATTATAGTTGTATTTCCATAAATGTCCCCAACTATATACTAATCAAGTCTTTATGAAGTACTTAGTGTAATATTAAAATGTAATAATATTATGATTTGACAAATACTCAAGATTTTATGAGTACTATCAAACAAAATTAGTACATGGTGTATTTGGTTAACCAAATTAACCATTAACTGAATAACCATAGCCAAATTATCTTTACTTTGATTCAATTAAGTTTTCATATAAAAGCTAACAAATAATCGATTAACCAATTCAAATATACAATTAATTGAATTTTCACTCCCTAAACCTAATCTCTAAATAGTTTAGCTAAATCAGAATAAAATTGATAAATGCATACACACTACCACTTGAGTAATTCTGAATGATCACATGTTTTAAATATATACTTGTATATTGTTGATGAAATGTGGACTGTTTGGTTGAAATGCATTTGGATACAACCTAGGCATTTTAGGTTATTAGCTTCCTGCAAAAACATTCGGTTAGAAATAATTTTCAAATTCAGCATGGTTTTCCATTTGATGTGAAGATTATTTGGATTAGATTGTATGCAGGAACCCTTCTGTGAAGATCCTCGTTAGGGAACCCCTCTTCATCCCTGTTCTTCCATCACTTTATATCTCTCTACTCTTGAAAATATGTTAAAAGAACAAAAAGCGTAAGCCTTGACCACCCTCAGGAATCTTGGTGTGGCCACCCTTCCTCCCCTATGTAACATGTCGATCACCTTCTAGCTTTGCTATAAAAATGGCAAAGAAATTGAAAATTGTAAAAAGAAATAAATATC